>QLTV01004426.1:1841936-1860676 GCA_003457575.1 Thermophis baileyi | reverse complement strand
CCGGGGCCTGGGGAAGGGGTGTTTTGCCCTCCGGAGGCTTCAGGGAAGCTTCCTGAAGCCCCGGAGTACAAAAAATGGCCCAACGGGCAAATGGGAAGTGCGTTTTTTCCGAACTTCCGGTTTGCCCGTTGGGCCGTTTTTCACCGTCCCAGGCTTCAGTGAGGCCTTTGCGTATTTGCAGGGGGGGTGCGCATGCGCAGGGGGCACCGTGGGGGGGTTGTGCGCATGCATGGGGGGAGGGAATGGGTGTGGGCACGCGCGCTAGCGCGCGCACACACCCCTCCCTTTTGGCACGCGGACCAAAAAAGGTTCGCCATCACTGTGCTATGGCATCTTTATTCTTGGAGATTTCTATTTTCCTTTCAGCATTTCAGAAAATGGTTCCAGCATGCTATCAATGAGGGTTGACTGCTTTGTTTTGTGCGTTAAGAAGTAGTTCTTTTTATTATGATTATAGTTAGTTTTCTTTTTTTCTATATTCATATTTCCTTTTTTTATGTTATATAGTATCCAGGCTACAGATTGGGGCAGGCTACAAACATTGCAAACAAACACAAACATACAGCACAGAGCAAAAAACAGGGCAGTTGATAAAAGCAGACTTTCTCCTGGTCAGTGCAGAAAATTCTAAACTCATTTGGCCATATACACCACTCTTCCTAACTCATTCCATTCCTAACTTTGTTCCATCAGGTTCAAAAGCAATGATTCAAGTTAAGGCAGCTTAGATGTCAATTAACTGTAACTGCACACTGAGGATCTACCCTTTCAACACAAAATCAAGTACAATGCAATGATGCCACCCAAATAGGATATAGAAAATAGAAAATATTCTATTTTCAGATATCTGTTAAAAACAACGCTGAAACAGAGCTGTAAATTCAAAGTAAGACATATCCACTGCCTTCACACCTCCCTCCAAACTCAGGCGTAAATACAACTGTACACGCTTGTTGCCTCATCCTTAAGTAAGTGCAGCTGACAAATAGCCTCATCATTGATAATTATCATTGATAATTTAAGTTTAGTGTGATATTCCAATAAGAGACTGCTTCATCCACATGGAAAAAAAACTTAAGAGAACCAAGTTAAAAGTAAAACATGATATTCTTCGCTGGTTACTTGTAGGTGGACAAAGCCTGAATCTAACTTGGCTTATCAAGATTCAGAAATACATTAGCTGTACCTGCTAATAGAGCAATCATTACAAAGCCAGTGTTATAGTTTAGCAGGAGAAGATCTGGGAATGAGTCATAATTTCTTGTCTGCCTTATTCCTTGGCCTGTAACAGCTGCCCAATCTGGAAAAGTCAGATTAAATTTTTCATGGCATGAACAAATTTTATATCAAAGTATTGTAAAAGGCTCAGGAATAGTGGACAACAAAATCTTCAGCAATCCCACTTCTCAGAGGCTAATGAGGAAAAGCAGTTGCCTCTCTTACATGTATACCATAGATACTGGCATAAAAGAATAAAAGTATAATTGGCCAAGCCTGGCATAGAATAGAATCTCAAGTATCCTTTATCTTTTATAAAAATACATTTTAGTGTTAAGTTACAAAATGTAGTGTTTTCTGCATTCCTGATCAATTCTTTGTTTGAAGTAAGTATAGGCTGGATTATATGTTATACTAAGCAATGACTTTTAAGTAATAGTTTTTAGTTTTTAGTAGCAGCTTACTAGAGGCTACAATGACTGGATCCATACCTGAACACTATATGCCATCACATAGGTTATGAGTAAATTCTAGCCACGATGGCTAGTTTTCTATACCATGTTAAGCCAAAACTAAACAAACCATGAATGGCTTAGTAGGTTCATGAATCAGCCAGAAAGATAACCTAGATTAGTATTTGGGGACTTGAATTTTTAATGCAGACCATTAATATTAGCATTTCAGGAAGAAAAAGTACTCCTTCAAGTAGTTTTTAAGAGCATTCATCCAAGCAAGCAAGGAAGACAATGGACTAAACAGGTATCATAATCAATCTCTAGCTTCTAGGTTAAATCTTTTACCTCATGCCAGACATAGTATTTCTGTTGTCAGAATCAAATCTGCTTCCACCTCGTGGGCCCCCATAGCCTCGGTTATCGTCTCCATATCTATTTTTTTCACGGCGATCATCTAAGGAATTTCAAAGCAATTATTGAGTAGATTAAAGTAAATGACTAATTAGTTTAGAATTACACACACACTGAATAAATTATACTATTAGGACCTGAAGATAAAAAAAGATTAGAACTCCCATTCAGTCAACATTTCTTAATATTTTAAATGAATGTCTTACTGAAATACTTGTAGTGGGAGGGAAATACTTATTTGGCTTTGGATGTTATGTATGTGCCACAGCAGGCGAGATCATAGAATAGGCATTTTGGCCTACATGAGAATAAAAAGGCATGCTACTGTACCTCTAATGTAAAAAAAACAACCCCCAGCAAGAACAGGAACTAAAATAATTTAATAAACTCTTATCATAGTATCTGCTTTAAAGATCAACTGGAAGGAAGCAACTCAGTAGAACTGCCAATATTATTTCTTCATGTCATGCCCAAATCAGAGAAAAGATAATGCAGCAACAAGATGCAGTTGACCCATACAACTATTTCTGGTTTTACTCTTAGCTATTTCAGCTATATGCTCTTTGCAACCTCTTGGGTATTAAAATCCTACAGTTTCTATAAAATTTACCACAATGCTTTGTTCTGTAAAATGTTTCTGTCTGGACTCCATGCAGTGCCTACCTTGCATGTTGGATCCATAGCTTTCCTTCTGTTGTGTCTGGTATGACTGCTGGTTCTGACCATATGAGCTTTGTTGCGGGCTGTAGTTTGGCTTCTGGTTGAATGAGCTTTGTTGCTGCTGCCCATAGCTCTGCTGAGGTGGCTGATTTTGGCTGTATCCTGACTGTTGGTCATATGAGCTTTGCTGTCCCTGCTGGTTATAAGTTGACTGTTGATCAAATGATCTTTGCGGTTGACTGTAATCTTGTTGTTGGTCATAGGATCCTGGCTGCTGGCTGTAGCTTGAAGACTGGTTGTATGAACCTGGTTGCCCATAGGTGGATTTCTGGTCATAGGAAGACCTTATATTGAAGCAAACAAGAAATTAACTGCACTCTCTTTTTTATTCAGAAGTACATACAATGATACAGAGACAACTTTCCTGGTCTTAAGCATTCAAAGCAACAAAGAATGTCAAAACCTCCAGATACAATCAAATAGAATAATAAAGAAAAAATGTATGACATCAAGTCCAATTTCCTTCTCAGCACAGGAACCTGAACTAAAACATCCTTAACAAATCAACTTTCAACTTCTGCTTGGAGACCCGGCAAAGGGGAGGTAAATATTTCACAGCTGACTTTGTAAGAATCTTTGCTCATAACTAAGTTTACATGTGTTGCTGAAGTCTATGAAATTCAACTCCTGAACTGGATCTGTGCATTAAGTCAGACTTAAGAATGTGAAGATTATAACTACGAAGTTATAGTCATGTCTACATTTTCTTCCTTCCAAAGTCCCTTGAAATAATGACTGCATCCCTTCAGTTAGATTAGCCAAAGTTCCCTCTCAAAATACTGAGGTTGTGATTTGGGTAGAAAACACAACAGAGGGAGAGCACACAGTTCCCCCAGACATTTTCTCTCCTCCCTAATCAAGTTTTGAAAATTATTGGTTAAAGCCAAAAAGAATATATGGTAACAACTTATAATCCAATCAGGTAGGAAGAATTAATATAATTAGTCTCCAATAAAAACAACAAATGCTATTTCTTTTGTTTAGATTAGTGGTCCACAACCTTTTTGGATCTGCCGACTGGCAGTGGCAATGGTGATGGGGGGAGGGGATTGTTATAATGCACGCAATCTAATCCTGCAAATGCACAAATAAAGCTTTGAATGATCCCCCACTGCTTGCACAGCCCGGTTCCTAACAGACCGCGGCCCAGAGGCTGGGGACCCCTGGTTAGACTACTTCCTATATAAAACCAATTTAGAAAATATAAAAAATGTTTGTAACATTGAAAGCAATTTATCACCTATTCTGGTCCCATGTTGTTCAGATCTTAAATAACACAGGGTACCAATAGAAGAGAACACAGAGTCTTACCTTGTCAAAATGTTTTAGGAAGGGGTATGTATCAAATATTCATTCATACGGTCTAGAAAATTCACTGCAGACAAATCAGTTTGTTCATACAGTGTTAAGAAAGCTAGAATTATGAGCTACTGACAAGGAAAGTTTAGTAAGTCTAGTTTTTCAATCAGAATCATCAGCAAATTCTGGTCAACATGAAGATTGAAAAGACCAAGTCTCAGAATCAAGGCTACCATTAAATTCCAAGAATGAGATGATAAAGTCTAAATTTTACAAATATGATGGTATGATGGTAATTTATGATGGTAATTGAGATGAGAATTTCTGTTGCTAAGCAATGTGATTGTAAAGCATGACCACTTTGCTTAGCAATGGCAATCCCTGCAGTTCTAATTGTTGTGATTAACCAAATCCCATTGTTGTTAAGCAAGGCAACTTCCTGCAGGCTTCCCAAAACCAAAGTCAGTGGGGAAACTGGCAGGAAGTTGTAAGCCCCAAGCTGGCTGGCTATCTGGCAGGTAAGTGGCTGCTGCTGGGTGTGGGAGACTGTGTGACAGATGTGACGTGGGTCAGGGAGAGTGCATGAAAGTATGCAAGACATGCAGGTTGGGGAGAGTCATGCAAGGCATGGCATGGCCATATGCAAAGCATGGCACAAGTGTGTGTGGGGGGGGGAGAGAGGGTTTCGGAGACTGCACGAATGGGGGAGACTTATCCCAACAACTTGCCACCTTCCTTACCAGCTTCCCCATTGACTTCCTGGGGAAGCTGGCAGGGAAGGTTGCAAATGGCAACCATATGATTGCAGGGCACTGAAACCGGTCATAAATGTGAGCCAGCTGCTATGGACCAAGATTGTAATCGTGTGACCCTGGGGGTGAAGGGACAGCCAGAACTCTGAGGACTGATTGTAACCACCATTCATTCAGTGACATCATAACATTGAACAATCATTAAAAGAATGGTAAAGGGTCGAGGACTACCTGTATGTTGTTTTTTTAAAACACATATACTGGCACCCTGATTTAGCTAATATTTATATTAAATGTTGTATCTCTCTTCCAGATGCATTCATGATCTCAACTAGAACATGCATCATATACACTGTGTCTTCTAGCTAATCCAGGCAGCTGGTAACAATAAATCAAATGCTACTGTGTTTCCCCGAAAATAAGACCCAGTCGAAATATTGTTTGGGCTCCAAAATAAGCACTAGGGCTTATTTTCGGGGAAATTCAAGGTGACCAGCCTGGTTGCCCACCCACCCCCCGGGCACACACAAAAGAGGCAGCAAGCACGCGGGGACCAACAGTATCCGGCAGCAGCTGCAGCCTGCCAGTCCCTTAGTCAGCACACTCTGGGGCTGTGCAGCCCGCACAACGCAGATGAGTTGATTCCCTGTCCAAGCAGCAAAGGCGCGGGGGGGGGGGGGAGGCAGGTGATCTGGATGTGCCACGTGGGCTGCGGGAAAGCCGAGTCGGTGGGCCAGAGCAGGCAGCCGGCTGCAGGAGGATCGTCTTCGTGCAGTGGCAGCAACAGACAGAGGCAGAGGCGCAGAGCAGAAGGCAGGTGATCCGGACACGCTGCACGGGCTGCAGACAAACCAAGAGACGCGAAGACGAGCCTCCCGCAGCCGACCGCCTGCTCCGCCCTGACTCTCGGCTTTCCACAGCCCACGCAGTGCGTCTGGATCGCCTGCCTTCCACCACGCGCCTCTGCCTCCATCTGCTGCTGGTGCCGCCGCACAAAGAGGAGGCTCCCGCGGCTGCCTGCTCGCCCTGGCCCGACTCTTGGCTTTCCCGCGGCCTGCAGTGCTTCCGGATCACCTGCCTTCTCCCTGCCTCTGCCTGCTGGACAGAATTCAACTCACCTGTGCTGCACAGGCTGCGGCTTCTGCCGGACACCGTCGGCCCATGCTCGCCACCTCCTGTGCTAGCCATGCCCAACCCCCTTCACTAGGGCTTATTTTTGGGGTAGGGCTTATATTAGGTGCATGCTTAAAAATCAGGCTAGGGTTTATTTTCGTGGAAACATGGTACTGAAATCTTGAATCATTAATAAGCTCTTATTTTCCTCAGAGTGTTTTCCCCACGGATTTCCCAGACAAAAAATTAATGTAATAGTCATACCAACCAGAGGTAAAAGATACATTGGATTATGTCTGCTCTAGCCACTATTATCTCTAACCCAACCCAACCCACAGAAACCAATCAATTGCTACATTTTTATTAAAAGTTTTATGAAGAACTTTTACAAAGAACTAGTTTGCCCTCATTTTCCTTTTTTTTACAATTAATGCAAAAGAGGCAAACAAGATTGCTTACCTGCCTGACAAATCTTTCTGCTGCCCAGGATTGCCGTAAGATTCCTGGTTATACGGGCTCTGGTTCTGATTTTCATATCCGCCATATCCTTGCTGGCTACCTTGCCCATAACCTGAAGATCCAATAGGGAATGCTTTAGGTAAACTGTGCCCTTGAATGGTGTATACGTACAAAATTGTCAGCATGCTCAACCAAACCTGTCGGGGTCTGTGCATAGTTCCCTTGATAGTTCCCTTGATAGCTTCCATAGCTTTGCCCATATGATGAAGTCTCTCCACTCTGGTCATAGCCGGGATATCCCTGCAATGAATAAGCAGGTAAAAAAGAAATAAGGCTGGGTTTATTGAGTCTAGTTCAGAGGTCTTCAAACTTGGCAACTTTAAGACTTGTGGACTTCAACTCCCAGAATTCTCCAGCCAGCTAGAGAATTCTGGGAGTTGAAGTCCACAAGTCTTAAAGTTGCCAAGTTTGGGGACCCCTGGTCTAGTTACTTAAATTCGAAAAGCATTACACTTAGGTTGTAAATGGCAATTAGATAAACCGACATCTCTTAGTCTAATGTGTTTCTGGGGAAATTTTTTTTTTTTTTGCCTTTAATTAATCTTTCTTTTTCTGTTTTGTAAAAAGAAAAAGAAAAGCAAATCAACAAAATTACACACGTGAGAGCTTCTCATTACACACATGTATATACACAAAGTTTTACAGAACAGTTCATTAAATGATTACATTTTATTACAATTGCACTTTAGAGGGTTATTGTGAAGATTACTGAGGAAGCCAATACCGTTATTTTTCTCAACTGCCTGCTTTATATCCATTTGTTTCTTTTACTCAAGGTAGGAATACTACAAAATTAGCCCTGTGCTATATGGCACACTCCAGGTACGTACGGACTAGATCTCCCAGTATACCTCAGGTATATTGTCTCAAGATAACTGGAGGATGGAAAGTTAAGGGAGAGTGCACTAAACACATAAAACACTCCAGCTATGTATCTCTTCGTGTACTGAGAAAGGATGGATCATTTTACAATAAATCTTTGATTTAATGTATTTAATTTGCTGAATGGCTATATGATGTGTGGAACATTGGTGGGTGCTATTGAGAGGAGCAAAGAATGTATAGCTGTGGAAAGATGTGAGTGGGCCAGAGAGGCACGCCAATGGAATACGTTGTGTTGACAAACTGATAATGCTAGATGAAAGAATGTCTTGGGAAGGTTGTGGAGGAAGATGGGATGCTGTGTTGGGACACTAGTAATAGGTAAAAAGAAGGGAAGGAACTTGGAAAATTAGGGATGAACAGTCAGGTGAGAGCCCAACTAGCACATCAGCAGTGAGGTGGTCCTACACTAAAAGCCTGTTCTTCTGCCACCTATTTTCCCCACAACAACAATCCTGTGAGATGAATTGGGCTGAGAGAAAGTGACTGGCCCAAAATCATAGCCAGCTTTCACTTTATAAATTAATGGCTTCAATAAATTAAGATACATATAATCAAGGCAATAGGACTCTACTGATAAGTAATTTTAGTATGACTATGTTCTGTCATCTCAGAGATACTTTTTTAACCTTTCTCCCCAAATGTTGTCTCACTCCTCCTCTACAGGAGAGCAAGATATTATTTACTGTGCCAAAATCACAGAAGCAAGTTGGTGTGTGTGTGTGTGCAATCATTATTTTGATCATAAAGAAAAACATTTTACATGTAAAGAAGCAATGATGCAACTGCTCAGCCTACCTGTGGCATATGTGCATAATTTTGATTTCCTTGATTGCCATACCCTGCATAGCTGGGGGAAAAAAGGTTAGGACGTTTAAAAGAAGTGCAATTATCACCCACTATTGGGGCAAAACAAATATTTAGATAAAACAAAACCCTGTATGACATCTTTAACACAAAAAAGTATTATCTTCAGTTGGTCGATACCCACCCACATACATAAATACAAAGAGAGAGGAGACAGAGAGAATGTACACGTGAAAAGAGATAAAGGGGAAGGGGGAAATATTCCTATGCAGCAAGAGCAGAAGATCCAACCTTGCAAAGGAAAATGAATATGGGATGAAATGCAAAAGTAATCTACCATTATTTTATACATTTTTGAATTTCACAATAAATAATTATTAAGTACCGTGAGTATAAGATGCACCTTTTTACTCCCAAAAAGAGGGTGAAAACTTGGGTGCGTCTTATACACCGAATGTAGCCCCACCCAGCCACCCCCACCCTTTGGCCTCTGCTTCCTAGCAATTTACCTCCTTGCAGCAAACAGCGCAGATCCTGATTAGCAGAAGCAACTGATTATCGGCCTCCCGACCATCAGCTGAGAGGCTGTAGGCAGGCCCAGGAGCTAAAATGAAAGTGAAACTAGAACTGCAAGGAGGCAACTTGCTGGGAGGCAGAATTTTATTTTCTTGTGCAAATCAGACTGCTGAAACTGGATGCAAGGAGGTAAGTCAATAACTATAAATGTCTATAGAATGTTCAAATTATTAGACTTATTTTTTAAAGACTGCTTTATTATTGTTCTAGACAACTATAAGGCAATAAGGCAGCTGAGTTAAAACCTGACTTAGTCATGTTTGGAGTAGATCTATTTAAATAATTGGGAGGAGTTAGTGTGACTACATTTAAGAAAACTTTCTGGCATTAATATACTGCCATAATGTACATTTCTCCAATTCTTTGCTATTTCTATGGGTCAGGCACACATGCAGAGAAATACACAGCAAACAGTGTATATCATCTGTACTGTTTGCTGGGAGGCAAATTGCTGGGAGGCAGAGGCAGATTTTTTCCCCCTTGTTTTCCTCCCCCAAAACTAAGGTGCGTCTTATACTCCGGTGCGTCTTATACTCCGAAAAATACGGTAACTAACATAAAAAAAAATAGAAAGAACCCATTCTATATCCAAAAAATTCAACCCAGAATGTCAGTCATTTTTTTACTATGTCATAGCTCTGCTGGTGCTATATATAGGTAGTTCTCAACTTATGACTGGTGCTTAGAGACCATTTGAAGTTATGACCTATATCCAAAATTTCAATGGTCGCCCCTGGGTCACATGACCACACTTAGAACACTTAGCCACATTTACAGCCATTTTACAGCATCCTACAATCATGCGATGCTTTACCACAAATTTGCCAAAAACCGGCAGTTACTTCCATTTTTTGACAAAACCGCATCCATAGTAAACCATTGGTTCACTTAACAACCATGCGTTTACTTAAGGACCATAGCATTTGATTTATGACTGCTGCATCCACTTAATGACTGCCATAAAAGTATTGTAAAATTGGGATGTCACTATTACGACTTATGACCATAATGGACAGGCTCTCTTATAGTTGTAACTCGAGGACTATCTGTAGAGTGTTTTTTTTATTTTGCTAGTTGCCTAGCCATTGTGGCCAAATACATCCCCCAAAATGTATCCTCCATTGGGAAAGATCCAAGAGAAAGGTACTTCCCCCTTGAAGAATTGTCTTCTAAGAAAAGCAGAACATTTTGAGTCCTCTTCTACACATAAGAGGCAATCTTGAATTGGTACTACTGGTATTTGTGCCAATTGGCATACATTCTGATAGCACAGCCTTTGGGAGCATTTTGGCAGCTCAGTCAATTAACTTGTGGCACAGTAGCTACTCCAGAGGAATG
This sequence comes from Thermophis baileyi, assembly GCA_003457575.1. Classification (NCBI taxonomy): domain Eukaryota; kingdom Metazoa; phylum Chordata; class Lepidosauria; order Squamata; family Dipsadidae; genus Thermophis; species Thermophis baileyi. The sequence goes on along the minus strand of QLTV01004426.1, from coordinate 1,850,586 downwards.
GTATCCCTGAAAACACTCAGAGACAGACCAAAACTGCTTCAAAGAATTGGAACGTAAAGCTGGTGATTGTATGAAAGTGCTTTGAATTGCATCAGAGAAGACAAAGCAAGGAAACTAGAATGGCATGTGCAGTTCATAGTGTTTTACATATGGGATCTGAAGTAAAAAGGTTGTCAAAGGAAATAAGCACTTTGTGGTAAAAAGCCAAAAGAACATATATCATAGACTGAGGACACTGAACATACCTCATTCCCATTTGACCATAACATCTTTGTATACAACGTAAGGACACGTACCTTTGCTGATCCCCCGATTGGCTGAAACTTCCAGAATCTTAAAAATAAATAAATATATGTAAATAAACTGCAACTAAGCATGTAGTCAAAGAACACATTTACATCTAAGAATTTTGAACTACTATAATTGTAAATTGTGAAGCCACTAAAATTTATTTTGCATCTCTTAGGAAACTCTTTATTCAGATGAATTTCCACATTCTGTTGTGCAGAATATTATGTTTAATTTCTTCTGTTAACATTTTACAAGAAGGGACTTTTACTTTTTAATCTTGAAATCTGTGCAAATGAAAATAAATAGGAAAGGCTAATCTTGCTTGGAAAGCAGATCTTCATTTCTACAGAGGGTACAGAGGACCCTAACCCAAAGGCCCTGAAGACGTGGCTTTGTCAGCAGGCCTGGGGATCACAAATGGAGATGGAGTTGATCAAGTGGCTGATTTGATTGTGTTGCTGCTGCATTACAGGGGTGGGATCAGATTCTATGTTGTGGATTTGTAATGTTGTAACCCTCCCGGAGTTACTGTGTGTGAGTTGGGCAGCCATATAAATTTGTTTGATAATTAAATAAGACTGGTTAAGAACAGCAAAGAAAATACAACATACACTTGATTAAAATTAACCACTATGTATGCTGATTATAAATACAGCAAATGATGTTTGAAGGTCCCCAAGACAAGAATCAGGGACATTGGTACACCAAAATTGACAAGTTTGTTTCAACATGGCAAGCATTACAATAATCAGTTCTAAAAACACAAGACTTATCAGTTTCTGGTTCTATCCTGGGGGAAAGAACTGTATATGTAAGTTTGTTTTATTATGCAAACTATTAAATGATGTGAAACATATAAATTAGGGGTTGAGAATAGGTTAAACAGTTTGAGATAAAGTGGAAAACCAACAGACAATCTTATAAGTGTGCATCCATTATAAAAAAGACCTAGAGCAGATTAGGGATAATTAGAAATGGCACTGAAAATAGAGGTGCCAATATCATAATGACCGATGGTGCAACCTCATCTGAAATATTGTGTGCAGTCCTGGTTCCCATGCTTCAAAAAGAATAGAGCGGAGCTAGAGAAAGTTCAATGGAGGTAAAAGATGATAAAGAGGCTGGAACAGTTTACCTATGAGAAAAGCATGTGATATTTGGGGTATTTTAGTCTAGAAAGGAGATCAGTGAGAGGAGACTAAGGTGTATAAAATTACAGGTAGTCCTTGACTTAAAACCATTCAAAATTACTGAATTAAAAAAGGGACTTACATCCAGTTCTTGCACTTATAACTACCACAGCATCCTCATGGTCACATGACCAAAATTTGGACGCTTGGCAACCAGCATGTATTTACGGAAGTTGCAGCATCCCGGGGTCATGCAATTGCCATCTGACATCTTCCCAGACAGCTTCCTACAAGTGAAGTCAATGGGGGAAACCAGATTCACTTAACTCATGATTCATTTAACAACTGTAGCAAAAAGGTTGTAAAATCAGACATGACTCACTTTAATAACCACCTTGCTTAACAATGGAAATTCTGGTCCCAGTTGTGGTTGTAAGTCAAGGACTACATATATGCACAGGTATGAATAAAGTGAATAAGGGAATGCTATTTAACCTGTACCAAAATATTTTAAACAAAGGTTATCTAACAAAATTGAATCCTGGAAGAATCAGGGTAAAAGGAATTTTTTTTTTAACACAATACAGAATTCAACTTTTATCATGAGATGTGCTAGCTACCAGCTTGTCCTTAAAAACATTATTGAAAAATTCATGAAAGTCATGGGGATCAATGACTATTAGCTTTGATGGCAATGTCACTGCCTCTGAAGGCCATCTGCTGGGAGAATTGTCAGCTTCCCTGTGTAGTTGGCCATTGTGTGAACAGAATGCTGAACTAGATGATCTTGGGGTTTGAGAGCAGGCAACTGTTTTTGTACCATAAGAAATGAGCCAAAGCAAAGGTGTTGCTCTCATGTAATAAAAATAATTTTTGTATGTGATTTTTTTAGAACATATTCTAAAGATCTTTAAGACTTCCTCTAAAATCAATTTGGATTAACATCCTGTTAATCCAACAGGATACACATAAGAATTTCAGTGTAATCAAATACAAACACATTATAGTAATGACAGGAAGAACACAACGTACAAGTTCAGATAGAAGACCAAAGTTCAAAATATTTGATAATTCATTGAAGATAAAGTACGTTTTTATTTTCCAGTCAGTAACTGGAGATGGGATTGGTGCTTGGATCAAGTGTGATTTTTAGACACAGTGAATGAGATATGCTGCATCTATTACTATAAATAGTTTGTCTGAGATACTACTTGTTACTTAATACTAGTCAGTCACCACCAACACAATCAAACATATATATCACACTAGTGAATCCTGTGTAATGGGATCTGGGTATGTGGAAACCTGTACTTTGTTTCTAAGACCGTTAGTTTTTACCTCCCTCCCATGATAAATTTACTTCATTTCAAAGCCTGACTATAAAACATGCTATGATCATGTGGAAGGGGCCTGCTTTCTACCGCATACACATATGCATGCTGCAGATGCTTCCTTTCATTCCTTAACCTCTTCTGCAACTAGTAACGAAAGCATTTTTTTAAACATTATGTACATTCTTATAATAAATTTATAAGGCAATAAGTTTTAAATGTGCCCGAATCACAAACAGAGGACTGACACAACTGTAGAACAGCAAGATTTGCAATGGTAGCTTTACTCACATTTGAAAGCCACTACTTAAGCTCACAAAGCATAAAATGAGCAACACAGACATTATGGGAAATTAGCCATCAAAACCTGAGATAAACTTGAAGGACACTTTACCTTTAGCTGATCTCAATTACAATTCAAAAAAGAACAGGTAAGCTAAGAATTCTTTAAATGAAATGTAATGGAAGGCAAAGCAAAGAAGAGAAAGAACAAGAATGGGCAAAAAAAAAAAAAAAAAAAAAAAAAAAAAAAAAAAAAAAAAAAATAAAAAAAAAAAAGCCTGATTGCAGAAGAGAACTGGTCACAAGTATACGTTTCTTAAAAAAAGGTGCCTCAGAGGTTTTTGCTAATCCATTTAACTCCATAAATGTGGAGCTTTTATCAGATAAACTTAAGCTTAAACCTTAGTTAACATGCCCTCTCACCTTTATTATGCTAATCCTTTTGTTATCAGAAAGAGGTTCATACTATTCCTTAAAATACATATGGAAAGGAAGAGGGTCTCTTTTAATAATGTTATACTAACAATTAAAGTACTATGCTTTAAAACACTGTATTGAAGATTGTCGTTAAAAATTTGCCCTCCAATCATTAAAATCTGCCTAGTAATCCTTTTTGAGGGCTCTATTTTTCAGATATGGTGAAACAGGCCTTATTCTCAAATCTTGGAAAGCTTTTTATTCACCGTCAAGTAGTGTTGTGCTTAACATACTGAACTGGGAACAGGAGATCCAGGTTCAAGTTCCACTGGGTTATGAAAGCTCACAGGACAATTTGGAGCTAGTTTTATATGTCAGCCCACAAGAGCAAGACTGTTATTGAACAAAACTGCAGGATGTAGTATTCACATACATTGATCTAGTAAATAATCTCCTCCCTATTTGTTACAATCTCTGTGTCACTTGCAAACTGTGGATAACCCTATAGAATAGCTAACACAGGGAGCCTGCTAGTTGTACTTTGTTACAAAACACACACACCCCTTGCTAACCTCAGAATTTTCCTTACTACTTTAGCTTACCTGGGAATGGGGGAAGAGGCATATAGATATCATCTTAAAGACTCTGCTGCACTTGTATATAGTTCATTTTCTAGGAATGCTTATAGGGCCCATATTGGGCTGAGAAGTACCCTTTTAATTTTATAATAATGCTGGCATTTCTTTGGGAATTATATCTATTTCCCATTTATAATTTATTTTTTATTCAAAAGAAACTAAAACAAAAAAGAAAAACAGCCTGGCAAACTTAATGTGGTTTCTAAGCTTCACATGCTTACACCCTCTGCATTTTCCCATACTATACCCTGACATTCAAAATATTTTTTACTTGCTTCTTCCACCATTTTTCTTACCAGTCCCCCCTCCCCCAAAACACTGTTAAGGACAGGGTTTCTCCCCCCCCCCCAAGACTACTATTATTCATATCCTACAAAGTCACACTTTCTACAGAACCTGTCAGGGTCGTTCTTACATTTTTATTAGCTATGTAATAAAGGAATCTTGCGAAGTACCTTCACAGCAACTCTATAAGTTTTATTAAGCTAAGAAAATAACTGGCCCAAGAGTGCCCGAGAACTTCATGAATAAACTTATTGATTGAATTAGTTCTTTCCATCCTACATTAACTACAGCACACTGGGGTTGTTTTTTTTTTTTAAAGAGAAAGTTCAATCACTAAAAAATAAAGCCTTCATTATAAACAGCATATTTGCGAGGTCCGGTGAGGATGAAGAGACACACGGACTTATTTCAGTCATGTCCTGCCTGCCGAGCTTCCCAGCCATGTCAGACAGGTCTCTGTATGAAACAGGTTTATGGAGAAAGTAAGGTTTTGGTCTGGCCCAGAGTTCCATCCTACATTAACTACAGCACACTGGGGTTGTTTTTTTTTTTTTAAAGAGAAAGTTCAATCACTAAAAAATAAAGCCTTCATTATAAACAGCATATTTGCGAGGTCCGGTGAGGATGAAGAGACACACGGACTTATTTCAGTCATGTCCTGCCTGCCGAGCTTCCCAGCCATGTCAGACAGGTCTCTGTATGAAACAGGTTTATGGAGAAAGTAAGGTTTTGGTCTGGCCCAGAGAGGCTTTTTTAAAAACTGAGTTATCTTACTAGTGTTAATTGATTTGAAAAAATAAAGGAGTACACAGCATTCTTTTGTAAATTTAATACACCGGCACGGATTCAAGTTCGGGGGTAGGGGGAAAGAATAATACAAAAAAATGAGTCGGCCACGCCCAGACTGGTCGAGCCTAACTTGAATAAGACCCGGGCAGATTTCGAGGTTGAGGGAGGGTAGAGTGATGGACCGAGAGCGCAGGCGCACTAGCCTCTAAGATGGCGACGGTCCCGCTAGGGTTCTCCCGCCTCCTGCATACACCACGCCCTCTCCCGCCTCTTTTCAGCCCCTCTAGTGACAGGCCTCAGTTTTCCTCTTTCGCCCAACAAGGGGAGAAGGGGGAGGAAATAAACCTACCCGACGCCATCCCGGTCACCAACCCCAACGGGCAAACCAGCGGCGGGGAAAGCAAAAAGCCCCCCGAGCGACACACTGTATCTGCCGCCTCCTCCGCCAGCAGACTGACTGACTCTGGCGGCGGTAGCGTAATCTACGCCGCCGTCGCTTCGACTGCGGGGCGACGCAGCCAATCAGAGCAGGCGGAAGATACCAACTTGAACGACGCCTGCAGCAAAAAAGGGGGAAAGTTAAAGGAGGAAATTGGAATAATCCGACTAATTTGCGGGATGTGGGGAGAGAGAGAAATAATTAGTAGAAAGAGTCTCTGTTCCCAAATGGGCTGTACCACCGTGGCTATGGAGGGTGAGGACGACAGGCTACGAAGGAATGTCCCATCGTAGCCTAAATAATAAATAATCTGCTTTCAGGCAAAATGAATTCATTTATTTATTACATTTATATCATGTCTTTCATCCAAGGAATTTAACATAATAAACAAGGCTCTGTCCGCCGAATATTGAGCCTCACAATAACTACGGGATCCCTTAGGTCACTGCTCAGTCGCAGAGCCTTAACATGTGTGGACTTCAAATCCCAGAATTCCCTAGCAGCAGGCTCACCTTGTTCCCTCCCTCCACATCTTTTTACCATAATTTATAATTTTATTGCTATACATATAGTTGTATTGTTTTATCGGTTTTAACTTTTGTAAGCCGCCAGAGTTGCAAATAAATTTAATAAATAATAGTAATGTCAGATGCTTAGGAGAGAAGTGGGGATGATAACCTTTTCCAGATTTTGCAGGGTAATTCATGGGATTCCTATCCAGAAACTTTAGTTACAAAATCCAAGATTTTATTATGTAAGGAACTTAAGGTTCAAGGTGAAAGCTGTTTTTTTAAAGCTATTTATTGATGCAATTTATATGACTTCACCTGGTAAATCTGGGCATCTAACCACAGCAACACCACCATAAAAATATAAGACATTTAGATATGAAATTGTATTTTTTTCTTTTGATCCAATTTCAGGAAAACTTATTGGGTTCTGAATCAATGCCTAGACCCATAAATAAGACAGATAAAGATTAAGAAATAAAGATGGCGAATTATGATACAGTGTCTCCCCTGGGCAGAGTTCAACAACAAGTTGCCTGAAGTTCCTAGTGTGATTACAGCTCTTTGATTCTTGCCAAACTTTCCAACATTTCTTTATTTAATATAGAGTTTATTAACTTTAATTATGAAATGAAAACACAGAAAAAAGTGGAGGTAAGAAAAAAAGAGAAGTACAAAGAAAAGGAAAAAAACTTCCAAAAAGTAATGACTTCCAAAAAAATTTCAGTGCAGTAAAGTACAAAAGAATTACAACCTCAATCTTTTCCTTTACATTTTGCAACATTTCAAGCTATTTCTATAATAACAAAACCAGTCTAATTATCAAAATCTAAAATCAAAGTTTCATTTTCATGAGTTTTGAGAAAAAAGTCCAGAAGCAGTTTCCAAATAGAAACAAAGATAATTCTCTTTGGTTAAACAGTTTCGCCATCTCTTTACCATCCACTGTTCCAGAATTAGTGTGTCTTTCCATCTTTGGGCATTTAATATTCTCACTACTGTCAACCTATATGATAACAAAGCCCTAAATTTTCTTTCAAATTTTTGGTCCCTCAAATCTAAAAGAAAAACTTTTGGTTTCAATTTTATATTTATTTTAAGAATCTTCTGATTAAAGTAAATATCTGGTCCCAGTATTTCTTTATCATAAGTCCACCAGAGATAAATGTAAAAAAAAAAAGAAACACCTTGGAATTGCAGTTGCATTTCCAACATACATTTAAGACTCCTTTATATATTTTTGACAATGCCTATAAGACATTATAATTTTTTTCTTTCAAATTATAATTCAATGAAAATTTTAATCAATTAGTCCACATATTAAAACTTTCCAACATTTTTGATAGTTAAAAAATGCTCTGGTTTTGCACACCAATCAATTATATCTGCTTATTTTGATTGTTTTGCATTTTTTACCTCTAAATGGCGTTAGAGTTGTGGATCGATGGTTGACAGTAACCTCTAATTTATTTACTCTTGCCGTAATCAGAAGAAGGATATTAGGCCTATTGATTATATCCATAGTGGGCAAAAGGTTTTCAGACATGAGATATTTTAATACTAGTACAGGCCAGGGGTGGGTTCCTCCCGGTTTGGACCGGTTCGCCCGTACCGGTAGCGAACCGCTGGTGACGTCATAATGATGTCACGGATCTGGTTCGGTCGGTGCTGGTCCGTGGGCGCTGCCATCTTTTTTTTGGAATTGTTTTTTTGAATTTTTTCCGGTTTTTTTCTTCTGCGCATGTGCAGAAGCTGAGTTTCCGGCACTGCGCATGCGTCGCCATCTTGTTTTCTGCTTTCCCCCCCTTATTTTTTGCTGGTTTTTGCTTCTATGCATGCTCGCCCTGCCTCGCCTTCTCCATGTGCATCCACAGAACTGCTGCCTCCTGCCTACGCACAGGTAAGCATTCGTGCTAGCCTACTCCCCTCCCCACCGGGCCAGCCTCTCCCGAAGGATGCGGGGACGGGGGGGCAGAGGGCAGTCCGGCAAGGTGGAAGCTTTCTGGGCCGGCGTCCCCCTCCCGCCCCCAGCCAGCATCCCCCGAAATGCCCTCCCCGCCGCCACTGCCCTCTCCTACCGCCACCCTGTTCTTCCGCCGCTGCCCTCTCCTCCGTTGTGGAGGGTCGGGCTTGGCACAGCGTCCAGGCCACGCAGATCCTTGCTGGGTTGGCCCAGCAGCAGCGGCATCATCCGCAGCCCCAAGGCCCTTCGCTCTGAGTCAGAGCGCACCGAGCCGTGCAGGGCAGGCAGCAAGCGTGCTGCCCGGGAAGTGGAGAGACTTCCGGAAAAGCACATCTGCGCTCAGGCTTTGGCTGCGATCCCTCGGCGCAGTTGGATCCAGAGCAGAGCGAGCAAGGGGCTGGGTGAGTCCCGCCACGCTTTGGCACATGCCTCTCCTTGCAATGGCGCAGAGAGAGCTCTGGTTCCCCGGCCGCTGCTTCCTGCGCCCCAGCCGCCACTCACCAGCAACGCAGGGCCTTGCTGCCTGCCCTGCCCTGCTCGGTGCGCTCTGACTCGGAGCGAAGGGCCAGGGGGCCG
>QLTV01004426.1:1815316-1829724 GCA_003457575.1 Thermophis baileyi | reverse complement strand
AAGATAAAAAAAAAAAAAAAAGGTGAACAACATTTTTACAGAACTATAGATATGTTGAGGCTGGGTGTGACAAGGAATGGCTGGGAGGGGAGGGGCCATGCGAGGCACCCCTTGACATGAGTGACATTGAGTTGGCCACGCTCACCCAGTCACATGACTACCAAGCCTCGCCTGCCGAGTCACATGACCATGAAGCCACTCCCACCCGGTCACATGACTGCCAAGCAACTCCTACCCGGTCACATGACCGTCAAGCCACTCCTACCCGGTCACATGACCGCCAAGCCACTCCCACCCAGTCACATGACCGGCTTGCCACTCCCACCCGGTCACATGACCGGCATGGCACTCCCACCCGGTCACATGACCGGCAAGCCACTCCCACAAAATTAAGCCACACCCACAGAGTGGTAGTAAAAAAAATTGGAACCCACCCCTGGTACAGGCTCTCAATTTAAGATAATAACTAAGCCCAGAATTATAATCGTAAGTTATTGCGGTCATAAGTTGAAGCATCATCTGACCAGACCTGATTTTTTATCATTTTTTGAGGTGGTCGTTAAGTGAGCTCTGCAGTCATTAGGCAAATCAATTTCCTCCAATGAGCATTTTTTGCTGGAAACGGAAAGTAAATGCCAGAAACAGGCAAAAATCAGTCTTGTGACTGCAAGATTTTACTTTATTTTATTGATTAGCCCTTGGGCCATATCAAAGTGCAAAGTTCCAGAAACAAATTATTACTAAAATTAGATAAAAGCAATTTAAAATGGAATTGGATAAAATACAATTTAAAATGAAATTGGAATAAGATACGATTTAAAATGAAATTGGAATAAAATACAGTCTAAAATGAAATTGGAATAAAATGCAATAATTTAAGATATAGATAAAATATGATAAAATTATATTTCGGTGTCACCCCTGCAATCTACCCCAAGACTGCAAGATGCTACAAACAGCTATAAAGGTCAGTCAGTTACCAAGCGCCCAACACAGTGGTGAAATCCAAATTTTTTTACTACCGGTTCTGTGGGCGTGGCTTGGTGGGCGTGGTGTGGCTTGGTGGGCATGGCAGGGGAAGGATATTGCAAAATCTCCATTCCCACCCCACTCTGGGGCCAGCCAGAGGTGGCATTTGCCGGTTCTCCAAACTACTCAAAATTGCCCCACCCCATTCTGGGGCCAGCCAGAGGTGGTATTTGCCGGTTCTCTGAACTACTCAAAATTTCCGCTATCGGTTCTCCGAACTACTCAAAATTTCTGCTACCGGTTCTCCAGAACCTGCTGGATTTCACCCCTGGCCCAACATGCAATCACATGATGGGATGGAGGGGGGCAGCCACTGTTACTTCAAAAACAGGTTGTAAATAGAATTAGGGGGGATCGTTGTAATTTTGAATGGTCATTAAGTCATAGATTGAGGACCTAGTATATGGGGGAGAGAAAGAGAGAGCGGAGGGAACATGTCATATTAAAATACTGTTATAAGTGAAATCCCCATCCTCTACCACCTTTATAAAAATGCCTTTGAGCATCATATGGGATTCATGGACAATCTTAGAATATACTGTAAAATGATGGATGATTCATCTGCCCTGGAAAAAATAACAGTAATCAATAGAATTGTGGAAGGGAATTTGACTGGGTATCTTAAATCATTATTTTGTTACTGAATGTAGATGAACAAGCGGAGCCCGGGGGAGGGGTCAAACACATCAGTTTGGAGTATTTACATCCTCCTAAGAGACCTAAGTCCAACCCCAGCCCTTGAAGTCCATTGACTCTTATCTGGCGCTAATTTGCCTTGACCATTAGCAGTTCAGATTGTTGTGTATAGGTAGAATGAAATAAACTGGTAGTACAGGTAGTCCTCGACTTACGGCCCCAATTGAGCCCAAAATTTATGTCGCTAAGCGAGACATTTGTTAAGTGAGCTTTGCCCCATTTTAGGACCCTTCTTGCCACAGTTGTTAAGTGAATCACTGCAGTTGTTAAGGTAGTAAAACGGTTGTTAAGTGAATCTGGTTTATCCATTGACTTTGCTTTGTCAGAATGTCACATAATGTGATCACATGACCCTGGGGCACTGCAGCTGTCATAAATGTGAGACAGTTGCCAACAATCTGAATTTTTATCACGTGACCATGGGGATGCTGCAACAGTCATAAGTAAGGTTGACTCAGCCTTCCATCCTTCCGAGGTGGGTAAAATGAGGACCCAGATTATTGGGGGCAATATGCTGATTCTGTGAACCGCTTAGAGAGGGCTGTAAAGCACTGTAAAGCGGTATATAGGTCTAAGTGCTATTGCTATTGCTATGAAAAATGGTCATAAGTCACTTTTTTCAATGATGTAACTTTGAATGGTCACTAAATGAGGACTATAAGTCGAGGGCCACCTGTAATTATATCCCAGGTGCTTGGGAAGGACGCGATAGGTGGATAAAAATGCCAAATCCAGCCTGAACATCTGGCCGACTGCGCAACCAAAGAATTATAATTAATTGATGAATGTGGCAGCCACACCTGGACTCCGTGCTCAAGGGGAATGAAGTGGAACACTCACTTCCTGTGATTTGAAAACACCAATTTTGCTATAACTGCATGGACACTAGCCATACCAACTGAATTTAACAGCAGTTAAATGCAAATGAAGACTTTGGGGGTGTTGGGCTCCCTCTGGGGTGGTCTGATTCCCAGAAAAGCAGGGGGCTCTTAAGGCGAGGTAAGCTGTTCCCTTTTCTCTTTCTCCCCCCTGCCCCCACCGCCCAAATAATGCTAGAAAGTGGCAGGGGTGGGTTCCTCCCGGTTTGGACCGGTTCTCCGATGGTACCTCACCACCACCGCCTCATCATCCTCGGGATCCCTGAGCACCGGCACGGGACGCTGGCGGGCCACAACAGTCACTAAATGAACTGTTGTAAGTTGAGGATTGCCTGTACTTTTGAACTCTATCCTGGCTCCTGACTTTTTGCACCTGACACTGGCTATACCCATGTGGCAGCCATTTTCTGAACTGGGACTGTTAGTTGTAAACATCAGCACTGAAACCATTAATCAAAGAGATCCTTCCTCTGCTGCAGCCATCAGCACTCTTTTTATTCCCTTTTATGAGAGAGGCCACAATCGACTTCCAGGATTCCCAACATGCCTGTTCCTGGGGAGATCAGAGTTTAAGAAGTGCTTTTTTTTTTTTAGTAAATTTAGCGCCAGAATTGACTACTTTGATTAAAGAAAAGAACATAAGTACTTTTGTTTCCACATGGAGACCGCTTCTGGACTTTGTGCTTGATGTGGAAAAGAATGAAACTCTGACTTTGGGTTTTACAGATTAGACTGATAGATCTTTATAGAAATGACTTGTTCATACTATTATGGAAAAGCAAAAAGTTGTGCTTTGATGTTAATGCCTTATTTTACTGTAACAGAGTCGGAAGTCAATGCTTCTTTTTCTTTTCTTTCCCCCCCCATCTTTCCTCACTTCTCTTTCCTCCCCTCACCACTGCTTTTCTATTTACTTTTGTATTTTGTATTTTACAATACTTTATAACTCAATAAAAATGTTATTCTGTTAAGAAGTGCTTTCCCCTCCCCCCAAGATGAAACAAATCCTTTGATTCCGGGATCAGTTTTAAGCTTACATATTTCGTACAGTCCCAGGTTTGGTGGATCTTAGAAACGAATCAAATCCTATCAACCTGAAAATCTACCCATCCCTGCCAAAAATAATCTAATGTTCTTGGTACACATGCTTCCCAGAAATAAACTTCTTTTTTAATCCATGAGATTTATTTCCCCAAAAGCAAAGGGGATGGCTGCCGTCTCTCTAAAGAAGGTCCAATCAGGAGTGCTCCAGAAATTACAGAACAGCCTAAATGTTCACGTTTGAAAAGAAGGCATGTTCCAACAAAGAAAAAATGCCAGTTGGGAGAAAAACAAATCTAACCTGGGGCGTAGCTATCCTCTCTTTTGTCAGCAGACTATTCTGGATCAGCAGTCCAAGAGACAGTGAAAGTTGGTGCTAAGTCAGGATCAGCCACCGGAGAAGGTAAAATTGTAAGTACAATTTTATTCAAAATTAAATGGTAAACAGCTGATAGAGTCAAAATAGGATGAATTAATCTTATGTAAAAGACAGAGCAACAAATCAGCAAAGAATAAAACAGTAAAATGTTTTCTCAAAATGCAGTGGGACCTGTTTTTCTTTTTCTGTGAGTGGCATTTTCTTCTTTCTTTTCTTGAAACTAAGTCCTCAAAGCTATGATGGCTCACATTCTATCAGAACAAGATCCTGCAATACAAATGCTGATGTGTATCCCAACCTCCTAGAGTCATTCCGGATCTTCTAGCCAATATGTTTTTATTTTCTGATGTTCAACATGCCATGACTACTGAACCCTTTCAAATGCTAGAAGCATTTTATTTATTGGTGGAGGCACAATTACAACAGGGGTGGGTTCTAACTTACAGTTTGCTTCCTCCCACGCCGCATGGCCGCGTAGTGCCGAAAATTTTTAAAAAATCCAAAAAAAATAATAATCCAAAAACAAGATGGCGATGCATGCGCAGTGCCAGAAACTCGGCTTCTGCGCATGCGCATGCGCATAAGAAAAAAAAAATTCCCCCCAAATTTTTTTGCCCCCAAAAAATAAAAAAAAAAGATGGTGGCGCCCACGGACAGGCACCGACCGAACCGGATCCGTGATGTCACCGTGACTTCACCAGTGGGTCGCTACCAGTTCGTGCGAACCGGTCCGAACCGGGAGGAACCCACCTCTGAATTACAATACTACACTGTTGTAGTCTTTTGATTATACTACTGTACTATAAAGTTAAGGGCTGCCCTAATTAGCTATTTGAGGGCATAATTAAATTCTTTTATCCAAGACAAAATTATTCACTTGGTTCATTCAGGGTGGTCAAGAAAATACAAGATCAGGATTCTAAGTGACAGTAGTTTGAGCCTTGGAATAAGACATGGCAGAAACAAGGTTTGAAGATACGAAGAAGTGTAATGAATTGAAGTAGTGTAAAGTATATTTAGTTAGATGTCCTTTTCTCAGATTTCTTTTGTGTATTACTTCTTACTTTTTCAATGTAAATTCAGTTTAATGTAAAATTAATTCAAATGTTGAATAGTGGTAAGTTCTAAATTTGAGCAAGAGTTTATGAAGAATCAAAGAGCCACTTCTGTTAAAGAATTGTGTGTGATATGTGTGTTCATATTAAAGTAATTTAATGTATTGTGTGAACTTCAGTAAAGCTTAGTATGAAATGTAATTCTTTCCTGTGACTTTTCCTGCAGATTTATGGAACTCTAAATGATAACTCTCTGGAAAGTAGGAATAAGCAGGTAATCAGTACTTTAGGTCCAACCAAAGAAAATGGCTTCAAATGGAGTACCTATGATGATTCTGTTCTTTATCTCCATCTCTGTTATCAATATTTCTCGGTCTCAAAACCCACAAGCCTTTCAAAGGAAACATATGACATTTCTGGATAACATAGACCACAACAGATGCAACAGTGAGATGCAAAATAGAAGGATTTCTTTGACTAGGAGTGGATGCAAACGGCTCAACACATTCATCCATGCCCCTGAAAAGCTTATTGACCAAACCTGTGTGTCAGGGAAACCATACGTGATCCAAAATTTGGAATATAAGAAGAGTAGCATGAAATTTCGTGTGACAAGTTGCAGACTTTCTCAGGAATATGGAAAAGATTGCAAGTACAAGGCAGAAGAGAGCAGATGGAAATACATTGTGGTTTCGTGCAACCAAAATGACCGTCCAGTCCACCTGGCAGGGATACTTACCTGGTAAAGCAAGAAGATGAACAAATTTGTTTCTCAAGTAGTCGCTTTATTTTATGAGTAGTAATGCATTTTTTCCCCTGTGGATTCTAGGGAGAAAAGCTTATTTTGTTGTGCCAATATCTTTTTTTAAACCCTCTGATTTAGTTTTGGTGCCTTGAAAGAAAACTAGGTTGAGTTTTTTTCTGAAATTCTAAATATCAAGCAGATGCTGAAAAATATAGGCCCAGGCCCAGGGCCTATTTTGCTGTCCTTTAGAAGTGCATCTCCATCCCTTATAAACAGCTGGGGTGTAAAATTGTCCTTCAACACTCTGAAGGAGAACCTTAGAAATATAAATCAACTGAATAGATCATTCTCTTTTCTAGTAATTACAAGACATTTGGGGAAATGAAATGGCTTCCCAGATAGTCTCTGAGTTTGTGCTGGTTTTGTTCCCTGTCTGAAACTAATTCTTGTGCAAGGGCAGAATCCAATTAGACATTTCTAATTACCTACCAAGTCAACCCACAGTTTCTATACTCAGTCCCAAGTGCTGCACAATGGAGTGAGCTCCCATCTTTGCCCAGCTGGCCACCTAACAGTTTGACAGCACGCAAATGCGAGTAGATAAATAGGTACCACTTTGGTGGGAAGGTAACAGTGTTCTGTGCACCTTGGCGTATAATCATGCTGGCCACATGACCATGGAAATCTCTTCGGACAACTCTGGCTCCCTCGCTAAGAAACGGAGATGAGCACCACCCCCTAAAGTCTTCTGTTGTGAATGCTTTTCCTAATTTGCAATATTTAGTCTATCAAAGCTATTGTTGCAGTTTTCATAACATGTAGAAAATGGTTAAAACATAATTTGTAAGTATAACTGTTGCACAGTTTAACAATATAAATGTCTACAGGTCATTCTATAAATAATTTTTGTCTATTTCTGTTTTTGAGCTTTTTTAAAAATTTAACATTTCCAACATATTTGACACAGTTCAAGAGATTGAATAGCCATAGTTGATGCCACTTCTGGAGAAATATAACATATTTTTATATACAATGGCTCTTAGAAAAGCTGAAAATCACTGGGAAGCTCTGGCTCTGCTTAGATGTATATGCAGCTACAACCTGCCTGCCCTACACACAACCAATAAATTATTTTAAGCAACAGCCCAAGGTTTGAGATATAATTTGTTCACTTATAACATTAAATCATGACATTTAATTATTAGTATACCAGATTTATTCACCAATACACTAAGTCAGAGTCAAGCAAATCTCAACATGGTTTGACCAGTTTGTGAATCTACAGGTATCTGGTATTTCTTTTCAGCTCTGGTCAGTCAGTTCTCAAAAGCCCAGCCAGCTCAGATACGAATCACAGAATTATAGAATTTTAATTCAGTTAGAATTTCTGTCTTTCAAAAGGGCCACTCAAATAGAACCTTCAGATTATTTTTCAAAGTACACTTGGCAAACAGATTAAGAGAGCCAGTTTGGTGTAGTACTTATGGCACTAGACTAGAAACCAGGAGACTGAGTTCTAATCCTGCTTTAGGCCCAAAGCCAGTTGGGTGATCTTGGGCCAGTCACCATCTCTCTGCCCCAGGAATGAAGGAATGGCAAACAACTTTTGAAAAACCATGCTAATAAAATTGCAGTGACCTCAGTAGTTGCCAGGAATTAAGACTAACTTGAAGGCACACAAGCAAACAAATCTCAATTAAGCAATGGAAACGGGTTTAAAATATTATCATTGTTATAATCTCAAAGCAACATATATAAGCAGTTGTGGCAGTGCCAAGTCATTTAGCCTAATTTCCATCTAACCAACTTTGGATGTAGTGTGTGAACACTTTAACAGAAGACAGCCAGAACATCTCAGACCAATCTGGGAAATAAAAATCCAAAATCTCAGAAAAGGCAATAATAAAACAATTTCCATATTGGTGTCATGACAAAAAAGGCTACAGTTAACAAACTTTATCATTATACAGTACATATTACGATAAGATAGCCATGCCTCTCAAGGAACTCCTCCGCTTTAGCTTCCGAAATTGTCAGCTATTTGCACGTACTTTGAACTGCTACAATACAGGTAGTCCTTGATCTATGACCACAACTGAGCCCAAACTTTCTGTTGCTAAGTGAGACATTTCTTATGCGAGTTTTGCACCATTTACAACCTTTCTTGCCACAGTTGTTAAGTGAATCACTGCAGTTGATAAGTTACTAACCCGGTTGTTAAGTGAATCTGGCTTCCCCATTGACTTTGCTCATCAAAAGGTTGCAAAAGGTGATCCCATGACCTTGGGACACAGCAATGGTCATAAGTATGAACCAGTTGCCAAACATCTGAATTTTGATCACAGCTGTAACTGTGAAAAATGATCATGTCACTTTTTTCAGTGCCGTTGTAACTTTGAACAGTCATTCAATGAATAACAGAATAACAGAGTTAGAAGGGACCTTGGAGGTCTTCTAGTCCAACCCCCAACTCAGGCAGGAAACCCTATATCATTTCAGACAAATGGTTGTCCAATCTCTTCTTAAAAACCTCCAGTATTGGAGCACCCCCAATTTCTGAAGGCAAGCTGTTCCACTGATTAATTGTTCTGTCAGGAAATCTCTCCTTAGTTCTAGGTTGGATCTCTCCTTGATTAGTTTCCATCCATTGCTTCTTGTCCTGCCATCAGGTGCTTTGGAAAACAGCTTGACTCCCTCTTTTTTGTGGCAAAATGAGCTGTTGTAAGTCGAGGACTCCCTGTACGGAACCCCGCTCTCAGGTTGAACGCAGCACAAATGGGCAGGACCATTGCAGCCGCCCTATCAGTGCTTCGGAGCCTTAGTTGGCTCCGCCTCTTTTCTGCAGATGTTGTTATTTTGAAGGCACATTTCAGGGCTGGGTTAATCCATGGTGTTCGGTTACCACGGCAACGGAGAATGGCTTTGCTTTTCGGGACAGGAGGGGGGATACTTGGGCTTCACTTGCTCAAGCCCGCGGAGTTCGTTCAGCGGGAAGGCGGGACTTCCTGTCTGTCAGAGTTCTTAGCTATATTAGTCGTGACCTAACCCGGAAGTAGAATATGGGGAAGCTTGGTAACCCGGACGATCTGGAAGTCGGGTGTGTAGAGTGAAGGCGGGAAAGCATGGAAAAGTTTCCCGTGGCAACTTGCCTCACGATTTTGCTTTCGTTGCTGGTCTCCGGGCCGGGCCTGCTGCAGCGGAGTAATAGCCTGCCCGAAGACTTTCTTTCGGCGTTTTTGCTGCGGCCGGCGGCGGTGCGGGAAGGGCAGGGTGAGCACGAGGGATGATCCCTTTTTTTCCCCCTTCCTTCCTTCCTTCCTTCCTTCCTTCCTTCCTTCCTTCCTTCCTTCCTTCCTTCCTTCCTTCCTTCCTTCCTTCCTTCCTTCCTTCCTTCCTTCCTTCCTTCCCTACCTACCTACCTACCTACCTACCTACCTTCTTCCCCGTGGAGTCTTTTCCTTTTCAGAAACCGAGGGGGAGGATGAAAGCCAAGAGAGATGGAAATGGATCTTCCATGGGAAGGAGCAGGCTACCATAGCAGTTACGATAAAGACGAGAGGGCTCTGTTCTTCATGCTTCATGGAGGACATCTGGCTGGTTTCTATTGGAAAGGACTTAAGGAGGTCCTGGGGCCGTTACAGGACTCATTCTATTGTTTTTCAGCGCTTATTTAATGTAAACTGCCCAGAGTTACCTTGAGGTAAGATGGGCGGCCTATAAGTTTTATAAATAAAAGAAATTAAAGTTATTTCCTAGCAAAGACTGATTTCTTCAAGGCTTCCGTAGAAGACAGTCTGGCCCTTTCTCCTAACCTCTGCTAGACCATCCTCATCATTAATTTCCACAGTCTTTTCTTGCTTCTTCCTGGGGGCGAATACAATTCATCTAGGCAGCTTAGCTTCCTTCCTGAGGAACCTTACATAGCAGAGTTCTTCCTTCTCTGCTACATTTTCAGTTTAGGCTTCTTGATGCTTGGCAAAGCAGGAGCAAATGGAAGGTAGGTCTGGATTATTTGCAGGCAATCTGTAAAATGTTAGGCTCCCAATATTTTGAAGAATGACAGAAAGCTCCCCCCCCCAAAAAAACACATGCTATTAATATTTGCTTAGATTTGCCAAAAGCAGTATTGAAACCTCATTTTTCTAGGTCCTTTAATATTTTCATGATGCCTAACTCAGGATCTCTTCTGTTCAGAAATATTCTACTTATGACAGCCTGCATTCAGCCATGCACGCTCTTCAAGTTTGTTTTTTTAGCTCTTTATCTTCCCTATTCATGCATTGATTTTGAACCTAAGGAACTTACCAGATAAAGATGTTATTGATGGATGGAAGCATACTTCAGATTATTTTTCCCAGTGATTTGTCATACGTGCTGAAATGCAGGAGACAAACAATATTAAAGCACATTTACTGGCTTTTGTTGCTTTTTTCTATTATATTTATAGATTACAACTGCATGCATCTTTATGTGACGCCCTAAATTGTTAAAAGAATAGGCAGTGTATACATTTGCTAAATAAATTGGAATGCTGTTGTAAGCAATAGGCAAACTACTGAATATACAATTTTAGGAAGAACTAGAGATATCACAAAGTAAATACCCCCCCCCAATCTATTCTATCTAGGCAATTCAAAAGACTATCATGGCTAATTTTGTCTAATATTAAAAATTCCAGAAGAACAAAAAAAGTATGTGTTTCTTCAGGCTGATCAAACTAATTTGCCTGTGTCTCCTCTCCAATCTTGCAAAACCAGGCATGTTCAGTCTGTTAGAAAACGATCAGATCACAAGCCTTTGTAAGGTATACTTTACAGGTGCTACCAGCTAAGGAGACCCTACATAGTGGGTCTTTTCTGTGGTGGCACCCACATTGTGGAATCTTCTCCCACCTGAGGTGAGTTTGGTCTTACTTATGAGCTTCTGAGAATCCCTTAAGATCTCGTAATGTCAGAAAGCCTGGAGCCCTCAGGAGCTGAATCAACTCTTATTATTATTATTAGAGTTCTATTATTAACATCCCTCCATCTGTTATTTCTTGTTTGGTTTATTTTTAGAGTTTTAAAAATGTTTTTATAATTAACTGGTAAGTAGTTTTATGTATTTATAAACTGTTTTAGCTTGTTGTAGGCTGCCCAGAGTACTTTTGGTGAGATGGGTGGCTACGTAAATTAGATTAAAAAAATACTTCACTTAAGTGTCTTATTAAGCTCAACACCCTTCTGATTCTGGACTTTTGATTTAATGCAGCTCTCCACCCTACTTTAACCCTATCCCACCCTTTCAATTCAGCTTGTCTTTGGAGTTGGCACCATTCTCCCAAAATTATGAATAGATTTGGAAAGATTTCATAGTGTCAGATTCTTGTCTGTCATTTATTTGCCAACTTGGCTCTTTTTGCACAGTTTATAGGTTGGTGACCTACATCTTTGTTTATGAGGATGTGATCTCCTTGGTATGCAGTGCTGTTATCATCTGGTACTTTGCTGGCAGCTTTGAGAAGATGGTGGGGACTGTGAAGCACTCCTTCCTCACTCTGGCATTTGCGGTTTCCTTAGCTCTACTCTACCTTGTACTCAGGACTATGGCATCCGGCCTGTTGAAGATGATGGATGCTGAAGGATTCACTCCTGTGGCTTTTGCCATGCTGGCTGCATCAATTGCTCGCTCTCGGATGAGGAGAACAGTGCTTTTTGGAGTGAACTTCCGCATGACATTTGTGCCCTGGTTGCTGCTTTGCATGGCCTGGATTATCCCAAGTTCTTTCCTAGCAAACCTCTGTGGCCTCTTAATTGGGAATATATGTATCTTTTTATAATGAATTAGCAATAGCACTTAGACTTATATACCGCTTTACAGTGCTTTAGAGAGGGCTGTAAAGCCCTCTCTAAGCGGTTCACAGAGTCAGCATATTGCCCCCAACAATCTGGGTCCTCATTTTACCCACCTCGGAAGGATGGAAGGCTGAGTCAACCTTGAGCCGGTGAGATTTGAACCGCCGAACTGCAGCTAGCAGTCAGCTGAAGTAGCCTGCAGTGCTGCACTCTAACCACTGCACCACCTCGGCTCTCTTGAATTGCATAACCTATCCCTTTAACTTATCAAGTTGCATCTTTCATATCTAAAGAATACTTGTAACACATTTTAGGCTAGATTAGCATCTGCATTATAAATGGCATAGATACACTTGAAGTTTATTTTCTTTAATGATTTATTATATTAGCCCATCAACAATCTCTTCCATTTTCAGGTTTTCCAGACATAGCGAGACTGTTTTAACTATTGCTTGAATGGACTAAGTAGATTGCCCCCTACCCAAAATTGCAAAGGTAGCAAATTACATTAAGAGTAAGTGGGAAGTCATCCACTTTGCATTCTTGAGTCCTTCCTGTCTTGTTAGTGCAGTTCAAAAATATGCAGGGAAGCGAAGAAAATATAATATTGGTGTTCTGTGCTCATTAGAACTCTCAGAGTTTCCATTGAGGTTTCTGAACACATCTGGGAAAAATATATTCAGAAGACCAGGCTTAAAAATGCCGCCTTTCACATCCTTTTTCTGGCTCTCCTTAACTGCTGAATTTTAGATGGTTATGGTTACTGCTTTGCTTTGGATTTCTCTGAATCAACAGCCTCTTGTTTAGATCAGAAGTTCCCTTTCCGGCTGTTGAAAAGAATTCCTGGGGTAAAATATGTTCCAGGATCCCTGGCAGAAAGAAGGGCTTTCCAGAACAGAAAGTAAGTCTGCTTGCCACATCATAATGTATGTTGTTTAATTTTCTGCTGATAACAGTATTTCTCAAAGTTTCCATATCTTCACAGAATTTAAAATTTGATGACTTGGTTAATTGATGCACCTCAAAAATAATTGTTTTTAATCCTACATTTAAATCAGTACCCTGTTTCCCCCAAAATAAGACATCCCCTGATAATAAGCCCAATCGGGCTTTTGAGTGCATGGCAATAAGGCCAAGCGCTTATTTCAGGGTTCAAAAAAATATAAGACAGGGTTTTATTTTTGGGGAAACATGGTATTATCTTTCATGCGAGCTTGTAAATAAGAGTTGTAGCCTCACTATTTAAAAGATGTATATCTGAGGTAAAGATACATTCTGTTGAAGGTGTTGATGTTAAATATTGGCAGTTTTAATCTTAACACATATGTTTTCCTCTGAGATATAAAGCTTTGTTCTGTAAATTTGTGTTATGTGTCTAAGAATTACAAAGAAATAAGTTCTACTAAAGGTATGGGTCCAGGTAGTGCATAAAATTTGAGAAAGGTGGAAAGAAAGGCGTAGCTCTATTGAACATTAATGATCTTTAAGGAAAAGGATCAAGGCTAGTAGTAGCTCTGATTTTAGTTTTTCTGTAGCTAAACTAGATACATGTAGTCCTCAACTCACAACCACAATTGAGCCCAAAATTTATGTTGCTAAGTGAGAAATTTGTTAAGTGAATTTCGCCCCATTTTACGACTTTTCTTCCCACAGTTGTTAAGCGAATCACTGTACTTGATAAGTTGCAACCTGGTTAAGTGAACCTGGCCTCCCCATTGACTTTGCTTGTCAGAAGGTTGCAAAAGGTGATCACATGACCCCAGGGACACTGCAACTGTCATAAATGTGAGTCAGTTGTCAAGCATCCGAATGTAAATCACATGATCATGGGGATGCTGCAATGGTCATAAGTATGAAAACTGGTCATAAATCTCTTTTCAGTGCTGCTACAACTTCGAATGGTCACTAAGCGAACTGTTGTAAGTCGAGGACTACCTGTAGTGGAAATGTTACCTATGGAAATTCAGGCTAGGAATGTAATTGACGAAATATGATTTGTGATCATCTTTAAACAATAACTTGGGACTAGAAAAAAATGTGGTCAACTATAATAAGTCTTTTAGTTTAGGATGATTGCTTTATGTAGTATAAGTGAAGATACGCAACAGGAATGTAGAATTATTTACAAATACAGGGATGTATTATTTTGAATAGCAAGCTTTTTTTGCCCAAATGAAATAAAATAATAAAAGACAATGCTATGCAAGAACACACTAATAATCTTAAAAGCTTTGGAAAGAAAAAAAAAGCTATATAACAAGTTATCTGAATTTCAGAAAGTAGCTTGATTTATGCCTGTGCCTTTATCATTGAATTGAATTGAATTTTATTGGCCAAGTGCGATTGGACACACAAAGAATTTGTCTTGGTGCATATGCTCTCAGTGTACAAAAAAGAAAAGATACGTTCGTCAAGAATCATAAGGTACAACACTTAATGATAGTCTGGGTACAAATAAGCAATCAAATCATATTAGGAACCAGTCAATATCGTAAGGATACAAGCAACAAAGTTACAGTCATATAGTCATTAGTGGGAGGAGATGGGTGATAGGAACAATGACAAGATTAATAGTAGTGCAGACTTAGTAAATAGTTTGACAGTGTTGAGGGAATTATTTGTTTAGCAGAGTGATGGCGTTCGGGAAAAATACTGAGAGTATTGAGTTGGAGTTACAGGCATATATAATTCCTGTTTGAGATTTCAGTGGCCTTCTTTGGCAAGTTCAAGATGCACATATAAATTTCTCAG
>QLTV01004426.1:1765422-1790567 GCA_003457575.1 Thermophis baileyi | reverse complement strand
ATCAAACTGCCCAAGGAGCTGCTGATCCAGTCCTACAGAGGAATTATTGAGTCTGTCATCTGCACCTCTATAACTGTCTGGTTTGGTTCTGCAACCCAAAAAGACAGACACAGACTTCAGAGGATAATCAGAACTGCAGAAAGAACAATTGCTACCAACCTGCCTTCCATTGAGGACCTGTATACTGCACGAGTCAAAAAGAGGGCTGTGAAAATATTTACAGACTCCTCACATCCTGGACATAAATTGTTTCAACTCCTACCCTCAAAACGACGCTATAGAGCACTGCACACTAGAACAACTAGATACAAGAACAGTTTTTTCCCGAACGCCATCACTCTGCTAAACAAATAATTCCCTCAACACTGTCAAACTATTTACAAAGTCTGCACTACTATTAATCTTCTCATCGTTCCTATCACCCATCTCCTCCCACTAATGACTGTATAACTGTAACTTTGTTGCTTGTATCCTTACTGTTGTGTTCTGGTTAAGAGTAAGCATAGTTTTCACTCTGGTCCGCCAAACCGGCGGGAAGAATACTAAGCGTTCGTTGGCCGGGCCATCTGACAGCTCCCTATAAAAGGGCAAGCTGTCACATGGGCCGGCTGCTGGTTGTACAGGTGTCACACAAATAAACAGCTGTTGTTGCTGTTAGCTCCGTGTCCTGTTTCTTCCATCGGCCGATCTAACACTGGCAACGAAGATGAGATGGAAGAGCAATAGGACGACAAGAAAGGAGCTGTGAGACCGGAGTCCCAGCGGAGAAGGGAAATCAGCCGGCATTAAGGGAAGCTATCATCGTACAATGAGTCAGCATCGACTGTCAGAATGACCGCCCATGCCCTGCCAGCTCCGTTCAACCCAGCCATGGATAATTGGACTCATACATGATGAGATTTGAATGTTTCATGGATGCCAACGACCTCCTCGATCTGCCGAACACTTGGAAAAGATCCCTATTTCTCAGCTATTGCGGAACCAATGTTTTTGAAACAGCTAAGGCACTCGTTGCACCGGCATCGGTACAGTCTCTTGGACAAATCTACAGGAGGCACTACAAGCGCATTACGCCCCTGTACAATCCAAGCCCGTAAGATGATGTGAATTCCACAACAGAATGCAAGAGGAAGGTGAAACAATTAACCAGTACATGACGGCACTAAGGAAAGCCGCTGCAGACTGTGGATTTAGGGAGCTGGAGGACGTATTATTAGAGCAACTGACCAGCGGAGTGAGAGATGTTAGCCTGCAAAGGCGGTTATTAGCAAAGCCCAATCTCACTCTGCAGGCCGCATTAAGTGAGGTGAGAGCGACAGAAGCCTCACACAAATCAGCAGCAGCTCTCTGGAAGGCGGGAAACATGCCGACACTGTGCCAGACCGCCGCAGTTCATCAGGAGAGTGCCAAGCAGATCGAGTCATCCAGCGAGGAAGATGACATCTACCGCCTCCAACACGACAAAAAGAAAACCTATACCGACGGAGACAGGAGACAGCCCTTATGCGCAGGATGTGGAGGCAGACACCCCAGGCCAATGTGCAGATACAGGGAAGCTATATGCCGGCGATGCGATCGGAAGGGGCACCTAGCAAGAGTCTGTCACGCTAGCAAGCCCGCAGGGTTCCGCGCCCGGCAACTGCCTGTTTCGGCTGCCCAGGCAGAGGAGCAGAAACCGACTCCCTGGAGACCCAGGCGCAGAGCGAATCCACTGCATGAGGAAGAGGATTTTATTTATTTATTTATTTTATTAATTGTATTTCTATGCCGCCCAACTCCCAAAGGACTCTGGGTGGCTTACCAGACCAACATCAGACAGACAAGATCATCCAAAACAAAAAAAATTCATGTGACTGTACAGATAGAAGGAGCGAACTGCGATATGGAGACTGACACGGGGTCAACTCTAACGATTGTAACCTGGGAAACGATAAGGAAGGCCATACCCGGTATCAAAAAGAGGGACTTAGACTGCAATGGGTACAACTAAAAAATTATCAAGGGAACCGCATCTCCGTCATAGGGAGCGGGGCGTTCCATGTCCAGTTTCGGAAGTTCTCCGGGCCTCTAAAGCTGACAGTGGTCAGCAGAGCGCTACCGAGCCTTCTCAGCCTAGAATGGTTCCAGGCTTTGGGCATGGGAGTAACTGGAATCAATGCCATCATCGAGGACAGCACGGACGACCTTATTCGAGAGTTCGAGGATGTATTTAGCAACAGCCTGGGCAAGTATAAGGGGATGCCCATTTCTTTCATCCTGGACCCCAAAATTGCCCCAATTCGGTTAAAGCCGCGAAGGGTTCCCCTTGTGCTCAAACCCAAAATTGACAAAGAATTGGACAAACTAATTGGACACGGAATCCTTGAACCTGTCGATCATGCACCCTGGGAAACCCCCATCGTTACTCCTGTCAAAGCTGACGACTCTGTCCGCATCTGCGCAGACTATAAGTGCACGCTGAACAAGGCCCTACAACAGAGCGCCTATCTGGTGCCCATCATTCAGCACTTACTGCACTCACTGGGGAAAGGTAATACGTTCGCCAAACTCGACTTGGCACAAGCGTACCAGCAGCTGCCAGTCAATGACAGAACAGCGGAGGCCCAACCTATAGTCACTCACAGGGGTGCATTTAAATGTCACCGCCTGTAATTTGGCATCAGCGTAGCACCAGGACTGTTCCAGAGTACCATGGAACATCTATTACAGGGTATTCCTGGGGTAGTACCCTATTTTGACGATGTCCTGGTGTCGGCTACCAACGAAATAATATTACATGACCGTTTAAGAACTGTCTTGACTAGATTTAGGGAAGCTGGATTCAAAGTCAAAAGTGCCAGATAGCCATGCCGCGGGTAGAGTTCCTGGGCTACAGGTTCGATGGGTCAGGGATCCATCCCACAGAAAGCAAAATCGCAGCAATTAGGGATGCCCCCAACCCTCGGAATAAAATGGAATTGCAAGCATTCCTAGGCTTGCTCAATTTCTATAGTATGTTCCTTGCCCAGAAGGCAACGGTGGCGGAACCATTGCATAGGCTATTGGGAAACAAGGCTTCCTGGACCTGGGGTCGAGCTGAGGCTGACGCATTTGCCGCTGTGAAAAGCCTCCTCTCATCGGACAGTGTACTAGTGCACTACAGTGATTCCCTTCCCTTAGTCCTGACTTGCAATGCCTCCCCGTTCGGGGTCGGGGCTGTCCTCAGCCACCAAATGCCCAATGGCCGGGAGGCGCCCATTGCCCATTACTCTCGCACCCTGTCCGCAACTGAAAGAAACTACAGCCAGGTGGACAGGGAGGCACTGGCTGTGCTTGCTGTGGTCCGCTGATTCCACGACTACCTATATGGCAGAGACTTTATGCTTGTCACCGACCACAAGCCTCTATTGGGGCTGTTGGTGGGCGACCGCCCCACGCCACCGATGTTGTCCCCTCGCATGATCAGGTGGACAATTTTCTTGGCTGCCTATAGCTATCGGCTAGTCCACTGCCCCGGAAAGTCTTTGGGCCATGCAGACGCGCTTAGCCGCTGCCCGCTGCCTACTCTGGTGGTGGACCCCGCCCCTGTATGCCAGGTGCTCTTACTTGAGGACATTGCCACCGGCCCCATTACAGCAGCCAAAATCGCGAGACACTCGGCTAAAGATAAGGACTTAATGCAAATCATGAACTATGTCTGGTGGGGGTGGCTGGAAGCCCCTATGATGGGAAATGTACAACCGTATTTCAGGCGCCAAAATGAACTTGCTGTTCTGAAGGGATGTTTGTTGTGGGGGGGAGAGGGTTGTCATACCCCCAAGACTAAGGCGGGAGGTGCTGGACGTACTACATGTTGGTCATCCTGGCATAGTACGAATGAAAGCCCTGGCCAGGAGCTACGTCTGGTGGCCTAACATGGACCGCGACATAGCGGAATGGGTCGCCACCTGCTCACCGTGCCAGGAATCCAGACCGGCACCCCCATCTGCCCCGGCCAAGGAATGGGAAACCCCTAAGGCACTGCACCATGGTCCCGGGTACATATAGATTTTGCAAGCCCGGTTAAGGGGCAAATGTTCCTCATAATAGTTGATGTGTACTCAAAGTGGTTGGAGGTAGTTCTAATGACTACAACCACTGCCGAGGCAGTCATCCGAGCCTTTCGAAAACTATTTTCCACACACGGCCTTCCCAATGTGTTAGTCTCGGACAATGGGCCGCAATTTACAGCCAACCAATTTGAGCTATTTCTGGCTGAACAGGGAATTAGGCATGCCCTCGTTGCCCCCTGCCATCCGGCCAGCAATGGACAGGCTGAACAGATGGTAAGATCCGCCAAAGAGGCGTTAGCGCGACTGGGCACAGGGGACTGGCAAGCACGGATCGACAAATTCCTATTGGTGCAGCACATTACCCCCTGCTCCACAACTAATAGAAGCCCTGCGGAACTCCTCATGGGAAGGAGACTCCGCTCACAATTAGACTGTTTGCACCCAAATTATATTGCTGAAACACCTCCCGACTCAACAGGGAAAATCTGATCATTCCACATAGGGGACAGAGTTTACGCACACAACTATGCCGGGGGGACCCTCTGGATTCCAGCCACAGTGGTAGAACAGTCAGGGCCTCGCTCGTACAAAGTTGAGTTAAAGGACGGAAGAATGTGGCAGTGGCACTTGGACCAACTCCGAGGCCATCTTGAAAGCTCACCGCTAAGACCACCAGAAAGGGCTCAAACCGACAAGAGGCCAATCCCTGAATATGCTAACCAACAAAATAAACAATTGCCTAACGATAACTCAAACCCGATTGTACAGCGGGAACACCCACCCGAAGAACCGAGCCTCCAGCACAGACTCCCGGGAGGGTTGGGCCTAGAACCTCCGGCCACGCCTCATGATGAAATACAGATGATTCCATTGGCGAGGGAAGAGCCAACAACAACCCCAACCACTAAGACCGACGCCCAGGAACCTAATGAACTGCACAAGTCAACTAGAGCTTAACGAAGCCCCACCTACCTACGTGACTACGTCTGTAACTAGTTAACCGATTGGTCAATGTTATCCAGGAGGGGAGGGGTGTTGTGTTCTGGTTAAGAGTAAGCATAGTTTTCACTCTGGTCCGCCAAACCGGCGGGAAGAATACTAAGCATTCATTGGCCGGGCCATCTGACAGCTCCCTATAAAAGGGCAAGCTGTCAGATGGGTGGCTGCTGGTTGTACAGGTCTCACACGAATAAAGAGCTGTTGTTGCTGTTAGCTCCGTGTCCTGTTTCTTCCATCGGCCGATCTAACATGTTATAATCTAACGATTATAACAATATAAATCTAACGATTTATATTGACTGGTTCCTATTATGATTTGATTGCTTATTTGTACCCGGACTATCATTAAGTGTTGTACCTTATGATTCTTGACGAACTTATCTTTTCTTTTATGTACACTGAGAGCATATGCACCAAGACAAATTCCTTGCATGTCCAATCACGCTTGGCCAATAACATTCTATTCTATTCTATTCTATTCTATTCTATTCTATTCTATTCTATTCTATTCTCTATTCTATTCTATTCTATTCTATTCTATTCTATTCTATTCTATTCTATTCTATTCTATTCTATTCTATTCCATTCCATTCCATTCCATTCCATTCCATTCCATTCCATTCCATTCGTTAAGTGAATCACTGCAATTGTTAAATTAGTAACATGGTTGTTAAAGTGAATTTGGCTGTCCCATTGACTTTGCTTGTCAGAAGGTCACAAATGAAATGGATATTTCTGTTTTTTCTTTGTGTGGGGTTTGTATTTATTTATATATATATATGTACAAGTGTGTGTGTGTGTGTGTGTGTGTGTGTGTGTGTGTGTGTGTGTGTGTGTGTGTTGTGTGTGTGTTGTGTGTGTGTAACAAAATTATAAACAAACAATTTAAAAAGAGAGTAGGGTAAAATACAATAGTTATAGGCTTTTACTAATATTTAACTTTTAATACTGATATTTATATTTTTATTTGATAGTTGTATTTATGTGTTTTATCTGATTACTGTACACCATTCAGAGTCACTTTTCAGGAGATGGGTGGCCATATAAATTTGATGAGTAAATAAAATATTGCCATTACCAAGAAGACTGAGTTCATGCAATACAGGCAGTCGTTGACTTACGGCCACAATTGAGCCCAAACTTTCTGTTGTTAAGTGAGATAGTTAAGTGAGTTTTGCACCATTTTACAACTTTTCTTGCCACAGTTGTTAAGTGAATCACTGTACTCGATAAGTTGTAACCTGGTTAAGCGAACCTGGCTTCCCCATTGACTTTGCTTGTCAGAAGGTCGCAAAAGGTGATCACGTGACCCCAGGACACTGTATCCATCATAAATATGACCCAGTTGTCAAGCGTCTGAATGTAAATCACATGACCATGGGGATGCTGCAACAGTCATAAGTGTGAATAATGGTGAATAATGGTCGTAAGCCACTTTTTTCACTGCCATTGTAACTTTGAACGGTCACTAAATGAATGTTGTAAGAGGAGTATCTGTAGTTCTTACTGGTTCTTAATCACTTCTTTATGCTTCCAAGTCCCTGCCAGAACTTACTGCAACAGTGTCAGGGCTGTGTTAGGACCCTTGTGATGCCAACTTGTGATGTCTGATAACTTGTGATGTCTGACAAGCTTCTGGACAGGCTCAAACTGTTATACCCTACCTTTAATGGTTGGCATGCACTCATCCCTAGTGCTTCATGTGTCACCTATCTGTAAGGCCGTGATGGCGAACCTATGGCACGCGTGCCCAAAGTGGCACGCGAAGCCATATCGCCTGGCAAGCGCGTCCTTGCCTGTTTGTCTTCGGGTTTCTGGCACGCTTGCGCGCACAATGATCAGCTATCCTTCACGCGCGCGGCAGTGCCAAAAACGGGTGTGCGCATGCATGCCAGCCAGCTGATTGTCAGGTGCGCATGCGCGCCAGAACCCAGAAGTTTGGCTTTTCCAGAGCGCGATCCCTTCATGCGCGACAGTGCCAAAAACTCGCCTGCGCATGCGTGCCGACCAGCTGATCATTGGGCATGCATGCGCGCTAGAACCTGGAAGCTTGGCTTTTCCGGAGCGCGGCCCTGATGAGTGCACGTGCGTGCGACATTTCCATGCAACCTTTTCGGCACTCAGTGCCGAAAAGGTTCCCCATCACTGCCCTAAGGCTAAGGTACAAAGTTAGAGTACCTTGAACTTTCACAGTTAATATTTGATTTCCGTGAAGCAAGAAAATTGGTTCAATGGAGTAAAATATAGTACAATTAACCAAGGATGAACGTATTGCGTGACCATGTCTGTTGTGACTCTCTTAGTCACCCAGTGAACTTTCGTTACCTAAAGTAGACTTCTGGTTTTGCCTTCCCTTCAATGCAGTTTGTGGGTTTCTCTCTGTTTGTGTCTATCTTGGTGATTTTACAGCAGGTGGCAACATCTGGCTGGCTGTATGTCTGCTCAGAAGCTGAACAGCATCAAGTCCAGTGGTGAAATCCAATTTTTTTTACTACCGGTTCTGTGGGCGTGGCTTGGTGGGCGTGGCTTGGTGGGCGTGGCTTGGTGGGCGTGGCTTGGTGGGCGTGGCAGGGGAAGGGTACTGCAAAATCTCCATTCCCACCCCACTCCAGGGGAAGGATACTGCAAAATCTCCATTCCCACCCCACTCTGGGGCCAGCCAGAGGTGGTATTTGCCGGTTCTCCGAACTACTCAAAATTTCCGCTACCGGTTCTCCGAACTACTCAAAATTTCTGCTACCGGTTCTCCAGAACCTGTCAGAACCTGCTGGATTTCACCCCTGATCAAGTCTAACCGCATAAGAGAGCTCCAAGAAATCCCAAGGCTGTAGATCAGATTAGGAAGCAGAGAAAAAATAATATATAGAGAAAGACAGTGATCAATCACATCTGATTCTGTGGCCAAAAACTACATGGATGAGTTCATGAAATGGCCTGTAATTAAGCTAGGCTGGAAGGAAACTTACAGCATCTCCTCTATTGTGAATGCTGTTTCTTTATAATTATTTTTTAAAATAAGTGTAATTCAATTGTGTTTTAATGGACTGGAGTGGAAAAATTCTAAGCAATGTATATAGGAAAGAAAGGGAAAATATAGTTTCTTTTTCTTTCTTTAACGATGGTTGCTATACCTATTCAAGTGCCAATATACTGTTGCTGTTTTAAGGCACTTTTTGCAAAGGCACTGTGTCGTAAGGACAGAAATTCAGTAGTAATTTGGTTAACAAATGTTTTATTGGTTTATGTTGCAATATTATAAACACTACCTGGAAATCAGTCCCATTGAATTGAAGGAAATATAATGTATATGTATAACCATAATGCTCTCTGCCAAATGCCAAGTTAATATAATATTCATTATTGCAAGGAAGAGCCATGAAGAATGAGAGAGTTAGAATAATATTTGTCCTAACAAAGTTAAAGAAAAGCATCCTCATTACAGTAGTTAAAATGTATTTTGTTGACTAGGAGTCCCGTAAGGCAATATTGTCTTAAAATATTGATTTGATTTGTTTGCAGTACAGTATATAGTTCATAAATGTAGTATCATCATCATCAATCAATAAATATAATATAAATAAATATAGGATTTTGCTTTTATCAACATACAGCATGCAACTTTCTCTCCAAAATGAGATAGTCAGAGTAACTTACTCTGTACAGTATCTGTTACTGTACAAATACTAACAAAAACTTTGTTAGTTTGTTACTAACAAACTCTTTACCGATTCAAACAATAATCCAATCAAGGAAAGGTCAACAAATTTCACAAAATTACAACATGCCAAAATTTAAAACAAATGAAAAAATGAGAAAGCTGCTATTATAACTTGGAATGTGTTCTCTTATTTATGAAATAGTGGACCATATTTTAGATAGGACCTCTTCTGCTTGCAATTGCTCTCTTGGCCCTCTTATATATAGATTTGGAAACCCTATACAGATTTCTAAAACTTGGTACCTATTGAATGTATTGGGGCCAAAAATCCCAGACTCTATGCAAAGTGGACATGGTAAAGAATATATGAGGCTTAAGGTTGAATTCTTGAGTTTTTGGTGTTCTCTGACCTTGCTTTTCTTCTTGTAGAAGTTTCATATTACTAAGCTAGATAACGTAATCAGTTCCCTAAAACCAAGGGTCCATCATGGAAATTGCTGTCTTTTAGCAGGACATCTGAACAAACCCTGGAAGCTGATGAATTAGAACTTGGGGGTCCTCCTTGCAGCTCCTTCTCCTCAAGGAGCAGGTAGCAGCCATAGCTAGGAAAGCCTTTGCACGAATTCATCTTCTTCACCAAAGAAGCCCATCCGTAGACCAGAAAGCACTGATAATGGTCACTTATGTTCTAGCCACTTCCTATTTGAACTACTGCAAGATGCTATACATGGAACTGCCCTAGCTGACTACCTCGAAACTACAAGTGTGCACAGCTTTGGTAAGATAAGATGAGATAAGATGAGATAAGATGAGATAGGATGAGATAAGATGAGATAAGATGAGATAAGATGAGATAAGATGAGAGAAGAGATAAGAGATAAGAGATAAGATGCAAGTTGACTGTGGTAAGTTGGCCATGGTGAGTTGGCCATGTAAGGCACATTTGTTATTTGAAAGACTGCCGTTCCATGAGGACATCTAACCATTCCACTCTGTTGGGTAAGGTATGCTCAGGTCCCCTCTATGAAAAATTGTCATCTAGTGGTATCTAGAAAGCAAGCCTTTTCCGTAGCTGTGCCTGCCCAATAGAACAACCTCCCTTTTTAGATATGGAGAGCCCCTACCCACCTTGCCTTCCGGAAGGCCATTAACACCTGACTTTTTCCTTAGATGTTGGACTGGGATGGGAAGTGCTTTTTCAAGATAATACTCATACGGCACTGGTGATGTGTTGAGTTTTCATTTTGTGTGTTCTTATTATATAGCTATTTGTTGTAAGCATTTTATTGTTTGCTTTACATAATGTAAGCAGCTATATAGATTTTTCAAATAAACAAGTACATAAACAAATACATTGGTTTCCAGCAGAGGTGGGTTTCAGCAGGTTCTGACCAGTTCTGGAGAACCAGTAGCGGAAATTTTGAGTAGTTCGGAGAACCGGTAAATACCACCTCTGACTGGCCCCGCCCCATCTATTCTCTGCCTCCCGAGTCCCAGCTGATTGGGAGGAAATGGGGATTTTGCAGTAACCTTCCCCTGGAGTGGGGAGGGAATGGAGATTTTACAGTATCCTTCCCCTGCCACGCCCGCCACGCCACGCCATGCCACGCCACGCCCACCAAGCCATGCCCACAGAACCGGTAGTAAAAAAATTTGAATCCCACCACTGGTTTCCAGGAAGTTGTTGTTGGGCCCTACAAACTCAAATGAACCTTTGGCACAAACATGTGCACTTGGTGAGATAATACCTTTTCCTAGATAATACAAGTAGTCCTCAACTTACAATAGTTCAGTACTTAACAACCGTGTTACTAACTTAATCACTGCAGTGATTCGCTTAACAACTGTGTCAAGAAAGGGGCAAAATTCACTTAAAATGGGGCAAAATTCACTTTAGTAGATTAGAATAGAATAGTATAGAATAGAATAGAATAGAATAAAATAGAATAGAATAGAATTAGAATAGAATAGAATAAAATAGAAGAATAGAATAGAATAGAATAGAATAGAATAGAATAGAATAGAATAGAATAGAATAGAATAGAATAGAATAGAATAGAATAGAATAGAATAGAATAGAATAGAATAGAATTCTTTATTGGCCAAGTGTGATTGGACACACAAGGAATTTGTTTTAGTGCATATGCTCTCAGTGTACATAAAAGAAAAGATAAGTTCGTCAAGAATCATAAGGTACAACACTTAATGATAGTCTGGGTACAAATAAGCTTAACAACTGTTTCACTTAGCAACAGAAATTTAGGGCTCAATTGTGGTCGTAAACCAAGGACTACCCTTAGTCTTATGGCACTGGTGGTGTGGCCGAGTTTTTATTTTGTGTTTTTATTATTTGTCTATTTGTTGTAAGCATTTTGTTGCTTGCTTTATATAATATAGGCAGCTATATAAATTTTTCAAACAAATAAATAAATAAATTTGTTTCCAAGAAATTTGCTCCTGGGTCCTACAAACTCCAATGAACCTTTGGCACAAACACGTGCACTTGTCTAACTTGTTCTGTACAGAGAACTTTATCCCCAACTGATGTAATTCTGCTGCAAATGTCAAATGAGTTAATACACTAGGGAGAAAAATACAGGAGCCTTTACTTTAGCCTCGGGGCTGAGGTTTCGCAGTTGGAGAGAAAGCAGAAGAATATGTAGGCTGGAATCCAAGAATTTAAAAAGGATTAGTTTAACCTGGGCAGGCCCACAATCAGCAGGACAAAATGATTAGAGGGGGAATGAAGGAATCCCAACAAAGGGAGCTTTTTTTATCCTTCTAACAAGATGCATTTTGGAAACACTTTTTCTATACAGTCGTCTCTTTCAGAAGGTCGTCTCTGTCTCGCATCATTCGATTTTAGGAGCAGAACAAAGTTGGGATTCAAATCTCAATTAAGAATTGGTGGGACTGGTTCTAATATAGAGTTCTGAAAGAGCAGCATTCTGTACATGCTGAGATGTATTAATTACATTTTTCCTAACAAACCAACTGTATGATTCTCTTGCATGACAATCTTCCTTAGGAATACGACCAGGATCTTTTTTATTCTGGTAACTTTTTGCTCATGGAAAAATGGTTAGTTTGGTTTATTTCATTTCATTTCAATTTATTAGTTTGTTTGTTACATTTATATAGCTACCCATCTTCTACTCAACTCCCAATCAAACTTTGGCTGTAAGTGATGCATGAAACCAGTTGCTGTGATTAATAAAGCATGATTTATGACTCACTGCGTTTGGCAAATTCAGTCCAGTATGATTTAATTTACAGCTTTATAATTCCCTTATCCAGGTAGTTCCATCATCCAAGTATTAACCACAGTTGATCCTTGGCATCTCTTTTCTTCCTTTGTATCTGAAATATATCAGATATCTTTCTATCTGGGTGTGTTTTTTCTGCCATCTTTGCTTCTTTGTTTTCTGCTTCTAGCATTTTTTAAAAAAATGTTTTTAATAATTTGAAAACCACCCAAAGTCGCTGGGAGTTGGGTGGCATATAAATTCAATATAAATATATTTTTAAAAATCCTCCTAATTTTTCAAAATCAGCCAAGGTAGGTTAAGTGCAGCTGTCTTCTAAGGAAAACATGACCTGGAAGTGGGAACTAGATGACTCTTTCATAAATATTACAGCTATTTTGAAATAAATACTCTTTCGGTTTTGAAATTAGACTATGGTTGATTAACTGAAGAATAATAAACAGAGAGGCCATAAAGCCAAATAATTAGCAAAGTTGGGAGGAAAATTAAGTCCATTCTCCTTCACTTATGTAAACTGTATAATGTACATGTTTCCACTGCGTTAGGTTTCTGTGATCCAATAGAAAACTTTGGGATTTCTTTCTTTTTAATTTATCTAATAAATACTCATTGGGCAGATTATATTGTAGCTGAATTCACACTAACTTGCTTAACTGATTTACTGAATTCACACATTTTCTGGGTTTACACAATACTTTTGATCTATAAGTTAGACAAATCTGTTGTTTCACCCAATGTGTTAGTATATAAAGCAGCTAACCAAGCTTAATATCCTGTGAAAATGCAACTGCTAGATATTTAACCAGACTAAGTTAGGTGTGTTCTGTAAACACAACCCAAATAGATAGAAATCTATTAAAACTGGAAGATGCAGCCATTAAATCCAGTCATCATCAAAACTGGAAATCAAATTAAAACTCTGTCTGTCTGTCTGTCTGTCTGTCTGTCTGTCTGTCTCTGTCTGTCTCTGTCTGTCTGTCTGTCTGTCTGTCTGTCTGTCTGTCTGTCTATCTATCTATCTATCTATCTATCTATCTATCTATCTATCTATCTATCTATCTATCTATCTATCTATCTATCTATCTATCTATCTATTATATCAAACCACTCCCAAAAACTTTGCCAAGGGAATTGCAGGGACTAATTTAGGTGGTTGGCAGGAGTCTACATTGTCTCATATACACAAACATATACATACACATACAGATATACATATACACACAGACAAACACACACGGAGTATATATGCATGGAAACATCTGTTCAAATGTACCCTTGTAAGAAAACTGAGTCATTTTCATGTCAATTATCGAATTTACAAGTTGCTTCTTGAAAATTCAATGAAGTAGATGGTTTCCTCAACTTTGAACGATGGAGTAATTTAAAGAATGTTGGATCACCTAAGGTGTACACGTGTTTTGCTCACAGGTATGCCTTGCTAACTAATTAAGGGATTTCATAATTATTCTCACATCCAATTATTATGTCCTGTAGTTTTAACGTGTTAGCTGAAAGATGATTCATGTGACTTTGAAATTCAGATATCAACTTGAGGCAGAGATACTGTATAAAGATAATGAAGTGTGTCCACTACAACGTGACATGTGAATAAAACCAAGTAATTTTTATTCATTTTCTAGAGTTATGTATACATACTTTGCAAAGATATTTTAAACAATGTGCTAATGACTAGGATGGTTTTAATAGGTGACAAGTTAAGGGAGAATAAAATTGCTAATGGCTAGTAATATAGATTGTTACATTGGCCTTCTATGTTCTGTACAGAATTCAAAATACTAATCTGGGTCAGTATGACATTGATCAGTATGTACTATGTCAGGCGTGTCAAACTCAAGGCCCGCGTGCCGGATCTGGCCCTGCAAGGTGCTTAGATCTGGCCCGTGGGGCTGACCTGGAAACAACAAAGGTGTCTCTGCCAGCAAAAACGGGGTGTGGTGTGGGGAGGGCGCATGCGCCCCCCCACCTCCATTTTCGCTGGCAGAGGGCTATCAAAACAAACTAAAAACAAAACAAAAGGAATAATGTTTCCCCTTTTGCATTTGAGCATGCAAGAAGGGACAGGAAAGGAGAAAGGGAAAGAGGAAAGACAAAGAAAAAGAAGGGAAGATTGGAAGAGAGCAAGGAAAGAAAAATAAGGAAAGGGGAAGGGAGAAGAAAGGAGAGTGAAGAGGAAAGGAAAAAGAAGAAAAGGAAAGAAGGAAGGAAGGAAGGAAGGAAGGAAGGAAGGAAGGAAGAAAGAAAGAAAGAAAGAAAGAAAGAAAGATGGTAGGAAGGAAGGAAGGAAGGAAGGAAGGAAGGAAGGAAGGAAGGAAGGAAGGAAGGAAGGAAGGAAGGAAGGAGGAAAGTGATTATAATGAGATTGAGGGAGAGTCTCAGGGAAGTCCTGCCTTAGCACTTGGCCACCACAGGTGCCCCCGACATGAGTCTGTGTCACCCCCCCCCGGCCAAGCTCCCCCAGCCCTCCAAAGTCAAACACAACCCTGATGCGTCTGTCAATGGAATCGAGTTTGACACTCCTGTACTATGTAATAACAACAGAAAGATGGCCTTTAATTTCCTTTATGTCTTGTTTGAGGGGTTCACATAGGCCCCTGGCTATTGGGGAAAAGTATATGCCAAGGCAGGCCTAACTGAATTTAAAAACTCTATGATTTCATTCCCAGTCCTGGATCAGATTAAAGGCCTATATTATTTTCCTCAGTAGCCCAAGAAACGTATCTCAGAAGTCCACAAACAGATATAGCAGAATTCACCTATGGCTGAAATGTAGCAATTGAAAGGTATCATTTATTTAAGGGCAATAGAAGCAATAAAAAAGGAGAAGGTACACTGTGAGTTAAAATTACTTAAATCTACTTGGAAGTCCAAGTGAATGGACATGGTGATTCTGTAGAGAAAAGATTGTTAAAATAAGTGGAAGAGGGACAAATAAAAGCAGTGCTGTGGTTGATGTCTATTATCACCCACCAGGAAGAAGATGTGGATGTATTTCCAAATGAGGCATAAAATAACAGTTGTAGGGAACTTTAATTAGCCTTGGTCCTTCCAGGAAATGCCTAACTCATATTACTAACAACCGTCACTTTTAGGGAAAGGAGGTGGTGCAAGAGGATCTTGAAACTCCAAACACGTAAGACTTAATTGAGGTGTAGGTAGAAAGAAAAGCAAAGTATTTAGGTAATATAACACTGGGGTTTTTGATTTTAAGGAAAATTAAAGCTAAGTGTCATATACGGAGAAATAATAGTTAACTTTCCATAGAAGAAGAAACTAATGGGAAAAGTTGCTCCTAGGAATGGAGATATCAAAAACATAATTTCAAATAATTCCATCTTGTGCAAAATGGAAGAACATCTTGGGAAAGCTTAGGAAAGATCTGAAAGGATAAATGTAGGAGTTAAAAAGAGGGCCAAATCATCCAGGAGTAGTTTAGGCAATTATCCCAAGTTTTAGGGAGTTTGTTTGGAAAATTAAGACTAAGCTGAAGTTGGAGAAGGATGTTAAGAACAACAACAAAAGAGTCAGATCTTCTCCGTACTTGCAATATGCAGTGCTGTGATTGGTGAATGTTTTTCCTACCAGCCAATGACATGCTGAAGAGGGCAGGCAGCAAAGCCAGAGGACTCAACCAACAACTTTGCTTATTGCAAACTTCACACACGTAATCAAGAGAGCACTGTTCAATAGTGAATTAGAACAGAGTCAACAGAAGCAGGATGTGGATCTGCAATGGCAGTAGCAAACTTCCCAGCAGTATTATTTTCATACTTTAATTCAGTGTTGACAAAAGGCTCATAAGACTTAGAAGGGGCTATTCAGACCTTCAAGTCTGACCTTTGCTCAGTGTAGGAATCCATATGAAAGTAGCCCTAGTGTGTCTATCCACCAACCTACCACTGAAGGAAATCCACCATCTCTCTGGGAAATTGATTTATTCCACTAACAGATCTCCACATGTGCCCTTCGATTATTATTAAAGCATATAATGTTTGCAAACATTTTTCCACAGTTTTGGAAAGAGAAGAAAGGAAAGAAAGGAAGTAAAGAAAGGAAGGAAGGAAGGGAAGGAAGGGAAGGAAGGAAGGAAGGAAGGAAGGAAGGAAGGAAGGAAGGAAGGAAGGAAGGAAGGAAGGAAGGAAGGAAAAATTCGTTGAAAGATAGGATCCAAAGCAGGCCTCTTTTGCTAGAGTGAGTGGGATGGGGCGATCACATTGAGGTGAGATAGTTCCTCAGATACCCTTGACCCATGCCATTAAGGGCTTTAAAGGTAATAATCAACAATTTGAATTGGATCTAGAAGAAAACTGGCAGCAGTTTTACATATGCCACCCTAAGAGCCTCTAGAACTGTCCATGCCATTGCATTCACATATCAATTGTAACTTCCAAATATTCTTCAAGGGCAGCCTCATGTAAAGCACATTGCAGTAATCCAGCTGAGAGATGACGAAGGCATGAGTGATATATATTAAGTAATGGGGGACCTGCAGGAATCACATATCTTTATCTACTCCCTATTCAGCATTAAACCATGTACTAAGCATTCCATGTAGTCTCATGCATCCTTTGCTTCTATCATATGCATCTCTTAAATGCTATGGTGGCACAGTGGTTAGAATGCAGTATTGCAGGCTAACTCTGCCCATAGCCAGGAGTTTGATCCTGACCAGCTCAAGGTTGATTCGGTCTTCCATCCTTCCAAGGTTGGTAAAATGAGGATCCAGATTGTTGGGGGCAATATGCTATAAAGCACTATGGAGTGGTATATCAGTCTAAGTGCTATTGCTATTGTTGCATTCAGCAAACAACTGTCAATTCCATATTCATGTTAATTCTATAATTTCAGCCTATTCCCTTTATTACTCATTTTCTCTGAATCTACAGATGTACAATGAACTTTGTTTCAAAATACTGTATAGTGGTACCTCATCGTTAATTGGTTCCGGGAGGTGCAACAAGTATTAAAAACAAGTGCCAAACAAACCCTGTGACTTACCATGTGACCTTCTGTTTCAGCCGGGAACGACTTCCTATCTGTCCCTTTCCTATGTCAGTGATCTTCCCAGCATGGCCAACTTCCTGTCCACTCTCTGCAGCCATCCCCCTTTTCCTTTTGCAGCAAACTTCCTGGCATGATTGATTCCTGTCCATTCTCCATGGCCATCCCCCATTTCCTATCACAGTACGTCAAGAACCAAACAAACGAGTATCGGGACAACATTTTCGTGTCAAAATGCGTCAAGTACCAAATTCAACAAGTTTTGAAGCAGTTGAGTATCAGGGTACCACCTTATGTTTAACTGCTCCTTAGATATTTTCCAATGTAGAACTCTCTTAAGCCCTGAGTCCAACTGCCCATTTAGCACTCTTGATGTAAGTTCTAGAACACCTACACTTATTCACTGCTTGCTCAATCATGTCTACTGAATGCTTGCAACTGGCACATGTTAGTTCATGCACATATGTTAAATAGCAGCATTTGGTTGCAGATGTTCTGCTGAGATAATATTAATAAAGACACTCCACAGGTCAAAGTATTGTTAACTAATTATTAGTTCTTATTAATATAGGCCAAGGAGATACTATGGAAATTATATTCATTTGATTATAGCCTTGTTTTACAGCTATTACACTGTAACTTTATTTCAAAGAAACAAATTACATATATCATGGGTGAAATAAGAAGTGGTCTTTTTATTTTAAAGATAAGGATTTTATGAAAGTGTAACACAGAGTGGCACGGGCATTAACTTCCTTTTCCTAATTTAGGGATATTTGCATAGGCCTTCTGCCTTCATCCTCCCAAACCAGACTTACTGTATATTGCTGCATATCTATACTTCTGTTGTTGGACTTAACAGCAAAGAATCTTTTTGAGCTGATCAGCATTCTTCCAGTCAAGGAAGGAAAAGGGAAAAAAATACTGAAATTTGGCTAAGATCAACTGTGAAAGAGATGGCACTACGAAAGAAACAGGCAATGACATGTACAGTATGACAAAGAAAAAAATTCACAGGAATAGACACATGTTCTTCAAAAGCTCCTTGCACTATTAGGAAAAAGATAGTCTTTGAGTAATGGTCATAATAGAGCCTACCCATTATAGTCATAAGTTGTAACAGTTGTAAAAAAAGATCACATGACTAGCCTGGTTTGACAACTTTTTTTTGGTGGCCATTAAGAAGCAGTAGGCGTGAGCTTAAATGGACTCCAGAGGATGGTAGAGAACAGGAAGGCCTGGAGGAACGTTGTCTATGGGGTTGCGATGGGTCGGACATGACTTTGCAACTAACAATAACAACAACAAAAAGCAAACAAGTGGTCGTAAGTACAAATGCCATGGTCATTAAGCAAATGTCATGATCACTAAGCAAACCCATTGTTTGCTGTAGCGCTGTTTTGCTGAAAATGGGAAGTAAGTGCTAGTTCTCTCAAAAACCATCGTAAAACACAATCACCTGACTCTGGAATGCTGCAAATGGCTCTAAATGAGGCTGTGTTACCGAGCACCCAAATTGTGGTCACATGACTGCAGGCTGGATGGCATAGTCGCAACTTCAGATCTGGGTCATAAATCCTCTTTTTCATATAGGTCGTAAACTGAGAACTATGTCTATATCTATCATGGGAAACTTGAATCTTCTAGATTTTGCCTCTTCCATGAATTCTAGGTAGCCTAATGGAAATACTACATGATGCTCTTTGAAGTCTCAGATCTGTTCAGATGACCCAAATCAAACTCAGAGATTCCCTTGCTTGGTTCCTCTCACTCACTTCATCAGTCTCTGTGTAAGAAAAATGGGAATTGAGTAATACCCATCAAGATATTCTATACTCATCTTCTTTGAGGAAGGCTGAGATATAAGTTTAATATGTACTTGAATAATTAATGTATGGTTATTTATCATTACTGAGAGTCAAAACAACTTTAATACTATCTTGAACTTGGGCCAGCAAAGATTAGATCTTTTAGTTGACCAGCTGAGTGGTGCTTACAATGATTCATGTTTAAAAATAGGGTTAGGAGAATTAATTGGATCTCTCTATCAGCTGGGAGCTTTGTAAACGTAAAAAAAAAATAATAATCTGGAGTTTTGAATTAAATAATTCAAAAGTCTATATCGAGGTAAGCCATTTCTTTCACCAATCAAGCAGGCCTATTCCTTTTCAGCATAATCAGTTCTATGGCTGGCTTCATATGTAGTACTAAATTATTAATAGGACTTGTTGGTTAGCATGGTGTTAAAACAAGCCACTGTAA
Organism: Thermophis baileyi; assembly: GCA_003457575.1. Lineage (NCBI taxonomy): Eukaryota > Metazoa > Chordata > Lepidosauria > Squamata > Dipsadidae > Thermophis > Thermophis baileyi. The sequence goes on along the minus strand of QLTV01004426.1, from coordinate 1,771,332 downwards.
ATCACCTGATGTGTGAACCCAGCCACTGTGGCTTATGCAACAAACTATGGCTAAACCAAAGCTTGATGTTTATTGTGAATGCAAAGACTGCTTCTCTGAAAACATGAAGACGGATTGATGAAGCACCAAGCCATAGCTGTTTATTTCAACTCCCGCAGTAGCTTCCGGTATTCTCTGAGTTTTTGATGGCACAGGTCCTTAACAGGAGATGCTAAGGATTGGAAGTTGTCAAGTTTCTAATGAGATTTGGTATATTTGTGTGACAATAACTCTCTTATGCAACCAAATCTCTCTAGTAAATGGCTAGGGTAGAATCAGGGATCGTCTGTTGAAAAAGCAGGTGTTTACCCACTGAATTACCCCTCCGCTCCCAAATTAGGAACAAGAGCCTAGAAATAAAACAGCATATTATTTTCTTACTGTTCTTAGGTCTCTTTCAGTTCATAATGGAATGAAAGCATCTTTTGTTAGCTTTTATGTAATGTACCACACATGTATGGCATTTCATAGCAAGACACAAAATGATCCACTTTAATTACATGAGCTGCTCACATTCAGAGAAAGGCTGTGCTTTGGGAGTTATGGATTAAGCAGCAGGAGCTGCTCTGAAGGCAATCTCTGCTGCGAAGATTAAATGCAGGTTCCTTCCTCATTCCTAGGTAGAATCATTCTGGATTATAGATTCCATTCCTATGTTTTTTGTTCAGAAACTGTGGCCTGCCTTTCTGATTCCCTTGTGCAGTATCATTAATGAGAATGTCAATCTGGTGAAAATCTCTCCAACTCAACATCACAATTTAAAACAAGAGCAACCTGATGATTCTTTGGAGTCAAAGGTACAAAGGCAATAGGATGTACATTTCCAGTATTGTTTCTGAACTTACAGGTTTTCATTGAGCCATTTTGGCCAATATGTTACCAACATTAATTCTTATATATAAATTTCCACATTCTGGGCCCAAGCTTGATAGCTTTTATGTCTAGTTTAATGAAAAGAAGGACTAGGGATGACATGACAGCCAATATCTCAGGGGTTGCCACAAAGAAGAGGGGGTCAACCTATTCTCCAAAGCACCTGAAGGCAGGACAAGAAGCAATGGATGGAAACTAATCAAGGAGACAAGCAATCTAGAACTAAGGAGAACAGTACTCTAATCAAGGAGCTGCCAAGAAGAACCATACCCACAATAACATTGGTAGAGCAAGCTATTGTATATAAACAGGGAGTAAACCTCACAATTATTGATGATGTTACTACAGTAAGTCAGGTAATGAAATGTCTATTAACAACCAACAAACCACAGAGAGTAAGAATGTCACAAACTGTTAAATATAAAACCAATTTAAATACTATAAGGGTAGATAAAGTAACTATATGGGAAAGTACTTTAACAACTTCTTGAATATAAGCAAAGCCAGTATACCACATTTTTCCAAAAAGGGCATGTCCCCTTTTAGCTCTAATCAAATAAGCCGACTTTGTATTCCTTTTTTTTCTTCAGAGTACAGAATACTCTCTACTACAGAGTACAGAGTAATCTCTCTCTAATCCACTCAGATGATTGTTGATTCTTGTTACAAAAGTCTTCAGTACTTTAAACAGTCTCCGTTGTGAAGCCTACAAAAGCAAATAATTTCAATTGTTATCTGGGATTGTCATTTTTATTTCCTTCCTAAATTTTAAACTTTAAATTTCCCCCTCTTTTCCATGGAGCTGCCTCCAGCCAGTCAGAAGCCAAAAATTATAGGCCAAGGCTTTCTGATGTAGCACAACCCCATCCAGAGCCAAAGTTGGTACAGGTAGTCCTTGACTTACAACCACAATTGAGCCCAAAATTTATGTTGCTAAGTGAGCCAGTTGTTAAGTGAGTTTTGCCCCATTTTATGACCTTCCTTGCCACAGTTAAGTGAATCACTGCAGTTGTTAAGTTAGTAACATGGTTGTTAAGTGAATCAGAAGGTTGCAAAAGGTGATTACATGACCCTGGGACATTGCGACTGTTATAAATATGAGTCAGTTGCCAAGCATATGAATTTTGATCACATGACCATAGGGATGCTGTTTTCCATATGTGTGAAAAACAGTCATAAGTCACTTTTCAGTGTCATTGTAACTTCGAATGGTCACTAAATGAACTGTTGTAAATCGAGGACTACCTGTATAATCCCAAAATTATTCGATTTCTGAACTCTCAGATCCTTAGTTTTGCTACAGCCAAGTATCTCAGCTAGTAGGAATTTAAGGTCTATGATTAAAATCTATGATTAAGGTTATATTAAGTACAATTTATATTATATTTATGTTAAGTACAATGTCATAAATGTCAGAACAACCTGGAGGTAAAAGCAGGGTAACCAGTATAGCCAGGTTTTATTTTACTGAATGAAATGACACTGATTTCCATCCATTACTATTACTCTACCTGCTTTTCAGCTTTTGTGGCCTCAGGCCTGACTTTCCATTGAAAATGTTACTGTTAATGTCAGAGCCTAATATGACACAAGCCCTGAAGGGATACAAATCAGGGGTGTAATGCTACAGGTTCGGCCCGGTACGGCAGTACTGGTAGCGGCGGCCGCCAGTGGTTTGGAGAACTGGTAGCGGCGGCAGCGCAAGGCTCTGCCCACCTGCCCAGACGTCGCCATTTTATTGTTTTTAACCCTCTGCGCATGCGCAAAGCCTTCTGTGCATGCGCAGAGGGTGAAAAAGCATGCGTGACGGTGGCATGCGTGTGAGCAGAGCGTGCATGCGAGCACAAAGCGCACGCTTCCGAACCGGTAGGGAAGGTAAGTAGATTTCACCGCTGATACAAATTCTAAAATTTGCTTCTACTTTTCTTAGATCTGTTCATTCAAAAAAAGTCAAATATTACAAAATGGACCTGGCCCACAAGCAACAGAGATGTGATAACAGATAGCCCTTGCCTTATAATTCAGCCCAAAATTTCTGTTGCTAAGCAAGACAGTTGCTAAGTGAGTTTTGCCCCATTTTACGACCTTTCCTGCCACAGTTGTTAAGTGAATTTGGGTTCCCCATTGACTTTGTCAGAAGGTTACAAAAGGTGATCCCATGACCCCAAGATATTGCAACCGTCATACAGACATGCCAGTTGCCAAGCATCCAAATTTTGATCATGTGATCGTGGGGATGCTGCAAAGTCATAAGTATAAAAAACAGTCATGTCACTTTTTTCAGTGCTGTTGTAACTTCAAACAGTACTAAACAAATGATTATAAGTCGAGGACTATTTATAGTTTACAGCCATTCAGTTAGAATCTTTGCAATTATAAGAAGAATAGAATAGAATAGAATAGAATAGAATAGAATAGAATAGAATAGAATAGAATAGAATAGAATAGAATAGAATAAGATTAGGAATAGAACAGAACGGAACAGAACAGAACAGAACAGAAGAGTTGGAAGGGACCTTGGAGGTCTTCTAGTCCAATCCCCTGCTTAGGCAGGAAACTCCATACCATTTCAGACAAATGGTTGTCCAATCTCTTCTTAAAAACTTCCAGTGTTGGAGAATTCACAACTTCTGGAGGCAAGTTGTTCCACTGGTTGATTGTTCTCACTGTCAGGAAGTTTTTCTGCTTGATTGTCTGGTGTTAATCCTTGCTTACCTTGGCTGTAGGAGAGGATGTGTGCTGATCTTTCCTTCTTCGCTTTTTTATTTAATCTTTTAAATAGTGTATAAATATAGTTTATCTTGGTAGATAATGAAAGCTATGTTGTAAACTTAGAATAAGAGTAATGCAAATTTATCCTCATATCTCCTGTAAAGGAAATTTGGAAGTAATTTCTTTGTATTTCTTTTTCTTTCTGCACTTCAAAAAGAAATCAGAATGATTTTCAATTTCTTTTACTTTGGTTTCCAAATCTATGTTAATATAATGATCAGCAGAAATATAAAAAAAATAATTAACAACATTGTGTTCGTGCCTGAAGCTTCCAAACTGGCCAGTAACAACAACAACAACAACAATCAGTTCACTCTCTCATCCAAAATGAAATGGAATTAAATTAAATAACCTGCTAGGCTGCTCCTCATTAGGATTCTAATGTTTGCCATTTATTTTATGGGTAATAAAGCTACAGAGGCCCTAATGCATCCTTAAGTAATTTAAAGCAAGGATTTTCTCCAATGGAAAAGAAGTCACCTTCATTAGGAGTAAAGCTATGGCTGTTGACTTGGATTGTTGCAATGCTAAGCAATGGATGGAACCAAAAGCAAAGTTAAGAATACATTTTCTTCCTTCATGGAAATGATAGAATGGAAGTGCATACCCATTACTTCACATTTGGGATGGCTGTTGGCATTGTGAGAATAAATAGTTGGTATGCTCAGCTGGTAGATTTATGCAACTGTATGAAAGTGCCAGAGGTTTACACAACCATGAAGCCTGACAGCATTCCAGAAGTCAATTATATTGTCTTGATTAAGACACTTTTGGGTGTCTTTACAGTTTGCCACACATTAAGCCATTAAGCAAAATCTGCTGAATTAATTTTAATTCTTGTGTTTGCATCTCATCCTAATCTACAACTGTTCTATTAACTTCACAGTATAAATATGCAAAAGTGACACAAAGCTGCCTATGTGATTGTTTTCACACTGCACCCAACATTTTCTCACACTCCTTTGAGAATGTGTGGAGAGCGAATCTTTGCAGGGAAATGAACAGATGTTGATGAAATGAGCAGGCCTCCATGACTGCAGACTCTGAAGAGATTTGAGATCAAATGAAGGTTGGAAGGAAATCTAAGCAAGGCTTTGATGAGCCAGGAATACAGTAATAGCAATAGCACTTAGATTTATATACCACTTCACAGTGCTTTACAGCCCTCTCTAAGCAGTTTACAGAGTCAGCATATTGCCCCCAACAATCTGAGTCCTCATTTTACTGACCTTGGAAGGATGGAAGGCTGAGTCAACCTTGAGCCGGTGAGATTTGAACTGCCAAATTGCAGGCAGCTGGCAGTCAGCAGTAGTAGCCTGCAGTACTGGACTCTAACCACTGCGCCACCATGGTAATTGGTTTGATGAAGTGATTTGAATGCCTAGACTCAGACCTACAAATTTGGAAATAACATTTCTGCGTACATGCCAAATTCTTATTATTGCTGCATATTTTGGATTAAATCATAGTCCATGGCTCAAGACAAACTGGACTCTTGAATGCCTAGGCCCACCTTCCCCAATCTGGGGCTGTCTCGGTACTTTCAGTCTTCAACTCCTATAATTTGAAAGTAATATTGCAAATGTTTTGGGAAAATGAAGCAAAAGGCTTCTTTTCTCTTTACAGATAGTCCTTGACTCATAACTGTTCATTTAGTGACTATTGGAAGTAACAACAGCACTGAAATAGCACTTAGACTTATATACCGCTTTACAGTGCTTTACAGCACTCTCTAAGCGGTTCACAGAGTCAGCATTGCCCCCAACAATCTGGGTCCTCATTTTACCCACCTCAGAAGGATGGAAGGCTGAGTCAACCTTGAGCCGGTGAGATTTGAACCGCTGAACTGCTGAACAGTCAGCTGAAGTAGCCTGCAGTACTGCACTCTAACCACTGCGCCACCTCGGCTCTTAAAAAAAAAAAACCGTTTTTCACACTTACAACAAGGGGTGAAATCCAGCAGGTTCTGACAGGTTCTGGAGAACCGGTAGCGGAAATTTTGAGTAGTTCGGAGAACCGGCAAATACCACCTCTGGCTGGCCCCAGAGTGGGGTGGGAATGGAGATTTTGCAATCTCCTCCTCCAGGAGTGGGGAGGGAATGGGGATTTTGCAGTATTCTTCCCCCGGAGTGGAGTGGGAATGGAGATTTTGCAATATCCTTCCCCCAGGAGTGGGGAGGGAATGGGGATTTTGCAGTATCCTTCCCCCAGGAGTGGGGTGGGAAT
>QLTV01004426.1:1710503-1743816 GCA_003457575.1 Thermophis baileyi | reverse complement strand
ATTTGTTGCCATAATTGGGTATGTCTAGTTTGATGAAAAGAAGGACTAGGGGTGACATGATAACAGTTTTCCAATATCTCAGGGGCTGCCACAAAGAAGAGGGAGCAAAGCTATTCTCCAAAGCACCTGAGGGTAGAACAAGAAGCAATGGGTGGAAACTAATCAAGGAGAGAAGCAACTTAGAACTAAGGAGAAATTTCCTGACAGTTAGAACAAATAATCAGTGGAACAACTTGCCTCCAGAAGTTGTGAATGCTCCAACACTGGAAGTTTTTAAGAAGATGTTGGATAACCATTTGTCTGAAGTGGAGTAGGGTTTCCTGCCTAAGCAGGGGGTTGGACACCCATTCTACAAAGAAACTGACAGTAGGACAAGAAGCAATAGATGGAGACTAATCAAGGGAAGATCCAACTTAGAACTAAGGAGAAATTTCCTGACAGTTAGAACAAATAATCAGTGGAACAACTTGCCTCCAGAAGTTGTGAATGCTCCAACACTGGAAGTTTTTAAGAAGATGTTGGATAACCATTTGTCTGAAGTGGAGTAGGGTTTCCTGCCTAAGCAGGGGGTTGGACTAGAAGACCTCCAAGGTCCCTTCCAACGCTGTTATTCTATTCTATTCTATTCATTTTGATTATGATTGCCTAAAAACAATTGTACCCAGACAACACACTGTTTGATTGAAATGGAATTTTTATATGTTATTCAAATAAAGTAAATAAAACACGAAAAAAGAAAAGAAAAGGCAATGGTTGAAGTTCCATAGCATAGACACAAACTACCCAACTCCATTGGGACCAATTGAACACAATTGTGACAGTAGAGAAAGAAGTTACATTTATGGAGCAGTGAAACTGGTTTACTACAATCCAAACTTCTCTCCTCGTAAGCTCCAAATACCGAATCTCTCTATTTTTGGAAGGGTCATTTTGAAGAAGGAATTGTTGACTTATCATTGGATACGTAGGCAACTCTTCTGACTGCTGCCATAGATACGTCGCTAGTTCTGGATCTATGAATGTAAAGACTGTGGTGACACTGAATTAAACCATAATTTCATCTTCTACTTTTAGATCTTTGATCTTAGATCTTTGGCGGGACTGTAATGGGGAATTGATAGAATATTCATTCTCCTCTCTGACCCTAACCCTAACCCTAACCCTGACTGTAGATCTTTTTTTGCTAGAAATATTTTGAGTATTTATGTTTTCCAATTACTGGGAGCAAGGAAGGATGGATAAACAAACTTATATATGTCACTGCTGTTACTATTAAAATAACCAAACCAATGTGGGTGTCTAATTAATTGATACAATGTATAATTATAATGCAAGCTCAAAACCCGGGTTGATACAAGGGGCAAATAACTTGAGCTCTTGTCATCCATTAATATGGCAAGGTAATGAATGAGTACTGAAGTATGGTATCTTAGGAGCAACCTATCTTATTATCATGTCTACACACATGTGAGCTCTTTAAAGGTATTAGAATTAATTTGAAATCATCCTTCCTGTTTCTCCCAGAGGTTAATGAGTTGCTTCTGAACGTGACTTTGGGAAGCTAACAACAGTGAAAAACGCAATATTGGAACAATATTACAATAAACACATATTGGTAGTCGAGATTAAAAAACTCCCACAATCATCAGCACAACCACCCCGTAAGTAATAAATATGTGAAATAATATCTTCTGCTTTTGGTTTTGAAGGGTAAAGGGTATGTAGGTGGGCCAAGTCTAAGGTTCAATATAACTTATCTGATTCTGTCTCAGAATGAGGTAAGAATTTTGCCATTACAGTTAGCAAACTTCAGTTAACAGCTTAATCTTATGTATGATCCAGGCTATAGTAGTTTGATCAATAAACCATGGGGAGTATGAATTTTGAACCCAACCAACCTATTATCATTCATTATATTGTTAGGATTAAGTTTAGCAGTTCAGAGTTGCTATTGCAAGACGGATTTGCACCATAAATTGAATGAATGAATGAATGAATGAATGAATGAATGAATGAATAAATAAATAAATAAAGGCTAGATGGCTTGATATCCTGTTACACTGCAGATCTGCTCCTGAAGAGTCCATATAGCAATTCCTAGCTTAAATTTATTCTCTACTTACTCTGTCTGAACCACCTTTGGAGTTACCTAAATTAATGGCTGTCACATTCTACGATAATGAATTCATACCAATCCAAAAATATGGTATGGAATTCATTATCATAAACAAATAACAAAAACACATTAATGACAGTGTTTATTGATATTCCATCTTTATTATTTTTTTTGGGGGGGGGAAATAACATAAGGTGGTGAACATATATAATATTACTTCCTCTTCCTATTTTCCCCACAACCACCATCCTGTAAAATGGGTTGGGCTGAGAGAATGCCTGGCCCAAAATCACCCAGCTGGCTTTCATGCCTAAGGTGGGACTAGGGCCCATGATCTCCTGCTTTCTAGGCAGCACCTTAACCACTACATCAAACTTTTAATTTCCAGCGAAATTAATAATTAAGTTCAAGGGAATTAATAATTAGTGCCCAGGCATCAAAACCTATCATTGCTAAATTACCCTCTTTCCCATGCCCCGACACCTGCCTCACGGCAGCAGCACCAACAGCTATGTGCAGCAGGAGCCCACGTGGCCTCCGGCCCACTTCTGCTTGCTCGCGGCCGCAACGGAGCAGCAGGCTGAGTGGAGTATTGGTGCTGCGGCCGCAAGTCGAGGCAGGTGTCGGGGCGTGGATGGCCTTAGTGCTTATTTTGGGACCCAAAAGAAAATAAGACCCCGTCTTATTTTCAGGGAAACATGGTAGTAGTGATATTTAGGGGTCATGGAGTAGGAATTGACTCCTGGTGACATCATGAACAAATGTTTGCTCTCTTGACTTCTTTCCAGTAATACCTCAGAGCTCTTCCAAGGACAGTCCTCCAGATTTGTTGATCCTGTCCATTCATCTTATTTGTTGTCCTCCCTTTCTTCTTTCCTCTACCTTGGAACATATAGTTCTTCCTTGTCCATCATCCATTTGTATCACGGGCCCCTCTGTAAGGTAAGTGTTAAAGCATCACAACAATGCTACAAAATACTCTTTGGGTCTCTATATGAAGGTCTCCCCTTTGCTTTACTACTAGAAATCTTCCACCTTTTGTTCTAAAGTAATTGTTCATAAAATCATTTTTGAAAAAAACCCTCACTTCTGAAACAGTGAAGTCAAAAAGTTGATTGACCTTTTTTTTTAAGGCAGGTTGCCATAGCTGATTACATAATGTACATTGCCCAACGAAGAGGTCAGCCTAGTTTACGGCTGTGATAGCCTCTGTGAATGTTATCTTTGTAATTATGGAGAGCTCTTTCCTTGGTACAATTCCAGCAGTTCTACCCTCTCCTCCTTTATTTCTCCACCCCTTTTAACACTTGACATGTGGCACAGGTGAACTCAACAGGCTTAAGTCTTATAATAAATAGGAAGCTCAGGGGTGAAGTTGCGATTCAACTGGATTTTCACTGTCTCCTTGTTTGCGGAGTGGGGAATAGTGCCTGAAAAATATATTCATCCAGTGTTGCTTTCACTGTGAATTTTGTCATCTTGCATCACTCAAGACTGCAAAAGAAAGAGCAATTAATTGGGATTGACTGAAATAATTTTTTGCAACTTCTGAGCAGGTTAGTAGTACAACAGCTATCTCCATTTGCACCCTATAGCTTTGCTTCTCTTGCCTAAGCAGGGTAATTTGAATAGAACTGTTCTGGATTTCTGGGGGGCTTTTTTTCTTTTGGGGCCATGAGGATGCTTCCAGATGGTCCTTTTCTTGTATTATCATGCAAAAGACTTGGCAACACAGTCATTTTCAACATGTAACATATAGACTATCCTACTAAATGGGGGTTACAAATGGAAGAGGTCCACATCCTTCAGATAACTCCATGACAAAGAGCCATATGGACTTATATCAACTAAACTTCCATCTGTTGTTACAAAACTAGTTCATTTTGTGTAAAGATCTGAAACCACTGAATTTGCAATACTCCAATTTCAACCTTGCATGTCTTGTATGTTATCCACATTTGTTTCTGTAATGCTTTTATGATTTTGGTAATGCTGAACTGCTGAGTTTAGCTTCTGTAAAAACTTCATTCAATGGTTTAAAACCTGAGAGTTTCAGAGACTGCTAAAGCTCAAGGCAGAACCTGGAGCATAACAAATGCTTTGATGGATTATTGCAAGCTCTAATAATAAAAGTCAAGCAACACAGTGGAAAAAATGGAACTAATATTAAATATAAAGAAGACCAAACTAATAAAAGCAGGTACAACAACCAATCTTAGACTTGACAATGAAGGTATCAAAGTGGTAGATAGCACCTGCCTTTTAGGATAAATGATCAAAGTTAAGGAACAAGCAGTCAAAAAATATGCCATAACTAGCTCTAGGTAGAACGGCCCTAAAAGGCCCTGGAAAATTCAGATGTTGGGATGTGTGTTTACCTTCAAAGATCAAAATCATGTAAGCCATGGTTTTCCCTGTAACACTCCATGGATGTAAAAGTTGGACTTGGAAGAAATGGGATAGAAAGAGTATTGACACTTTTGAACTTTGGTTGGAAGAAATGGGATAGAAAGAGTATTGATACTTTTGAACTTAAAGATGATTTCTGGGAATACTGTGGACAGCCAAGAAAACAAACAAATGGATCATCAAACAAATCAATCCAGGGTTCTCACTTGAGATATAGAGACTATGCTGCTTTTTGCTATGCCATACAACATACAACAAAAAATGATGAGGCTCAAATTATCTTACTTTGGACACATTATGCAAAGACCTGTTAGTGGAAAAGTGAAAGGAAACTTTTCATTTGTGGGCTAGTCTATGCCCCACCTAGTTGTTTCAGGCCTGGTGGTCCATGAAGACGACCTCCTAAATCAAGCAGGAGACCCTACACCATTTCTGACAGATGGCAGTCCAATCTCCCCTTGAAAGCTTCCAGTGATGAAGCTCCCACAACTTCTGAAGGCAAGCTGTTCCATTGGTCGATTGTTCTCTGACAGAAAATTTCTCCTTATTTCTGAAACCTTTCCCAAAAAAACTGCAGGGATCTGTCCAGGCAGTGACCAGGAATCAACACAGATGCAAAAGTATAAATAATAGAGTGGGTTTTTTTCATTGTTGGGAACATTTTTCTTATGAGATGTGGTGACTTGAGTAACTTGCTTTAATTAGAAAAATTCAGGGATGTGCGGATAGCTTGCCTATGAGTATTGTATGGTGTTTTGTTGTGCTGGAGTTCATATACCGTGTTTCCCCGAAAATAAGACCCTGTCTTATATTTTTTTGAACCCTGAAATAAGCGCTTGGCCTTATTGCCATGCACTCAAAAGCCCGATTGGGCTTATTATCAGGGGATGTCTTATTTTGGGGGAAACAGGGTATCTCTGAATAGCATTTGATGAAAAACAGAGAAAATTTTCTCAAAGGTACCGTGTTTCCCCAAAAATAAGACCCTGTCTTATATGTTTTTGAACCCTGAAATAAGCGCTTGGCCTTATTGCCATGCACTCAAAAGCCTGATTGGGCTTATTATCAGGGGATGTCTTATTTTGGGGGAAACAGGGTATGTGGCTGGCTAACATTAGACTCAAAATCTTGGATTAGATAACATTCAATTAAATATCATCAATCTCATAAACTTGCAAAAGCTCTTGACTAAGGGGTTGTATTTTGCTCCCAGGATTTAGAGCCAATACTGACGACAATAGACATGAAACACTTGCTCTCTCCTTTTTTTCTTCCTGTTTACAAGGTTGAGGAATTCAGTGATATAATTTTAATTATAATTAACCTCAAGAGGCAAAAAACCCTAAACATGTATATACTGTATATCCATCATAACATTATGCCCCAGAGTGCAGCAAACATTATGAAATAAGTAAATCATATATATATATATATATAATGTGTTCTGCAAATATTCTCCAAGGTGAGCTTTCACACCTTTTAAACAAACAAACAAAGGAATCCTTATGTAACTGGCTAGGTCCAGCATTTCTTAAAGGATCCTTGCCTCTCTCAGGATCTGCTTTTCTGCATCCTGCTAGCAGACGGGATGAATTTTTATTTCAAGTTTTTATTATTAAAACATCAAACTCTTAAAGCCAGAGGAGTCTTCTTTGGAATAATAAATCAGTCCCATCAAGGATCAACACTGCCTGGGGCAGGATTAGTAAGTAATAATAGGACATAAACTAGGAATTATAAATCAGTATGACTAGATTAACTCATCATTAAGAAAAAGTAAATACATAAAATTGTATTTTAGTATAATCGGTGGCATTAAAACTACATATCTGGGCTGCAAAATTCTAGCAAGGAAATACATAATGCTCTAATATTTTGTTGTCATCTAGTAGTTCCTCAGATTTTGGCAGCTTGTACAGGAGTCCTTGACTTACAAGTTCATTTAGTGACCGTTCAAAGTTTCATTGGCACTGAAAAAAGTGACTTTGACCATTTTTCACCCTTAGAACCACTGCGGCATCCCCATGGTCACATGATCAAAATTCTGATGCTTGGCAAGTGTCTCATATTTATGACAGTTCCATAAACTGGGGCCATGTGATCATATTTTGCGATCTGATAAGCAAAGTCAATTGGGGAAGCCAGATTCATTTAAGAACCATTTTACTAACTTAATTGAATTGATTCACTTAACAACTGTGGCAAGAAATGTCGTAAAATGGGGCAAATTCACTTAACAACTGTCTCACTTAGTAACAAATTTTGGGCTCAATTGTGGTCATAAGTCGAGGACTACTTGTAGGTGGTGGTTTTAGGGAAGCACTTTCGCTGGAATGGCTATTAATCCCAGGTGGTCCAAATATTTGCATTTGGATCTTTTTAAACGTTATTTTTAATTGAAAAAAAATTCTAATGAAGTAAAAATCATAAAATAAAGAAAAATAGTAAATAGTGAAAAAAAAGAAAATAGGAAAAAAGGGGGAAAAGATAAAGGATAAGGAAACTGCCTCCACTCTTTTTAACAAGCAGTTATAAATGTGCTTATATTTTACCCTCTCTAAGGCTACCTCATAATGTCCTTCTTTCCATAAACAGTCCTTTCTAATTTTCCAACCCATACATCATAAATTCATTTTTCTACCTTTTTCAGCAAAAAATCCATAAGGAGTTTCCAATAACTGCTAAATGTACTTGTTGAACTTTCTCTAGTCACACAAATTAATTTTGCTATCTCTGTTAGTTCTGTCATCTTCATCAACCATTCCTCTATTGCTGGTGTTTTAGAGTTTTCCCATTCTTAGACACATAATCTCCCAGCAGTAATCATATATAATATATATATATATAATCATCATCCAAGGTGCTTTTCTAATTGGCTGTCCATTAACCCCAACAAAAAAAGTTCTGGTTTCAATGAAACGTTGATCTTTAGAGTCATTCAGCCCTTCATAGAGCTGCCATATTGCAGTTTTGCAACAGCCAGCAAACTGAGGAAATCCACAGCTTTCTCCTCCCAGCCTGAAGATATCTTAAATTACCATTTCCCAACCCTGCATGCCTCCACCTGTATTTTGGTGTCCTTCCACAGCAGAGCAACTCTGGGGCAGCTTAAAGTAGTCCAGTCTAGAAACAATGTTTTCCCTAAGATGTACTTGGCAAGTACCATTGAACTAAAGTCACAGTCCCCAGAATCTTGTGGCACCTTAAAGACTCACAAATGTAAAGATCTTGGGACCATTTTTTAATGGATTCTGTTAGCAAAACACCTGTTAACTAAGTTCATTAATGCAAGAACTATTGTCTTATTCTTTTATCACTTCCTCCGGCAGCCCTTCTTTCAATAACAGTTGTTAAACTCCTTTGTCAAAACTAAATCCATCTCTTAATTCAATTAAATATACTGTAATCTAGGATGCCTATATTAATAATAATAATATAATTAATATTACGTTTCCTAAGGGATATCCAATCTGATTCCATGTGATTTATACACTGAACCATATATTAACCAGACTGAGCACATACACCCGGTATTACAAGCCAGAAAAAAAACCCCAGGCTTAATTTAAAAAAAAGAAGTTTATTGTGGAAAAGCTAAGCTTTTTCCTGATTGATTTAAGTATCTTCTGAGAACACAATCTCTGTTCCTGCCCACTGAACTGAGGCTTTCTTTCAGAAAGACGTGAAACAACTCAACTGAATAGAAATCCTAGTTTAATCCAGGGTTTCTCTTTGAAGTCCACACAAATTGCTAAAGTTGAGCAACGCTGGTGTAACCCAATCCTTAATCTCGATCCTGCCTTGGACCTTTAACATACGCGTCTTCCATTCAGCTTGGAGCCGGGAAGGGCGTACCATTCCTCGTATGCGTGGGGAGGCTACTGAAAGGTAGTGGGAAGATTCGTCTTCCCGGGAACGGAAGCAGATGGAACCGCTGGGTTGGATCTGGCGCAGGATATATTAAAAAGTCACCCTTTGGAGAGGGAGGAGTTTTCCCGGGGTACGTTCTTAGCCCTTCCCCCCACGTCGCTCAGTGGTAGAGTCCATTCTCCACCCCTTCTTTCTGTCTGGGCTTTCGGGAGGAGAGCTGCTGCTTCTGCTGTCGCCGCTGCAATTGGCCATCGTTTTCCTTCCACTTGGGACCGTTGGTAGGTGAGTGAGTTTGGGGCGATAGAGCGCAGGCTGGGGATCCCCAAATGTCGAAGGGAAGAACTGGGGCTGGGATCCTCTCCTGGGTTCCTCTGTCTTGCTTTAAACGGAGGGCAATGTAGAGGCCAAATTTCTGGGTTCTTGCTTGCTTTAGAAGAGGAAGGGACCGGTCTAGGAGTAGGAAGTAGGGAAAAGTTGAGAGTCTTAGATCCTACGATAACGAGAGATTGGAAAAAAAGAAAAGAAAAGAAAAAAGCAGAGTGGCATCGTGTGGCATCCCAGGTTCTGGGCCTAGGAAATACTGAGGTTTCCTATTCGAAAAAGGTTCAGTTCAAGCCTTTCAGCCAGGCGATTGCTTGTCAGCCTTGGATGGATTCTTTAAAAAGTTTAAAAAAATAAAAATAAAATTGTAGAATTTTAAAGAGAAGATGTTAGGTGGCTATAAAAACAGAGCATCCTGTTTCATTGGGAAAGAGTGGATGGGGTCAATGCTGGTTCCTTGGCATGATAGGTATCAAGAAAAAGAAAATGAAATCAAAGTCTTTAATCCATAATATTGGCATAAACATCTCTTTTGGACACTTTAGTTTTTCTTCCTTTAAAAAGTTTTGTGTTTCAGAATGAACTCTGAATGCCAGCCAGGCTGAGACCTTTCCATTTTTCAGGTGGAATTGGAGCTTCCTTTCAAGGGGAATGTACTCAGCTGAGAAACTCCGAATTGTGAGATTGTGTCAGGAATTTTGGTGCCTTGTAAATCAGTTTCTGTTGTGCTTTTAAATGCAGCAGAATCATGCTTAGTTTGAGAAGACACCCTTCTGTTGACTTGCTAATGGAGGCTGGCAGGAAATGTGTTTTGTTTAGCAAGTGAAGGAATTAGAATCAGGATACTGGAGGTGGCCCTTGAATATAATATACATTGATAGTTGAATTGTCATAGGTTCTGGACTTCTGATGCCTTTTGAGGAAGCCTGAAGTATGTGAGCCAAGGATGCCTTACAGTGGCAATTTTTAACAGATTAACTTCTTAGAAATTAATATTTATTTATTTATTTATTTGTTGTATTTCTATGCCGCCCAACTCCCGAAGGACTCTGGGCGGCTTACAACCAGGGATAAAAAATACATTTAAAAACATCATAAAATATTAAAAAAAAAACAGTTAACAATCACATACATACATATCATTCAAGGCCGGACCTCACAAATTGCGAGATCAACGGCCCCAAGCTTGCCGGAAAAGCCAGGTCTTCAATGCTTTCTGGAAGGCCAATAGGGTGGGGCCAGTCCGGATCTCAGGGGGTAGCTGGTTCCAAAGAGCCGGGGCAGCTACAGAGAAGGCCTTTCCCCATGGGCCCGCCATATGTAACAAGTGCTCTGTTTTAATTATGTCAGTTAGATACCTGAAAGGGATACATTTTTCAGAAATTAAAGACTAACCCTGTGATATATTAGGGATATAGACTGAACTGAATTCCATGACATGATTTGGGAAAAAATGAATGGGAAGGTGGGTGTGCACACATAGCTCCTGTTGGCATGTTCTTAAATGTGTCTTAAAAAGAGTTGCTGTGTTTTCCAAGATCCCTTTTTGTCTTCAAATCTCAAATCTTTGCACATCTTTAAAATATATAGCTGGTCTGATTCAGAGCGTGGATGCGCTACTAGCTGACATTTGTAATCCCTTATATACCCTTTTCCCCCATGTTCTGACCCTCCTTGGCCTTTTAAAAATATTATTTGGGTTCAAAGAGATTTTGGGTTTTCTTTGGGTGGGAATAATCTGTTTCCATTTGTTCTTCCTCCCCCCTATACACCTGGTCTCGAGTTTGGTTCTATTTCTCACTCATGCAATGTTAAGAAATTTGATATATAAATAATAGATAGGATTGTCAGCCCTAGGAGATAGATCTGATCAAGAAACTGACTCCCCAGGAAGACTAGATATATATTTTATAGGCCATAGTAACAGAATATTGTAAGTCTGAGTATGCTTCTCCCCTCCCTCATATGTATGCCCCACTGAGTTAGGGAGGAGCCAGCCCCAGTGTTTTCCTAATGCTATCTCCTTTCCCAGGCCTTAATCACCAGGTTAAGGCATACTTTTGCTCTTGTTGTTTCTGTAATGGCTTCTGAATAGTCCCTTCAACCCCTTCTCCATGGTTTTCTTCAACTGTAGACTCATTTTTCTGGATTAATGTGGCCCACTGAATAATGCTCACTTCAAAATAGTTTTGGTTTTATTCTTTTTCTCCAAAGTATGTGTTTGGGCTTCTATATATCCTAGTCTTTGATTGTGGAGGTGGAAAATTATAATGACCTTTCATGATACTTGGCAGCAGTTTTCCTTGTTATGTAATACATGACTTTAAAATGTTTTAAAGTGCACCACAGAACAAAAGACAACCTCAAGTATATACTTAGGGATTGGCTCCTTGTTATGGTATTGGTATTGCTTAGAGATAGAGTAGTGCCTCCTACTGGCTTTGGGGCATTATTGGTTGTGTTAAACTAGAAACCACTCCCTTATAATAGTTTTTCTTGTCATGATGGCAAAGCTGGCCTGCTCATTTAGACCAGAGAAGGCAAAAAAGTAATTCAGAAACTCTTGGTGGAGATTTGAAATTTATAGCAATAATTCAGAGGGGTTGGACTGGATGAACTTTAAGGCATCTTCTAACTGCTGTGAAGTTTTGACCAACAGGTTTAATCATGACAATAAAATTGCTAAACATTGCTAAAATGAATAAATATATTCATTTCTCTGTCTCTTTGAGATTTCTGTGTAGAATACTTATGATTTTCTTTAGTTCAGATACATAAAACATATTCCTGACCTTACATTAAAAATATCCCTGTCTTTTTGCCCAAGAGTGATCCCTCTTAGGACTTTTCCTAAAGAGTGGATCCCACATGTTTGAACTGTGACCACACTTGAATCAAATATACTTCTATTGATATGGGCCGTGAGCGTTATTGTAACTTTTCTAGGCCAAATAGTGCCTCTTCTCTGTTTGCAATCAAAATTGGATTCTGTCCCAGAATTTGATGAATTTGTCCCTGGAATGAGGAGTTGAAAGAATCTCTGACATCTGGTTGGCTAGGTGTCTTTTTTAAAAAAAGAAGATAGAAACACTGTTTGCCTTCTGAAATCGAATAGCACGTTATGTTCTGTCTCTGTCTTTGCCTCACTGCCTCCTCTTTTGAACAGAAGTTCATCTTATGACGTGATGAAGTGAAATCCTGCCACAAGTGCAAGGTGGCAGGATTTCATTAGATTCCCTTTAGAAAGAGCTTGGAGAGATCCAGGCATGATAACCGGGGAGGGAGAGAGAATCCTGTCATGCTAATTCAGACCTTTTCTAGTAGGCCTAGAAGGAATAAAAAGAGTAAAAAGTGCAGGAAAGAAACAAGAAAACAATAGAAGTAGAAAAGAAATAAAAATAATATAGTAAAGAATAAAAATATATATAAAGTGACCCTCACCCCAAATATAAGCATTTTGAGAAACCAGCCCTCCTTTTAAAATACAACAAATGATCTCTTCTTCACATATCCTGTGTCTTATCTATAAACACATCCATAAAGCCTTGTCATATCAGTCTTGATGTCAGCAAGTCGATTAAGGGTTTCCAAAGACAACGTATCTATTTTAACCTTGATCAAATACGCTAACGTTATATTCTTTCTGCATTTTAAAAGACCCTGAGTTTGAGAAACACTGCTCTAGAGGATTGGTTCCACTGTCAGATTACATTTACTGTTAGGATGTTTCTTTAGACATTCAAGAGTCTCTTTACTTGTAATTTAAATCCATTTTTTTTCTGTTTTGCACTCTGGAAGGAAAGACAATAAGTTTTAATCTTTTCCTTTGTGGCATTATTTCAGTATTTGAAGAGTGCTGTCATTTCTCTCCTTTGATGGCTTTTGTCAAGGCCCACCTCTCTTTGTAAAGCTTGCTTTCTAGTGCCTTGATCATCCCTGAACCTATGATTTTTCTGAATTCTTCCTCAAACGTGCCCAGCATTTGACCCAGCACTTGACCAAAGCAGAATTAAGTAAAATATATATATTAATAATTAAGTAAATTTATATGCTGCCTCACTCTTAGCAACTCTGGGCAGTTGGAAATTTACCCCTCTCTTAATACAACTTATAGTTGTATTTGTCTTCTTTTAAGTCACATCATGTTTCTAACTCATACTCTTTTTTTTGTAGGAACTATAAGCAAGTCAGGTATCTCCCACTGTATACATGAGTATTTTCTTTTGTTTCCTATGTTAACAACTTTGCATTTGTTCTTGTTTTACTTTATTTGATTATTTTCAGCCCATTTCTCTAGTGAATTGAGACTACTTTGAATTTTGCCTCTCTAAGGTGTTACCACCCAATTTTGTATCATTTACAAATTTGATAAACATTATCTCATAATTCAATCTTTAATGAAAGTGGTGAAGAATAGAAGATTCAAGGCTGATTCTTGTGACCTTCCACTTAATACCTTCTCCAATCTCATGAAAATACATGGCTATGGTGGGCATCAAGTATGATTTTTGAGCCAGCTTTGTGTCCACTTAATGTCATGCTATCCTGTTCACCATTAACTAGCTTCAGAGGGAGAGACATTACAGCTTTTTTAATAAGTTCTTTGGCAAAAGAACTTATAATAAACCTTGGCCATCTCAGAGAGGGGAATGAATATTCTATCAATTCCCCATTACAGTCCCGCCAAAGATCTAAGATCAAAAATCTAAAAGTAGAAGATGAAATTATGGTTTAATTCAGTGTCACCACAGTCTTTACATTCATAGATCCAGAACTAGCGATGTATCTATGGCAGCAGCATTATGCAACACACATGACTTAGCCAAATACAGGTAATCTACTTAAGACCACCATTGAGCCCAACATTTCTGTTGTTAGGTGAGATATTTGTTAAGTGCGTTTTGCCCCATTTTATGACCTTTCTTGCCACAGTTGTTGAATGAATCACTGCAGTTGATAAGTTAGTAACCCAGTTGTTAAGGGAATCTAACTTCCCCATTGACTTTGCTTGTCAGAAGGTCGCAAAAGGTGATCACATGACCTTGGGACACAGCAATGGTCATAAATATGAACCAGTTGCCAAGCATCTGAATTTTGATCACATGACTGGGGGAGCTGCAGAGGTCATAACTCTGAAAAATGGTCATGAATCACATTTTTCGATTCCATTGTAACTTTGAATGGTCACTAAACGAACTGTTGTAAGTCGAGGACTACATGTACACAAAGATTGAAATACCCAGAATCATGGACCTCACGAACCCTGCCTCACTAGTTATTCTCAGTCTACCAGAAAATCAGAACACCCATGGGATCACCACTCTTGGGATTCAAAGCAGAGATTTAATGCAGCATCTAGAAATTATAGCATCACCACACATACAACCGAAAGTATGGATCTAGTATGTAGATGACACCATCATAATAAAAAACTAGAGATGACACATGAAATGATCAGCACATTCAAAGGAATATAATTCACAAGGAAAGAAGAAAACAACATATTACCCTTCCTGGATATCCTCATCACCAGAGGAAACTCTATATCAGCGGTTCTCAACCTGTGGGTCGCGACCCCTTTGGGGGTCGAACGACCATTTCACAGGGGTCGCCGCGCATGTTAGCCCGCCATCTTGGTGCCACCGTCACTGCAGGGGTGAAATGCTCCCGGTTCGGCCGTGCCTGCGGGTCGCCAGATAGCCAGTAGCGACAGAAGCGGGAGACTTCGCCCACCCGCCCGGACGCCGCCATTTGGGTTCTTTTACCCTCTGCGCATGCGCAGACCCCGTTGTCCCCCCCACCCCGGGGGGGGGGGGGGGCGGGGGGGGGGGGGGGACCGGGGGGGGCGGGGGGGCACGGGGGGGTCACGGCATTAGAAAGGTTGAGAACCACTGCTCTATATAAATAGGGAGCAAACCCCACACTCGCTCCACTGATGATATTACTTGATTGGATAATGAAGTAATGACCAACTCAGAGCACCAAGGATTCCACTTGATAAGTCCCTCTCCTAGTGATCTGTGATAGATGACAGTGGCAAAAGTTTCCTGGCAAATTTGCCCATTTTTCTCTTTAGCTATGGACAATTTTCATTTGCATGTGCCTGTGAACTGGAAATATTGGCTAGGTTAGCAGGACTGTCAGTTTGCTTAAGTTATTTTATCCCAGACTGATGCAATTGACATTGATCCTCATGGGACCAACTTCCAGAAAAATGTCCCAGGAATTGCATTTTTAAGGATCAACTGAAGCTCAGTTTAAATTAGCATGTGAGCAATTGCTTTGCATATGATGCAATGAACCAGCAAAATCTTCCTCCGTCTCTGTTGCTGACTTTAAATATCCCAATCACTTTTAGAGTAGCTTGTTACCACTCTTTGTCTTTAACTGTAAAGCAATTCAAACATAGGATGGTGACCTAATTGGAGCCCCCATTGCAGGGTAAAGGATAGTTGGGTCTTCCCTGCCTCCATTCCTCTTGGAAGTGAAAAAATGAAGAACGAGTGAACAGTTTATCTAATTCGGATGGCATACCAGATTATGGCTACACTAGACAATTCAAGACCAATATCTATCTGTAGCTCAGGGTTGAACCAGGGAGTTCTTGGCACTCCCCAAGCTTGGTTGTTCTTAGCCATATGAATTTGAGATGTGAACCATGTCTTTGGCAACGGATACAGTATGCCATAACATTTATTTGCTTGGTTTTGATTTATTTCGTGTGTCATATGAACCTAATGCATAATTAGGTATCTTATAAAACTAGCCACTATCTTAGATAATCTGACAGTCTGAATTTCCCTGTTCAGGTTAATTCCAAAGTAGTCTGCAAATTACTGGTCTTGTTTTTCTGCTGTATTATTAGGTCATTATTTTTCTCAGGTTTATGGTTAGCTTCCCAAGGTATCGTTTTTACAAAAGTGTTGCCTTTTGGAGAAGCTCTGTTTCATGTCTGGGCTGTAATAGATCCTTCCAAGATGGGTTTACATAAGCTTATTTTTTCCCCCCCTTCTGTCTCATTCTGGCCCTAAGAATGAGTTTCCAGCTGATCTAAATTGAAGCTGATTTTGAGGCTCCTTGCTTATAATCAAATTGTCAAGATTACTTTTAGGCAGATGTGCTTGATTGTGGCTTTGATGGAATAATAAAAAAAGAACCAGCTGTATTCACTCTGTTCCCCCAGATGATGTTCAGTTATGCTCTGCTTAGTCAGCAACTAATGGCAGAAAGTGGAGAGGAACTAAAGAGCCTCTTGATGCAGGTGAAGGAGGAGAGTGCAAAAGTTGGCTTGAAACTCAACATTAAGAAAACTAAGATCATGGCATCCGGCCCTCTCAATTCCTGGCAAATAGATGGGGAAGAAATGGAGGTAGTGACAGATTTTATTTTCTTGGGCTCCAAGATCACCGCAGATGGGGGCTACAGCCAAGAAATTAAAAGGCGCTTGCTCCTGGGGAGGAAAGCTATGGCAAATCTAGACAGCATACTAAAAAGCAGAGACATCACCCTGCCAACAAAAGTGCGTATAGTTAAGGCTATGGTTTTCCCAGTTGCAAATTTGGACATATCCTTCCCCCGGAGTGGGAAGGCAATGGGGATTTTGCAGTATCCTTCCCCTGGAGTGGGGTGGGAATGGGGATTTTGCAGTATTCTTCCCCTGCCACGCCCACCAAGCCACACCCACAGAACCGGTAGTAAAAAAAATTGGATTTCACCATTGCTTTGAACTATGGTGCTGGAGAAGACTCCTGTGACTCCCTTGGACTGCAAGGTGATCAAACCGGTCAGTCCTAGCTATTGCTAAGTGCTATTGCTCTTTAGAAGGCCAGATCCTGAAGATGAAACTCAAATACTTTGCCCACCTAATGAGAAGGAAGGACTCACTGGAGAAGAGCCTAATGCTGGGAAAGATTGAGGGCAAAAGAAGAAGGGGACAACAGAGAATGAGGTGGCTGGATGGAGTCACTGAAGCAGTAGGCGTGAGCTTAAATGGACTCCGGGGGATGGTAGAGGACAGGAAGGCCTGGAGGAACGTTGTCCATGGGGTCGCGATGGGTCAGACACGACTTCGCAACTAACAACAACAAATAGTCAGCAACATGAATATATGAATGTGATTTGCAGTGACCCTATTGAATATTGGGAATGGGCTCTGCAATTCCACCCATCTCTTGTTTCCAAGCATTCCTTGGCTGAGCTTGAACCCTTGGGAGCGTATGCATTGGAATTGCTTCCTAGAGTGGAAGTCTGGGAAGTCTTTGGTGTTTTATGATTTTGCTTATGAACTACTCTAGCTCTCTGGCTGGTCAGGCTCATGTAGATGATTGCCCTCTTTAGGGTCATAAACTTCAACCGAGGTTTTGTTAACAAAGTACTTAATTTATTAATATAATAGACCCTATCTTGACTTAACTGGATAAGTTCCATAGAACTGGATGAATCACAAACTATCTGACACAGTTTTTGGCCTACTCTGATTCCTTGTGCAGACCAGAAAGTGAGTAGTTAAGGTCATTCGGTATTTTGTTTCAAACTTTATACTGATGAGAGTTGTTTTGGGGGTATTGTTGTGTTGAACTCAAATAATTGTGACTGGTTTGCTGTTTGATTGAGCAAATTCTGCCTTACTTAATTACCCTGATACCTATGTCTTTGTAGGCTGTATCTGTTCGTAGATGTAGTCCTGCATCAGGTTGGAAAAAGCCTGCATTAATGCAGAATAAAGGATTTAGGGAACAGCTATTTCATATTCCCATTTCTACAGGAAAATGAGAGTTTGAGCAAGATGAGAACTGCCCCTTTATAAAGAATGAAACCCATGGCTGCACCATGTCCTTCATGACTCCTGTTCTGATTTAAGAGCTCTGGAGTAATGTTACAGGTAGTCCTTGACTTACGACTCACAACAGTTACCCCCATCCCAAAACTATATTTACAACCCTGTTCCAAAGTTACAGTGCTCCCCCCCCTCTTGTGACTGCATTTCAAGTGCTCAGCTACCAGCCCTCATTTACGGCTGTTTGTAGTTTCCCACAGTCATGTATGCATGATTATGGTTTTGCCAAAAAGACCCTATAGCAAACAGCAAACTTCCTTAATAACCGCAAATTCACTTAATGACCATAATGATTTGCTTAATGACTTGCAATAAAGGTAGTAAAATCAGGTCTGTTACACGATGATCCACTTTGTAACTCTCACAACTTGTAATGGGGCAGACTCTGTTATGATTGTAAGTTGAGGATTTATTACAACAACTTGCATCAGGTCTTAATAAGTAAACGTCAAGTTTATTTCTGAGTGACAGTAAGGCTTGGTTTGTAAAATATGCTTAAATTGGTTGAATAAAGGTCTAGTGTCTGAGTTTTGTGCAATGTTGCCAAGCTTGGTTAGAGGGAACTTTGGTTTTATATTTGTTTTTGTGGCTAGGTATGTACGTATTTATTTATTTGCCATCCACCGAGCCACCATGACTCCAGTAAAAGCAATGAAACAAAAAACAGTGAAAGTAATAGTGATTTGTATTACTACAAATACAAATGGGGAGGGCAGCAGGATGTGCAGTGGGGGAGGTGGGGGGATCTGCTATTAGTCTAATTGCCACTTTCAGTATGGATTATTAAGTAATCTCAGGTTGGCTGGCTAGTTTTTGGTTCTATGTACTTTGCACCCCCCCACCCCCAAAAGTGTTCTCAGTAATTAAATTAGATGTGTGGTGCAAATGAAGATCTTAGTGTAATCACAGCATGTCCAGATAATCCTACAGCTGGCATGTTGGACCTTACCTAACTCTTGTATCATTTTCATTTCACTAAACTGTAGGCAGATAGGCTCTTCAGTTAATTAACTGAACCTCCAACACTCCCTAGTGAGAAATTTCCCACACTTGCACTAATAAATTATTGCAGAGATCAGTAGTACTCATTTTAAATTGGGTTACTTTAGTTTGTTCTCTCCCTCTTTTTTTTTTTTTTACTACTGCTTGCAAAGAAACTAAGAAAAGTCTACAAACATTATCCAGGAACACTTGGGCAAAGGCCTTATCTATGGCAGTGTGCTAAATGTCACTAGAATTAGAGTCAATGTGAGCACCTCTTCCTGTCAAGTCAGCTTGCTGGAGACCATTGCACCATGTTTTCCTCATTGCTCATCGTTTTTAAAACCAAACCAAAATTACTCTTTCCCCCCCCCCCCACTTTTGCTGCACAAATAGGCAAAAGAGCCAGCGTTTAATCCTGTTGTGTAAGATACTTGGCACAGAAGGTCATTTGAAGTGGGAACGAAGATTAATCTTCAAACAAAAGATGATGTTGTAAGAGGGAGGGTTTCTTGCATGCTGTATTAAAAACTGTGTTCCTCCAAACAACATTATGGGAAGGATTTCCTTGCTGTAGCACCCAGTCTTGCAATGTGACTAGCACAGGATATTGTGACTTCTGGTGACTAGCTGGTTGGCCAAACTGGTTCCTTCAGATGTATTGGATCACGGCACCTAGCTTGGAGAAAGTAGCTGAACAAAGAAACCAGGTTCACACAATTTGCTAAGCTGTAATTTGATTTTGGCTTCCTTATTTACATCCTGTTTACCATCACATATCACGAGTACCTGGCAGTGTATAATTTGAATAAATACAACATAACACCAGTAAATCAACATGCTGTACAAAAATTAATAGCCAAGAAAATCAAACTTCAGCCCAATGGTTGAAATTTTGTTAAAAGGCATTCCACAACTATCAAATGTCCTTCTGAATAGCTCTATTTTCAAGGCGTTCCTAAAAACCACAAACTAAGGCCATCTCTGAATCTGCAGAGAGAGGTTGTTCCAACGGATGGAAACTGTCAATGAGAAACATTGTCTTCTTTATCAAAATCTCTGGTTGGGGAAGGACCATCAGCATAGTGATAAATGATAGGTAGGAACCACTTGATACAGGTGGTCTTACAGGTACCCACTGCCATGCCATGTAGTGCTTTATAGGTCAAAATTATTTTATACTATTGTTAGCCATTGATTTATTTGTTTTTATTTATTTATTAAATTTATTTGCTACCCATCTCGCCTCAAGATGACTCTAAAGTGATGGAGTTAGAGACTAGTCATTGCAGGATGCCAAGATGTCTGACTGCCTTCGCAGTGTTTATTGCTTATATACAGTTTTACAAGCAGCAAAAGGTAACAAAGAGCATTTTCATTGGTGAATTCTCCTTGCCAATCCTTAAGAACATCCTACATCCTGTTAATACAACCTAGATGAGATCACGTACCAGCCAGAGATAGTGCCCTGCTTCATCCGGGCAATATGAATGGGGTGAAATCATGGGAACTGAGTGAGATCATGTAGGTACTTGAGGCCCTTCTGAGGTAGGCAGTTTGCTGCACATAACCTCCAAATGACCTCCATCTAAAGTCATGCCTTGAGATGGATGGACCTGTAAGTCTTTTAAATAAGTAAAATCAACATTTTGAATTTTACCCAGAACATTATTTATGTACAGGTAGTCCTTGACTTACGACTGGTCGCCTAGTAGCCATTCAAAGTTACAACCGACCTGAAAAAGGGGATTTACAATCTGAATCCAAAGTTCTGATGGTCTCTTCCATAGGACCATAGAAATAGAGGAGGAAAAAAATCATAGATTAGAGTAGAAATAGAATAGTGAGCTTAAAGGAGTGTACAATAAACGATTACAGCTTGTATGTCTGTCCTGTACCCAGAGGTGGGTTGCTCCCGGTTCAGACTGGTTCGGCCGAACCGGTAGCGACCCACCGGTGTCGTCACGGATCCGGTTTGGTTGGTGCTGGTTCATGGGCACCGTCATCTTTTTTTTGGAATTATTATTATTTTTCTTTGGAAAAAAAAATTTTGGGGAATTTTTTAAAAATTTTTTTTCTTCTGTGCATGCGCAGAAGCCGAGTTTCCGGCACTGCGCATGCGTCGCCATCTTGTTTTTGGCTTTTTTTTTGGGGGGGATTTTTTTTTATTTTTCGGCACTGCGCATGCGCGCACCCATGAGGCGCGGCCACGCACCGCGGGAGGAAGCGAACTGGCAGCGAGGTAAGTTAGAACCCACCCCTGCCTGTACCTTATTAAGAAAAACCCTAACAAGGTGATAACCAGCACCTTAAATTTTACATGGAAACTAATGCATAGATTAGCACCCAGTGCAGGGCCTCCAACTCAGGTGTTATGCCGGTATAATGGTGTAGTAGAGAGTAAGGAGGATGATTTGATGGACGTACGTAGGGAGGGGGCAGAATGGGCCGAAGCATTTTTTAAGTCCCAAACTGCAGTATAACATTTGGAGGCAGCTATAATTGTAGCTTCTGAGTAGTCTTAAAAGGCAACTCCATATAGACTGTGTACAGAAGACACTTCACCCTCAACTGACAGATGACCAATGGAGGGGAGAGAAGAACCCTGCAGTATCCACATAGGAGTAGCTGAGAAGTTACAAGGCAAGTTGATGCCCCAGTCACCACTAAAGACTCTGTCCACATTACAATGAATCCCAGTACTTTATCAGCAAAATGTTGTGCAAACTGAACACAACAGCTGGGACTTTACGGGATTGTTTCCTTTCCAACAGAGCTACTGGACAGCAGATGTCTCATACAGTATGCACACTTTGCCTCTCTTATTGTCACATGTAGGCTAAACATGGGCAAACACATGTCAGCTCAGTCAGATTTGCTACTAGACTTCCTCCACTGCTGCTCCATGTGTTGTTTCTGGCACTTCAGCTCCTGAAGGGTTTTAGTAAGCCACGGTGCCATCTGGGACGGGATCCAGAAAGAGTCCTGCTTTGGAACAGCAGTAGGCTTGGCTCGCTTCCAGTTACCGGCTGCTTAATGGCTGCTGAACAGAACTTCCTGTCAAGAGAGCTGGGAAGATCCCCATATACCCTCTGAAAATCCATTAGGGGCTTGAGAGAGACTGCCTGAATTGTTTCCATTGCCTGATCTGACTGTGGCAAAGGACCAGGGAAATTCCTCCATCTCAAGATCACTCAATAACTGCTCAGACAAAAATGAGAGTGTGCATCAGAACTGAGGTAATCTAAGACAAGCCATTGTCATCGAAGAGGACATGCGCTCCCAAGGTTTACCCAAGCCCCTCTGCAGGCTTGCAGATTGAAGTCCCCCAAAGAGTGTGGGTGCTCCACCACCAAAGCTGATATGTGTCAGTCAACTGTAGTTACATCTTACAAGGTTTGTAATTTGTATTTATGTATTTATAATTACAATGGTTTATTTGTTCCTGAGCCTCGGCAGTGCAGCAGTTAGAATGCAGTATTGCAGGCAAACTCTTCCCACAGCCAAGAGTTCAATCCTGACCGGCTCAAGGTTGACTCAGCCTTCTGAGGTTGGTAAAATAAGGACCCAGATTATTGGGGGTAATATGCTGATTCTATAAAGCGCTTGGGGAGAGCTGTAAAGCACTATGCAAGCAGTAGTAAAAGAGCCGAGGTGGCGCAGTGGTTAGAGTGCAGTACTGCAGGCTACTTCAGCTGACTGCTAGCTGCAGTTCGGCAGTTCAAATCTCACCGGCTCAAGGTTGACTCAGCCTTCCATCCTTCCGAGGTGGGTAAAATGAGGACCCAGATTGTTGGGGGCAATGTGCTGATTCTGTAAACTGCTTAGAGAGAGCTGTAAAAGCACTATGAAGCGGTATATAAGTCTAAGTGCTAAGTGCTATATAAGTAAGTGCCAGTGCTATTGCTATTTGTTCCGCACCACACCTTGGTAAAGTGTGTAATACATGAGATAGTAATAAAAATTGTCTTTATTTTAATTTGGGTAACTTTATAACTTGCTGATTCATCTCTATACTAGATAGGTAGTGTATAGGAACACTCCGTTTCCTCTATATCAGGGGTGTCAAACTGGATTTCTTCGAGGGCTGGATCAGCATTGTAATTCTCTGCGGGGGTGGGGGGAGGGGGGGAGACAGAATGGACGCCTCCTGCAGCACCCTGCCGGCCAAAATGGGGTGCGGGGGGCCTCACGCGCTGCCCCCCTGTGCCCCATTTTCAGCCTGGATGGCCTCCTGCAGCACTTTGCCGGCCAAAACAGGATGCCGGGGGGGGCATTGCATGGCTCCCCACACCCTGTTTTGGGTGGCAGAGTACTGCAGGAGGCCGTCCAGGCCAAAAATGGGGCGCAGGGGGCATTTTGGCTGCCAGAGGCACCGCGGGCTTCTCCTTTGCTATTTCCAGGCTGGCCCCGTGGGCCAGTTTTAAGCACCCCTGGTCTATATACTAGATAGGTTGCTTGTACCGGAAGAAGGCAACTGTGTAGTATTTAGGAACTCAACTACTGGTATGTATAGTTTTCAAGGTTAAAACCAGTCCTTTGAATTGTACTCAGAAGCTCGTTGGAAGTAAGTACAGCGCCCACAGTGTAGGTTTATATGGCTGTAATGGCTTCTCTCACCAATCCATGGACCAATGAAGTGCAGTTTTTATAGTTTCCAAATGGTAGCTCTGCCCAGAGCTCATTGCAGTAGTCTATCTGGTGGTGATGGGAAGGATGTGGTGGAATTACTGGCTAAAGGAGAGGGTTTTTTTTTTTTTAAGAGGTATTCCAATATGGAATGCCTCTGGGGAACAAAACATCATAGAGCAGACTAATTATGCCTTACCTGTTGGTTCCCAAGGGAAAGCAGCCCGTCTGTCGGGATTCTTGTAATATAGGTGATCAACAATAAATATCTGCTTTGCCTATATGCTGAGTTCTGGTTCCTTGCCCCTGACATTGCATATGGGTTACCAATTGCCAGTTTCTCTCATTCTTTCCACATTCTTGGAACTCAGCAGACCAGAGTTAGACCCTTATATATAATGCTGAATTTTTCTAAACTAAAGTAAAAATAATCCTCTTTTGAAGAACTCCCATTCATTTTTCCCCCCCGTTTGTACTTGCATTGTTCAGATCATTAAACATGCTGCCAGAGATGTCTTGTTTATATTGCCAGTATTTAAATCACATACAGGAAGTCTTTTTGGCTAAAGAATTGGCAATATCTTTTAAGTGGACGGGGCCTTTAATTTTTCAGAGTTGCCAAGCAGAGCTTACAATCAGGAGGTTTTTTAAAAAAAATAGCCTTGCAGAAGCCCACTTCCCTATTTAGTATCTTCTCTGGAACCAATTCTGGTTTTTTTTAGTAGTGTTTACACATTCAGCTTAACCTGATTACTGTATAAATCCATGTTGTGGGTTTGCACAACTAACTATATGGTTTCAATTTACACTAAGCATTAAGCTGGGGCCAGGAGGGCGAACGCTACCAGATTCAAACAAGGCCAACTCAGCATGGTTTCAAATGGGCTTGTTGGGCCTTTGATTGATGTGATTTGGAGTGTTGCGTGAATATTGCTTTTGTGAAAGAGCAAATACTTAACTTGATTTGGATATTAAAATCACCCTAGCAATCAAAATGCTTTAGCAAAGTAGGTCAGGATTTGAACTGGTAGAGCTACTAGTGTTGTTGGTTGAACTAGATTGCTCTGTCCTCAAGAACATCTTCCCCACCCGTAATACTCCCTGGACATTCTTTGAGTGTAAGAAGCTAGACATTTTTGATAAACATCTAACCGAAGGTTGGGTGATATTTTTTTAATATTATTTGGGCTCAATTAAAAGAATCCCTTCTTTCCAAAAATAATTTGCCACCAAGAATTGCACTGGCAGTATACTTTGCTTTACTGCCAGATTTTGTCAGAATGAACTTGGGGAGTATCAAGACTGAGTGAATGCTATTTGTTCATCTGTGATCTAGCCCAGTACATTATTCTTTGTTCCAGGATGAACTGGCCCTCCAGAATTGCTGGATCACCCCTCAGCCAGTTGGCCAATAACAAGAGACTTAGGAGTTGTAGTTCATCAATTCCTGAGAAACGTTTGGTTTTCACTGCGTTTCCTCCAGTATCTCAGACAAATCTTTTAATTCTCAAGGACTTTTGGCTGGAAATGCCAGATTCATCCTTGAATTGCCTGCTGTAAAGAAAGTGGGATTTTTTTTCTATGTTTTTTTGCTTTCAAAAGATTGATGAACAATAAATTCTTAGCAACCAATCAGGGATCAGAAATGTTTGTTTTCATTTATATTACTTATTCCTAATGTTTGAGGTGCTCTGCTGGTTTTCATATGTCATGGATACTTTTGGCTACTGTCCAGACAACAGTGTATTGTCTCATTCTGCCACCTAGCTTGATGCTTGCTCCAGAGGAATGTAAATGCTATTATTCTCACCACTCACCTTAGTAAAGGGCAGTTAATCCTCCAGCTACCTTGCCCAAAGGTTGCATAATAAGGTATGTGTAATAGATAAGAATTTAAAGGAAGATTTCTTTACAGAGAGCAAAGTATGAAATTTGCTGTTATCAGATATGAGCATGATTCCCTATTGAGTGTCTCATTTTGTTGCAAGCTCAGGCCACGGAAGAGAAGGAAGGCCATAGATTTATGCCAGCAGGTGGTTTACTGTCATGGTGTATGGTTGGTATAGGCTGTGACAGATGGTTAAAAAGCTGGCATGGTTTCCCACTTCAAGGTAGTGTTAATGATTTGGTGTTGGAAACCAATCGGGTAGCTTAGCTCTCTGGCTTCAAAATCCAGATAGGGTTTCTCTCTCCTTTTATCCTCCTTTAAAGGCAAAATATACTGCAGCTTCTTAATATCGGAGGTGATTTGCTAGGTTTGAATTCAAGGTTGTCATGTTGACCCTGGTGACTGTTGTCAAACATGTGTTGTTATGGTTACCATGTTGTGGGCTTCACTGAAGGATTTGGAGATCATGCTGGAGAAATATAATGTTCTATTCCCTAGTTTCCTTGACTTGATCATTGTTACTGCTGACAAAGAAACTGTGGTCAGCAAAAGAGTGAAGTCATGGAGATATTTTTTGCAGAGGAAGGTTGAAATGGCTGAAAATGAAGTTGTGCTTCATTTATATTAATATTTGTTTAATATTTGTTTGTGTTGTCTGTGTGGTCTGAAAATGAGGTCCTGTGTTATAAATGTGATATTTATCATCCCTGGAAATATGTCATGTTGCATAATCAATATGGCTGTGTTACAAGACAGAGATGGAACTCCTCAGGTTGACCTGTCTGCCAAAATTTTTCGTCTCACATCTTTCGCATCGCCTACAGCTTGAGTTTCATCATTCATCTATCAATTCCGCTGGGTCTATACATGGTTGGTGTATATAACGCACCACACAAAGTCAGGTGTTGTCTTGGGCCCTTCAGCCATAAATTGATGCAATAGTGGAGAATATACTGTATGTAAGTAAAGGCTGAACTGTTGGGTGCTTGATTTTCTTCTTCCTATTAACTAATCTGCTGATAAAATGTCTGCAAGAGAAAAATTAAGATTCAAGAACATCAAGAATCCAATAAATTAATGCATTGTAAGAATTGTAATTAAGCTGATAAGACTCAGATAATGAGTAGGTTTTCAGAACTTTCAACTTAAAATGTTTGTTCCCTGGCATGCTACCCTGTTTCCCCCCAAATAAGACATCCCCTGATAATAAGTCCAATCGGGCTTTTGAGTGCATGGCAATAAGGCCAAGCGCTTATTTCAGGGTTAAAAAATATATAAGACAGGGTCTTATTTTCGGGGAAACACGGTATCACTTGCATTATGTACTCAATGAGTTGAATTTCAGCTCCTAGGGCAGGGGTGTCAAACTCGCGGCCCGTGGGCCAGATGTGTCACGTGCTGGCCACGCCCACCCGTTTTAGCGAAGGAAAAAGTTGCAATACGTCACGTGACGACGTGTCCTCGCGAGTTTGACACCCCTGTCCTAGGGAAACCAAAGTGACTTATGAGTTGATCATTTGAGTACAGGTATGAAGCCTCTTTAAGGCTGAACACTTCCACCTCTGAAGAAAAAAAACCAATCCCCCCCCCAGCTGGTTATATCACATTATTGTCACAGCCTTTGACACCATTAATGGCCATTTTTTTCTTTCTTTTTTAAAATGTGGTTTCTCAATACAAGAACAGTGTTGTTTCTTTTTTGCAATTTGAATGAGATGAAATGAATGTTTGGAAAAGTTAAAAGTTGTGACCAGATAGAGAACCAGGGTTTTTTGTCATGATTTCTTAGCTACCTGGCTAGATCCAGGTAGCATGCAAAGGCATTATAACCATGGTTATTAATCACTGTGACTGAGTCCACACACATGCAAAGCTATAAACCAATCACATTTTGCTTTGCTGCAATTGGTATTAGCCAATAACTAGTTAGAAGTTACATGTGGCAGAAGATTATACCCTAAATGTCTTAAAGACAAAAACCCTGGTTTTCTGTATATCTAGTTACAACTCTTTAAGTTTCCAAACATTCATTTCACTCATTCTAAACTGCAAAAACAAACAACATTGTTTCTTGTATTCAGAAGCCACATTAAAAAAAAAATGTTCTGCCATCGTCTTACATTGCATGATATAAAACTCTTTAAAATATATTATGCGATATAAGATGATGGCAGAACCTGGCCAATTTCCTTTGATATTGGAAGCTAAGAAGGAATGGGCATGGACATGGCAGCAGGCTCAACTGACAAATCAAATCTGGAAGAGCAATGCTTTCTGTATTGTTGCCAAAATTACGTTTACAGGTGTGTGCTGGCAGGATCACACCTTAAGGATACTTTAAACATTCAGTAAGAGGTTGAACTCAAAGTAACTGCATTGAATGTGAAAAGTAGCTTCTATTTGTTGGACCTTATTATTTGTTGGATTTAGGTCTCACCTTTCCCTTCAGAGACTCAAGTGGTGTACATATTACCTGTCCTTCCAGATTTTCTTTGCAATAAAAACCCTGCAAAGCAGGTTTTGCTCAGAGAAAGCAACAGGTCCCAAATCTCCGGTGATCATCCATAATTGCAGGTGGATTTGAATGTCAGCCTGAACTGATGCCACATATTGGTTTTCCATCTTTTGCAGCACCACTGGCATGCTTAGTCCTTCCAAAAAGAACTAAGAAGAACATAAGCTTTTGTCTTAAGGAAGTGGCAGGGTTTAAAGTATGTTGTGTCACTTTATTTAATTAGTTGCATGCCTGGACTGGTCTATAAGGAAGGCAGGTGAAAAATAATTTAAGTTAATATGACTTTTCTTCCAGTAGTGCTAGAAAGAGATACACCTGTATGCAATATTTCTCTTCCTTCTGGGTTAGAGATCATTTTGCTGGCAAGTTCCTTTTACATGAACGTTATGAAACTTATGGGAGTGATCAGGCTGATGGTTCCTATCAAATTTCAAGCCAGGTCCAGTCCTGGGTGCAAAATGAAATATATTTTTGTGGTTTCCAGGTATGTGGCTATGACTGCTTTCTTCAAGAAATTGTCTCTGGTTTATTCTACTTAATCTGGGATAATCCCCTGGCAAAAAATCCCCTTTTGCCCTGTTTTTTGGCTCCAGAAGATTCCAGATTGCCGATATTCAAAGCTGTAGCAATGTATGTGACACGTTCTTTTTTATTTTCATTTAGTTTTCATCTCCATGGGGACAGCATCATCTAAAGACGAACCCTCTTCTGTAAAGAGTCCAGAGGCTTCAGCTGCCTTCAGCATGATGGACATCTTCCTCTTCTCCATTGTCATTGGTCTCCTGACCTACTGGTTTTTCTTTCGTAAGAAGAAAGAGGAGATACCAGAGTTTTCAAAAATCCAGACACCAACAGAAGGAACAACGTAAGTGGTTCGACAGTCAGGAGCACTTAAGGAGACCTGGCTTTCTGGGGTGGTGGATGCAGTATGATTCTCTCATATCTGTTCAGCTTCTAAGAATTGAGTGCTGGATTTGAGCATCTTGAATTCATTAAGGATTTAGCCTGCACTGAAAATATAGTCTCCTTGGAGTATTTTTGGCAATATCTTAGTGTACTATTTATGGTATTTGTATGCTGCAGTTACTTATTGCCCATCCCTGTCCTAGAAAAATGATCCGATTGGCTAGGTAGTATATTGTCCAGGTCATCATTTGGGCTCACCAAGTTGGAGAAGACTGCCGTAGTTCTGTTTGAACTACCTCTTGCATTTTGGTGTCATGGGAATAGATGGGAAAAAATATTGGGTATCTGATTTCTCCAAATCTGAGTCCTTCTGTAGGACATTATATCAGTTCTCCCTGCATTGTTTTAATGTGCCAAGTAATTACTCCAAAGTTGGAATCAACAAGCGCCTGGAACCTTTTGAAGAAAAAATTTAATTTCATCTAATAGACATGTATCCTATTTGGTTGGATCAGCTTGTGTGTTACTGTATTGAAAAAAACTAATTAAAAAGCATATTCTTAATAACACAAGTTTAACTATATTAATTGTATGAGAGAGAGAGAGAGAGAGAGAGAGGGAGGGAGGGAGAGGAGAGGGGAAGAGCGAGAGAGAACGAGAGAGAGAGAGAGAGAGAGAGAGAGAGAGAGAGAGAGAGAGAGAGAGAGAGAGAGAGAGAGAGATTGTTTAAAAGCACAGAGAGTACCAGAATCTTGGCAGCAGACACTTTGATGTTAAAACAGTCAGTTAAATGTAATGTCTTTCTTGATCAATTGTAGGAGAGTTTGTTATGACTTTAAAAAAAATTATCTCTGTTTCCTATCTTTCCTTTTATTGTAATTTTAATAAAGATTGTCTTCCACCCATATTAAGTTAAAACTGCCAAGATGATTAATAGCCATACTTCCAAAATATTCTGCATTGTTCGGAATCCTTCTGAAATATTCTTTCCAGTTTGGACACCACATGCTGATGATTCCAACTAGAACAGTTAAGGGCCTCAAGGATAGTGTGTCAACTGGATACTAGTTTCCTAGGGAGGAAAAAATGAGGGAACTGTGAATGTTTAGCCTTAAGAAAATATGACTGAGGGAAGATATATAACAATAGAGTTGGAAGGATCTTTAGGCTAACCTCCTGTTCAGTGCAAATCCGCTGAAGCCCTTCTGAGAGTTGATTGACTGGCCTCTGTATCAAGAGCTCGTGCAAAGAACTCTTGACTTCATGTATAGCCTGTTTCGCAGGTTGACAACTCATAGAATCGGGAAATTTTTCTTGATGTCTAGCCTAAATTTACTTCCTTGTATTTGGAACTTGTTGCCTGGAGCAATAGGGGATACATTTTGTCCCTCTTCTATGACAACCCCATCAGATATTTGAAGGCTATATGTTCTATCTCCACTTGTTTCTTCTGTAGGCTAAACACTCTCAGATCCTTTAACTGCTTCTAATAGAGCTTAGTTTCCAGACGGTTCACCATTGTAAAATCTGTTCTCTGAACTTGCTTCAATTTGCTTCAAATTATGTCAAATTGAAAGCTGCCCAGAGCTGGATACAGGATTTCAGTGGTGTCTGACCAAGGGAGGGTGGAATTGGAACCATTACTTTTTATGATCTCTGTTCTGTGTTCCTGTTAATGCATCCCAAGGTAGCCTTTGGTTTTTAAGCACTTGTGTGACACTGAAGCATTGCATCACACATAAAATTGCATTCTTCAAATATTTGAAGCTGTGTCTCAAGGAAGAAGGCTACGTAATCTATTCATTATCCCCACGCAAAAGATACAGAACAGTGGTTTTTAGGAAGCAATTTTTTGTGCTGAATATTAGAAATAATTTCCTCATGGTCAGGATGCTTTACTAATGGAACCTGTTATTAAGCTGATAGAGGGAGCTCAGAGGTTTAAAAATGGCACTTCCAGTGTTCTGTTCTAGGCATTGGGCTAAATATATTATTATTCCCAGTCATCTCTGAGGTTATAGAGTTAAATTCATAGCCTTGAATGGGTTTTTCCACTTCTATGAGTCTACAAATGCTGGGATATCGCACTTCTAAAAGTTGGTGGTACTGTAGGGAGTGAGTTGGCTCTGAGAACCTGGGAAAGTGCTTTGAGATGATATGTGCCTGAATCCTTGCACCATTTTCTTGGCACAGTGACTCAGAACAAAATCTATGGGTCCTGAAGATCTGAGTTCCTAAATGCGACTGCCCTCAAATGAATTGATCCTATAAATCTCTTGTATTGCCATCCAACAAATCTGGAGGGCACAAGTTTGGGAAACAATGGGAGCTTTCTTCCAACACATGTTTCCTGTAAGGAAAAAGAAGACAATGCTAATGGGTGGTGCTAAACTCACATTCCTCCTTTCAATGGGTTGTGTTACTTTCCAGAATGAGTCCTGTGGGAAATTACAGGCAGCGGGAAGACGGCTTTATTATCTTTAAGGAGACTTTGAATTCAATGGATAAGTGTTTGGACTGATTATTATATTGACCTTTCTTGTTTCCCAGTCCTAATGAAAACAATTTGGACATAGTCTTTTTATATATCTTGTTTTCGGAACTTCCGTGTAGCCTTCCGAAGCGGTTCTGCAGTGAAGGGCACTTCTCAAAATTAAAAGAAAGCGGCTTCTATTTATTTTTTGAAAGGCCTATGATGTAAAACAGTTGCTAAGGCGATGGAGATCTCTCGCTGTGAAGCTCCCCCTGCTCACTCTTGAATGGTAAAAGTAGGGAGGGAGGGTGCAAGGATCCTTGGGAATATTCATTCTTAAGTCTTTTTTCTTTCTCATTCCTTTCTGTTGCTGCCAGATGTTGACATTCTTGGGTTTGTGCCGGGCCCTCTGGGTAATTCTGAAAGCAGCCGGAGTGAATCCCAGAGGATCAGGCTGTTGGTGCAGTCTGACTCGAGGGGTTGGTATGCAGGCTTTGCTGGGCTGTAACAAAAGGAGGCCGGCCCGCTGACTTGAAGATCCAAGAGGGGTAGTGTGAGGAACTCTGGGGACGCTTTGCTTCAGAGTGAAGTTTAGCTGTCTGCAGCCAGTATGAAATTGCAGGGTTGTGAAATACTGCATCCCTTCTGGCTGTTTCCAGTTCACTATGGGTTGCGCATATTCAGCACGGCCTGAGGAGACTTTTCCTGGGAGGTAAGTTTAACCTGGGGAGGTTTGGAAGCCTTCAGTGGATTTGGGGGTCTGCTAAATTGGGGGCAGGGTCGGAGCAAGCCTTTTAAATGCAAAAACTGGTTTGGCAGCAGCTTTGATTCAGGAAAACTGCTCTGACACAAACATGGATGTTGCCATGAGAGGCCACTATTTGGGGGTGATGCTGGGAAGTTTCTCTTACTCTCCTCCGCCCTCCCGCACTAGCTTATGTAAAACCGAGCTTTTGCTACTAAAGAGATGAAATAAAGCGGAAATTTTTATTTGGCAGGGAAAGTTATTTTTCAACCGAAAGCAACTCTTTAAGATACCTGCCTTGTGCAGGATACCAAAGGAAGGGATGATAGCTCAGAAATATAGCACATTAAGAACAGAAAGAGGGGTGCTACATCAAACTGAAGATCCATCTTTTCATCCCATACCATCTGTGAGTCCCATAAGCAAGAGATAAACACACAGTACCCTCTTGCTGTGTTTCCCAAGTAATTCAAACCGAGAGGAATACTTGCTTTGGTAGTAGAGTTAAAAAAATAAGTGTAATGACTAGACAGCTCTTCTCTATTCGTTCTTTGGTTACCTCCAAAGTGAATAGCTGCATTGTGCTTAGCTTGGGGTTGCTGCTTTGAAAAGAGTTCACAATCTTCCGCTGGCTAGTTACTGGTGTGTGTGTGTGTGTGTTGTATCTGTAGGAGAGCCTTATTAGTCTATATAGGTAGTCCTTGACTTACGACCACAATTGAGCCCCAAATTTCTGTTGTTAAGTCAGACATTTGTTAAGTGGATTTTTCCCCATTTTACAACCTTTGTGCCACCGTTGTTACGTGAATCACTGCAATTGATTCACTTAACAACAGTGCAATGCAACCACTTAACCTGGTTGTTAAGTGAATTGGGCTTCCCCATTGACTTTGTTTGTCAAAAGGTTGCAAAAGGGGATCACATGACCTTGGGACACCGCAACGGTCACAAGTATGAAGCAATTGCCAAGCATCTGAATTTTGGTCACATGATCAGGGGGGGTGCTACAAAGGTGGTAAGTGTGAAAAATGGTCTTAAGTCACTTTTTTCAGTGCTGTTGTAACTTGGAACAGACTGTTGTAAGTCAAGGACTACCTGTAGTGGCAAAAACCCAGTCTGGTAGTAACTAACTACTAACCTGCTAAACATTTTATTAAACTCTTGGAAATTTATGCCTTTCAATAAAGCATACTAGTTGGAAAAGATGCTTCCAGATTCCTGGTTTGGTGATGGGGACTTTGAAAAACAAGACATTTTTAAGGTGTTTCAGCCTACTCTTGAATGTAGATAGAATAGAATAGAATAGAATAGAATAGAATAGAATAGAATAGAATAGAATAGAATAGAATAGAATAACAGAGTTGGAAGGGACCTTGGAGGTCTTCTAGTCCAACCCCCTGCTTAGGCAGGAAACCCTACACCACTTCAGATAAATGGTTATCCAACATCTTCTTAAAAACTTCCAATGTTGAAGCATTCACAACTTCTGGAGGCAAGCTGTTCCACTGATTAATTGTTCTAACTGTCAGGAAATTTCTCCTTAGTTCTAAGTTGCTTCTCTCTCTCCTTGATTAGTTTCCATTGCTTCTAGTCCTACCCTCAGGTGCTGTGGAGAATAGCTTCA
>QLTV01004426.1:1654060-1692661 GCA_003457575.1 Thermophis baileyi | reverse complement strand
GGGTCAGTGGACACAACACCGGGGAACGCAACGGAGGTACAAGTCCCAGGTAGGACGCACGTCCCGCGGCCCGCCCCGCCACTCCCAAATTGCGCCCCACCGCGAGACGCACGTCCTACCTGACACTTGTAGCTCCGTCACGTTCTTGGCATTGTGTCCAGAGAAGCTCATTGTAAAAGAAAACTTCTCGCGAGTTCGAGAAGTTTGATTGAACTCACGAGAAGTTTTCTTTTACCATGGGCTTCGCTGGACACAATGCCAAGGAACGTGACGGAGCTACAAGTCCCAGGTAGGACGTGCGTCTCACGGCCCAACATGTTCCACCTGCCAGAAATGAGTCTCTGTGAGACTCGTCCCGCCACCGCCGCTGCCTCGTGGAGCAGGCCTCTCCAAGGCCTGTTGTGCCGTTTCATGCACCAACGGCAGAAGGACCCCAGCTGTGCCATTATGATGAAGTTTGCGGCAGTCCTGCAGTTCGTGCATGCAACGGCACAACAAGCCTTACTGAGTCCTGCTCCACGAGGCGGTGGCGGCAGGGAGGGGAGGCGAGGCAGCGGCGATGGGACATGCAGACCCACGCTCGCCGCCTACTGCACCCCCAAAATAATAAGCCCCCCCCGATAATAAGGCCGAGGCCATATTTGGGGGGTCAAAAAAATATAAGCCCCTGTCTTATTTTCGGGGAAACACGGTAGTTGTTCTGATTGGCCCATGTATGGTTGTGTGAATGTTTTATTTTAAATATGGATGGTTTTTTAAATTGTTTTTATATGTTTTATTTTTATTGTTTTTACATGATGTAAGCCGCCCAGAGTCCTTCGGGAGTTGGGTGGCATATAAATTTTATAAATTAAATTAAATTAAATTAAATTAAATTAAATTCTTTTTGCCAGAGATCAAAACTGATCATTTTTCAAAGGAATGAAATTGGAATGGATTTATACAGGTAGAGGTAGTCCTCAACTTACAACAGTTCGCCTAGTGAC
Source organism: Thermophis baileyi (assembly GCA_003457575.1). NCBI lineage: Eukaryota > Metazoa > Chordata > Lepidosauria > Squamata > Dipsadidae > Thermophis > Thermophis baileyi. Next base: position 1,691,675 of record QLTV01004426.1, on the reverse strand, counting down.
CGTTCAAAGTTACAACAGCACTGAAAAAAGTGTCTTATGACTGGTTCTCACACTTAGGACCATTGCAGCATCCCCATGGTCACGTGATTTACAATTGGATGCTTGACAACTGACTCACATTCATGACAATTGAAGTCTCCCGGAGTCATGTGATCACCTTTTGTGACCACCTGACAAGCAAAGTCAGTGGGGAAGCCAGATTCACTTAACAACTGTGTTACTAATTTAACAACTGCAGTGGGTCACTTCACAAATGTGGCAAGAAAAGTCATAAAATGGGGCAAAACTCACTTAACAAATTTCTCAATTAGCAATATAAATTTTGGGCTGACTTGTGGTCGTAAGTTGAGGACTATATGACTGGTTGCTTAGCAACCATTCAAAGTTCCAACAGAAGTACCTGAGGGTTATTTATGACCCGGATTCCACATTTATGGTAATTTGCAGTGCCCTGCAGGCACATGACCGGGTTTTACAACAGTTTTGCTGAAAACTGGCCCTAGAGCACAGTTGTTTGCTCAACAACTGTGGCATTCACTTAATGACCGCCACAAAAAAGATTGTAAAATTGCTTTATGACTGTCATGACTTAAAACTGTAATGGGAAGGTTCCATTATAGTTGTAACTCAAGGGCTACCTGTATCAGGAGGGCCATTAATAGTTTTAAGATCATGGGCTCTCTTTTGATTTTTTTTTTCCGTTTAGTCTTTGAAAGCTAAAAGAGTAAGGCCAGTGTAATAGCACAGAAAAGGGAAGAAGCTAAATAAGAAACAGGTGTTTAGTTCCTTTCAATTCCCTCTCTCCTGCCATTCAAACATATACCACTGAATTTTGGGTGCAATCTAGGGATACTTTAGGAGTTACAAATCTGGAGTTGGGAAGAATCAGGTTTCTCACCTCTGAGTTAGCTAAAAGGCCCCATTGAGGCTGCAGGGTGCTCATCCTTGTATCCAAATAACCATAAACTGCAACGAGGAGGAAGGAAGCAGTAGTGAGTTATTTATTTATTAGATTGTTCAAAATTCTGCCTTTGTTATTTTTATAAATAAGGTGGCAAACATACCTAATTCTTCATCTGCCACCTATTTTCCCCACAACCACAACCCTATGAGGTAAGTTGGGGAGAGAGAGAGAGAGAGAGAGAGAGAGAGTGAGTGACTGGCATGGAAACACTCTTGGACAATTTCTTAAGCTTGAAAATAATCCAGTATTCATCCATTTCTCAATGAAGCCAAGTCTGGCCCCTCCCAGGGAAAAAGCATAGAGTCACAATTTAACCCATTTGGACGATAACCAATTAAGAAGGTTGAATTAAGAAGGTTGATAATGTGTAGCTTTAGGCTTGGGTTGCCTTTCTGTGAGATAGGAATAAGAGTCATTTTTCCTGACAGCAAAAGAAAAACATCTGATTTGACCCGAATTATGGTCGTCTGCTCATGTTCAAAGCAAATGGAAATTCTTCGCCTCTTCTGTTCAAATTCTGTGCTCTGAGAATTTACTTCTTCAGCTGGTTTTGCCTGTACTGTTCTTTGCACATCAATGCCCTTTTGCAAGAAAATGGAGAACTTGGTCAGATGCATAAAAAGCTGCAGCCCCACCCAGCCATAGAAAAAGTTGCCTTAGCTGTGTCTCTTGTTTTAGAAGGTTTGTATAGGACTTGTGGCTGTTGTAACAGCACAACAAGCTAGTATTTCTTTGTCCAAGTTTTACAACAAAAAATCATGATTGGCTGGGTTTGTTTGCCAAATGAAAACCCAGTTTAATAGCTAAGCTTTGAACTGGGATGGGTTATAGGCGTATGAGGAACAGGATCAGGGACCGAAGGAGTTAAAGTTAAAGTGAATAACAAAAATTGCAACTTGGATTTGTTTTGAATGTGATGTCAGTCTCTAGATAATTAAAAACAAATAATATTGGGGATACCGTAAGACATTTATCCTACACGTGATAGAGGCAGACCTATCCACTGTTATGTTTCTTTTAAAAAATATCAGTAAGCAAATAGAATCTGAACAGAATTCTACAGAATGGCTTCTTGGAGTGAGATGGGCAGCATATAAATTTAATAAATTCTGATAGGTTTAATAAGGATGGTCCTTGACTTATAACCATTTGTATAGTGACCCTTCAAAGTTACAATGGCATTGAAAAAAGTGACTTATGACTGTTTTTCACACGGCCATTGCAGTATCCCCATTGTCAAGTGATCAAAATTTGAATGCTTGGCAACTGGCATGTATTTAGGGTTAACAGTTTCCCGGTGTTATGTGATCGCCTTTTGCGATCTTCTGACAAGCAAAGTCAATGGGGAAGCGAGATTTACTGAATAACCATGTTACTATGTCAGAGTAATAAAGATTTAAATGCTGACCAGCTGCTGTAAGGCTGCTGTAAATGCTGATGCAATGAGGATGAGTCAGCATGGGTATTGCCACTTTAAGACAGAGGATGAGTCAGCAGGGTTATTGCCAGTTTAAGAAGCTGTCTATATAAAGGGAGGCCATTGAGAAGGCGTCTCTCTCCTCGTCATGTCCTATCTGCATTGTAGTTCTCCGTATAGAGTTGAAGATTGATTGATTGCGTGGTATGTGTCTACCACGTATATGTATGTATATAGAAGTCTTGTATATAAACCACTGTTTGTAAGACAAACCTCTGTGTACTGTATTGTGCTCCTGGGTTGTCTCAAAATAGTAGTCACGCTGTGCACACTCTGACATACTAACTTAACAACTGTAGCGATTCACTTAACAACTGTGGCAAGAAAGGTCTTAAAACAGAGCAAAACTCACTTAACAACTGTTTTGCTTAGCAACAGAAATGTTGGGCTCAAATTATGGTTGTAAGTCGAGGATTACCTTGTTTTGAAGAAGATTCCAGAGGAGTTGTGCTGCTCTGGTGGCAATAAACACAATACTGAAACATTTGTTTTATGCCACCCAAAGTAATTTCTTATGAGTTGGGTAGCCATGTAAATTTGATAAATAAATACATCTTATATCACCTCAAAGATGGATATCGTAAACATTTGTGAATCCACAAAAATGTATTCCATGTCCAATTTACAAGGAGTAAGAAAACCTCAGGTCCAGCATTGTTTAACAGACAGAATCCTCATCTAAACCAGAGGAAAACCTTGTGAAACTCAAAATTACCTGATTTCTAAGGAGATATTCCTTGGATTCTTCTGATTGCCTCTGAACTGAACCAATCTTCTGCTGCTTTCCAGGTGTTTGGACTTGGGAACAAAACTTACGAGCATTTCAACGCCATGGGGAAATTTGTAGACAAGAGGCTGGAGGAACTCGGAGCTCAACGGATATTTGAACTTGGCCTGGGAGATGATGATGGAAAGTGAGTGGCTGCTGGAATCTCTACTCCAATTGGTTTGCTGGCCAGGATACAGGACAGCAGTCTGATCCTCAGGCATGGCCAGTCCTAAGTGGAGTTGGATGCCTACTTTCTCTGGAACAGGGCTGAATAATGTGAGCCCTAAGATTGCTTGAATGTGGCCCCGCAGAGCCCTTATGAAGTTACCGTTCAATTATAATTTTTAATATGACAACAAGGAAAAAAATTGCTTCCATTTATGATATTAATATTGTTATTGCTATCACATAGTTGCTTATCTTAGTCCTTGGGAAAAACTCAAAGGTGGATAAAAAGGCTAAATCCACTCTAAACCACGGGCTGTGTGATCAACCATCATAATACCTTATTATACACATTATACATTAAACTATGCATATATTATGTATACTTTATTGTATATTTTATTATATAAGTAATCCTAAGAAAGCTTGGATGTGGCCCCGCAGAGCCCTCCTGAAGTTACCATGCAGTTATAATTTTTAATATAAAGAAGGAAAAAATGGGTTATGTTTATGATATCAACATTATTATTTCTATTATTATTGTTACTATATCTGTATGCTACTCGACTCCCAGCAGCTCTGGCCGATTTACAGATTTTCATTTAAGCGTGAAAAGCACAACAATAAAAACAACCAGAAACCAAAATGGTAGATAGATCAGGTAGAATAACAAACCAGGTGAAAACCAAAAGAGAACAATCTAGGTCAGGGGTGTCAAACTTGATTTCATTGAGGGTCATATCCGGGTTGTGTTTGACCTCGGGGGGCCGAGGTGGGCGTGGCTGGGGTGGGCATGGACAGCTTGACGTTACTCATGTTGGGGGCGCCTGTGGTAGCCCGAGCACTCTGCCAGCGAAAATGGGCTCCCGAGCTTCGTTTACGGCAGGGACGGCCTCCTGTAACCTTCTGCCAGCAAAAACGGAGATCGGGAGGGTGGTGGGCAGCCCTTCCGAGCTCTGTTTTCGCTGGCAGGGGCACTGTGGGGCGGTCCTTTGCTGTTTCCAGGGCGGCCCCGTGGACCAGATCTAAGCACCCCACGGGCCGTGTCCGGCCTGTGGGCCTTGAGTTTGACACCCCTGACCTAGGTGAACAGGAAACTTCAGTCAGCCTCACCAAAGGCCTGAGTAAAGAGCCAGGCTTTCAGGCCCATTTGTAACCCCAGTAGGGTGGGGGGCTGTTCAGATCTTGGGAGAACCTCATTCCAGAAGGCAGACATTACTACAGAAAAGGCACACTTCTGGGGTCTCAATAAATGGCATTGTTTAAGCGAATGAAGCCATAGCACAGCAGCCCTCCCAGATTGAATTGGCTGGTGGATACTATGGGAGATAGACAAACCCTGAAGTAATCAGGCCCTTAATTAATTTCACTTCATTAAAAAAAATTGTAATTGCATTAAAATGAAATCAAATATAATTTTAGTCCGGCTTTTTTGGAATGCAGTTTTCATTTCGCTGTTCAAAAGGTCATGTACTGCCTACAAGCTTGAAAAATTAGTACCTCTTCCAAACCCTTCCGTAAAGCTTATTTGTTGTGTGAAACAGCTGAACAAGTAAAGCAATGCATTTAAGCAAGAATGGTACTAGTTGAACTTCCTCCTGACTGTTTTTAAAGCCACATGACTGTCTTTTGGATTGGCCCTTTGACCTCCCATATAAATGCCAATATAATTAATGTCCCATATAAATGCCGATAGAACTGAGGTTGCCATTCCTGCAACTGATCAGAGGGATACATGATTGAATCCGCTCTTCCTTATGGCTTGGACAGTATATGAAGTCAGAAGGGATGATAAGATGAAGGGTCTGGATCAGGGTTGCTCAACCTTAGCTACTTTAAAATATGTGGACTTCAACTCCCAGAATTCCACAGCTAATGGGAAGTTGGAATCCACACATCCTAAAGTTGCTGAGGTTGAGAATCTTCAATCTGTACACTGGATATTGAATATGATGCCTTTGGTTTTCCTCATCTCCCCCTTCACTGTTTCCAACAGCTTGGAAGAAGATTTCATCACTTGGCGTGAACAGTTTTGGCCAGCTGTGTGTGAACATTTTGGCGTGGAAGCCACAGGAGATGAATCCAGGTCAGTGTGGAATAGCAACTAGTAAGAGAAGAGGGCTTGGGAACCCCTGATACACCTTCTGCAAAGAGTAGGTTGTTCTCAGCTTCATTTCCAAAGTAGCCTTCAAGTAAGCAGCTCTGAGTTTTGCATGCAACCAGTTTTGCATGGTGGCAGCAAAGAGGGAAGATGGAGGTCCTATCCATTCCCATCATGTAACCCATGATAAACTGCTCTTGGAAAAATATGGCATGTAGAAGGAGGAGGGAGAAACCCCCAACCTTGTGGCTCTGCTGTGATCATGGGGGAGTCCCTTAATGTCTGCCTCCAGGCTCACCATGTGGCAATATGAGCTTCATCCCACTCTGTCCCCTGAAATTGAAATCCCAGCATCTGTTTATTCATTTGTATACTGCCTTTATTATTTTTACAAATAACTCAAGACAGAGAACATACCCAACATACCTTTCTCCCCCTATTTCCCACCCCCCAACAACAACCCTGTGAGGTGGGTTGGACTGAGAGAGAGTGACTGGCCCAAATTCACTTAGCTGGCTTTCATGGCTAAGGTGGGACTTGAACGCATGGCCTTGTACTTTCTAGCCTGGTGCCTTAACCACTTGACCAAGCTGACTTTCTACACAAACTTTATTTCCTTTCTTTTTTCTCTAGTATTCGGCAGTACGAGCTGGTGGTTCACAAAGACATTGCCCCAGGCAAAGTTTACATGGGTGAAATGGGACGTCTCAAGAGCTATGAGAACCAAAAACCGTAAGTTATCAAAAGGGAGGCCGAGAGAGACAAACAGGGCATGGAGGTCAAAACCCTCCAAGCATTAACTAGTGGCAGACCTCCTCAAACCAGGAAAGACACGTGGAATTACTTCTGAACAGTTTCCTTTATTGTACCTCACCTATAGACAGAAGTCTTGTCAAACTAATGCAACTTTTTGCATCACCATAGATATACTCTGAGAATTGCTAGGAAGGAGCCTTATTAATTCTCTTTCTCTTGGCCAAAGTATGTAAGCTTGGCTGCCTCTTTGCCCTCTGGAATGCAGCCCCTTCCTTTTGGGAATCCAGACTACATTCCACACCACAGGTAGTGGGGACTGAATTGGTTGTAAGCATTTCCCAAACTGCGACAATAAAATCTTGACCGTTTTGAAATGTTTGAATTCCCCTTGCAAGGAAATCTGAAAATACATCTTCGTTATCACAGCAATAGTGGTAGCAGTAATAGTTTTTCTTCTGTTGAACTTCCTTCTCCTCTTCCTGCTTCCTTTTAAAACTATTACTATTACGATTACTATTTCTTTCTCCTCCTCCTTTTATTACTGTTATTAGGTCTGCTGCTCCTTCTCCTCCAACTTTTACTTAATTATTATTACTTCCCCTTTTTACTCCTAAAGGGACAAAGAGTGATCTATGAAATCAGCAGGGCACACAGACAATAGAAACAATAAAATTCAAGAAGCGATCCCTTCTCTTTAAAATCCCATTTAAAGAAATCCCTATGAAAAGGGATGTACGGTAGTAACTTAAGGAGAGTTCTTAACAGCAGGAAGCCCTCATCCAGTTGTGAATAAGAATGTCCATTTGTGAACAATTGTACATCAAAGAGGTATTAAGAAATTGCACCCAGTCTTGGTGAGCTGAGTTGTGGCACAGCTGCTGGGTGGCAGCCATACAGTCTTTGAGAACTGCTTCCTGTAACAAGGGCAGGTGAAAAATGTAGGACCATGAGACGTTCACAGTTTTTCTGAAGTTTTCCTTTAAGAAAGAATGAGAGGGAGCCTCCCTGGAAAAGAGCTACCTGGGAGATAGCTAACTGTGGCCAGACTGTAGGAGTGCCACGTCGTTCCTACTTTAATTAGTGACTTCCTCATCAGATGTGCCACCAGAGCAGTGAATATAATGGGCGGGTAGGAAGCTTCAGCAGTTTTATTTTTCATTTGGTCAAAAGCAAATGAGTGTTCACGAAGACACCAGGATCTTGTGATATTTCAGCTATTGGTTTCATTTTTTTAAAATTCTGAAGAACGGTTGATGCCATGTAGAGCTATGGGGAAGCAAACTTGGTATATTTGCTCAAGCAGCTCCTGGTGATTTACAAAATAGAAAAAGATGATATCAAAAGGTATTGCATGAATTGCTTTTTGGAAATCCACTAGAGAGGGTGCCTGACCTACGGTGTGTGTGTGTGTGTGTGTGTGTGTGTGCGCGCGCGCGCATGCGTGCGTGCGTGCGCAAAGGGCTGTGTAGCATGGATGCCATTGCAAACAGTTGCTTTTGGGGCCTTTCTTGTTAAGGACCTCCTTGAGTATATGTTCAGAAGATCCAATTGCAGTGCAATAAACCATTCAAGTCATTAACCAGATATGTCTCCCGGGTTTCCTTTTAGACCATTTGATGCCAAGAATCCCTATTTGGCCCCAGTTTCTTTGAACCGGAAGCTCAACCAAGGTGGAGAGAGGCACCTAATGCATCATGAACTGGACATCACTGGGTCCAAAATCAGGTAAATGGGAATTTTGGAGATTCCGGAATCAGCAAAGCTGCAGGGCACTGGAATGAAGAGGCTTGCTTTAAACACATGCTTGATGGCTACGTTGACAAAACACAGTTTGTGTTTATACAACATGCTAAACTTGTTTATGGATAACCTAAATTACTTCTCTGTGTGTGTGGATTAACAAGTTGCATTAAGTAGTGCACAATTGATTAATTAATAGTTCATTGTATAGCACAAACTCTGCATACAGGTAGACCTTTATGTTGTGACCCAGCGCAGCAAACTTATGAAGACCTTAATTGCCTCAATAGCTGGAATTGGCCGAGAGCCCGGACTGGAGTTTGTCCAACTGATAGCACCGACAGAGTCATCAGAAGCCCGGTAAAGATATCTGTTGTTTCCAGCAAAATTGCCCTTTGTGAGTCAACCTTATATAGGCTTAGGGCGTGGCCCCTCTGCCTGCAGGGTTACCTGTGAGTAGACCTCCTTTTACAAAGCCACTCTTGCCGGCTAGCTGCCCTGCGTGCCCTAGCATCAATCAGAGGCTCCTCCTCTTCACTGGAGTCACTGAACTCCTGCTGGGGAGGTGCAGAAGGCCCTGGTTGAGTATCGTCCTCTGGCCCTGCGTCCTCCTCGGTCTCGGACTCCGGTGCCGGAGCTACAGACTGCTCTTGCCACCCTATGGTCTGTTCTTCTTCTTCCGGATCCATGAGCAGCTGCACGGGACGGGGGCAAGCCACAACACTTTATGACTGCCCTGTTTAACAACCATTCAAAGTTACAATAGCGCTGAAAAAATAACTTAACAACCAGTCCTTGCATTTATGACTGTTGTAGTGCTTCTGTGATCACTTGAACAACATTTGGGCATTTCGCAACTGGCAGGCGTTTGTGACCTTGGCAGTGTCCCGCGGTCACGATCAACATTTGTGCGCTTCACAGCCAGCTTCCAACAAGCAGTTGATGGAGAAACTGGCAGTAAAATCGCAGGTTGCGGTCACATGGTGTTGACTGCAACCATGTCACTAGCCGAAGGAGTTGCTGGCCTTAAATCCATGTCAAAAGATTTGCCGCCTCCTGCTTTAAAAAGTGTGACTCCAGTGTAATAGAGATGAAATGCTAATACTTCCAGCTTTAAGAGTATTGGATTAATAGTGTTGATGAGGAATTCACAGGCTTAGTGGGGACCCTTAACAAGGACTGTTGAATCCAGAGATGTACTTCAGACTAAACTACGTGACTATGGTTCATTAAATCATAATGTGCTTTTGTTTGGGCTTAGCACATTGTATAGATCCAGACAGCAGGGGTTTATTCAACGGACCATAGTTAAACCATACCTGACATGATTTACAAACTCAACCTCTTGATTTCTTTCCCAGGTATGAGTCTGGAGACCATATTGCTGTGTATCCAGCCAATGATACTTCACTGGTGAATCAACTTGGTGAAATACTTGGTGCTGATTTGGATACAGTGATCTCCTTAAACAATTTAGATGGTGAGTATATAAAGATGCCTTCTTTGCATAAGTTATGTGCTTTTTCGTTTTGAAAATGGATGGTGCAAAATGTTTCTCCCTGTTTAATCAGATCTCTTGATCAGCCATTCCCATTCTTCTTTACCGTACAATCTGTGACTGATGGAATATGCTGTTCCTAATAACTGTAAGGCAGTTTTTCTCAACTTCGGCCACTTGAAGATGTGTGGACTTCAACTCCCAGAATTCTCCAGCCAGCAATGCAAGTCTGCATATCTTCCAGTAGCCGACGTTGAGAAATATTGCCTTACAGTTATTAGGAACAGCATGTTCCCACCATTTGATCAAAAGGGCCCCCTGCAGAGATGCACATAGCTAAGAGAGTACTTTGCTTTTCATGGACAGTTCTCATTCTTTGACAGTTTGTTTGACAGTTGCTGCAGCAAAACATTTCACGCTGGCATAATTTCCATTCTGTGCCATAGCAACTATTTGAATCTGGAATTCACTTCTGGCAGAACTAGTTTCCACACCTGATTTCAGGGGCGTTTACATCCAATTGCCCAACCGGGTTGCTCAATGAAGATACTCTGCAGTCTTCTTCGGACCTCTTTATAAACCTGAGACTTCAACATTTGAAGTGGGGAGACCTGCCAAACTTGCTAGGCCTGTTGAGAATGTGTATTAGTTGATGGGGGCAGACATGCTCCACTTGCATTTTGGGGGATATTGAATGAATCTTCCAGCTGAATCTCCAATAGATTCTGGGCTCAGCAGTTGACAGCTTTTAGCTCTGTTGCCGCCTAAGCTCTTAACTCAGCCATTGCTATTGTGTCTTTGTTACAGTGTGGATGGCGAGGGAGGTGGTAAAAACACTGAATGAGGGCTCCTTCTTTGTTTCATATTTCAGCTTAGTGACCTGTTTGTTCTCTTGCATTGTGTGCTCTTTTGCAATTATTTCTCAGATTTCAGGTGTACTGGTCTCTTTCACACGAGAGCTTTCTTTCCCCTCGCAAGGTGACCTTATCTCACACGAACGCTTTGGAAATTGGATACTTTAATGAAATCATTTTGTCCTGTTTTTATCCAGCTGTCCAGCCTGCATTGTCCACTGGGACACATGGTTCTGGTCTCCATAACTACCAAAGCAGTAGAACAATGTTGGTGCAGCAAAATTGTCCAGTTAACAGCAGAGTTAAGAATTGGGTAGATTACCTTCCCTGTATGAATGCCATCCAGATATATGAACTTCAACTCCTATATCCCAAAGGTGCTTTTTCAAGAGGCTAAGAGCTGCTTGGATGAGAAGCGAAACATCTTCAAAGAAAAACCAGAAAGTCCAGTTGCCTCTTGAAAAAGCACCTTTGGGACAACCATGACCTGGATGACTGAGAATCTCCATAGACATTCAACTCCTATAGTTCTTAGCTGGAGCCGTGCTAGCAGGGGTGAAATGATCCCGGTTCGGGCGTGCCTGCCGGTCGTCAGAGAGCCGGTAGCGACTCTGCACATGCGCAGAATGCTTTGCACATGTGCAGAGGGTAAAAGAACCCAAATGGCGGCGTCCGGGTGGGTGGGCGAAGCCTAGCGCTGCCGTCACTACCGGCTCTCCGACGACCGGCAGGCACACCCGAACCGGGAGCATTTCACCCCTGCGTGCTAGGTTGGGGAAGGTTAGAAAATGACTTTGGGTCCCTGTTAGAAAGCCGATATTTTGTCTTTGCATCACTGTGATGGAAGCTCAGTTTGTTAGTCATTGAAAACTGTGGTTGATCTTATCCTTCGGTCTCAGCCAGGCAGTTACAATCCTTTATGAAGTTCAGGATTGTTGCTTGGGCTCTTTATGCAGGATTTGGAGGCTTATACAGTGGTACCTCGGTACTCATTGTTAATTGGTTCCAGGAGGTCAATGAGTACTAAAAATGATGAGTACCAAACACATTTTCCCCATAAGGATTAATTTAGTGAGTCACAAGGCAGCTGACACCAACAGGTTCTAACTTGCGTGTTGCGTACCAAACAATATGTACCGGGACAAAATTATCACATCAAAATTGTTGAGTACCGAATTTAATGAGTTTCAAAGCAGTTCAGTACCAACGTACCACTGTATTTGAATTTCTGAACTCTTCCTCTCTCCTCCTCTTTGCAGAGGAATCCAACAAGAAGCACCCATTCCCTTGCCCAACTTCATACCGCACAGCCCTGACCTACTATTTGGATATCACTAATCCACCACGCACAAATGTTCTCTATGAGTTGGCACAATATGCCACAAATGCCAGTGAGCAGGAGCACCTGCGCAAGATGGCTTCCTCCTCTGCTGAAGGCAAGGTGGGTACAGATCTATGTTTGCTGCTCTCCTTAATGTTACATCTGTGGTTAGTGCCACCAAATTTGTACTGCAGCAATCCAGGCCACCAGCAGGTGGTGGCAAAGATAAAGGCAAACACCCAATATACTGCCATCTGGTGACCCTCTGTATTTTTTTGCAGCCCAGCTCTGAAAATCCCACTGTATTTCCCCGAAAATAAGACTGGGTCTTATATTTATTTTTGCTCCAAAAGACACCTTAGGGGTTATTTTCTGGTTAGGTCTTATTTTCAGGGAAATATGGTACTAAATGCATCTGTCTGGCTGACAAACTTAACTCGGGCTTATTTTGGGGGTAGGACTTATATTACGAGCATCCTGAAAAATCATGCTAGAGCTTATTTTCCGGTTGGGGAAATACGGTACCATTGATCCTTGGAAGGAGAACTTGTTGGAATTGGTAGTCATAGGGGATTTCCAATTTTCTTTGAATCAGACAAGCAAAATAGTACAGAATCTGTTTTCAGCGGTGAAATGCTAAAACAGGAAGATAGACATGCATGGTCCATATCTCACTTAGCTTTTCCCAGTCTGTTCTTCTGGTAAGGCAGAAATGGAATAAGGATGGATAGTGTCTGGGTTGTCAGGATTGCTGTTTTAGCCCATGGAAAATCCCATCCTGAATGGCGACTCAAAAGTTAAAAAACAGGACTGGGAATCTCCCCATGGTGGTGCTTACGTATCAGATTTGGTAGGATAGGAAATAGCCAGTTGTCTTTGCTAAGGCAGCCTTGCAGTCTTTCTTCCTCAGTTAACTTAGAGCACTCTTCCATTATTTCCCATCCTCCCAATACACTGGATGTAACCATTATGCCATGCAAACCAGGGTGCATCGAAGTTACAGCCCAAAGCCCCTCTTGAGTGTATCAAGTAAGGAAAGAGCTTAAGCCCAAGGTTTGATTTGTCTAGAACAGGGCTGTCAAACTCAAGGCCCGCGGGCCAGATTTGGCCCGCGGGGTGCTTAGATCTGGCCCGCGGGGCAGCCATGGAAACGGCGAATGACTGGCCCGCGGTGCCTCTGCCAGCAAAAATGGAGCTTGGGAGAGTCGTGCTAAGGGGGCCCGCGTTTTCGTTGGCAGAGGGCTAGCAAAACAAACTAAAAGCAGAACGAAACAAAAGGAGAAATGTTTTGCATTTGAGCATCCAAGAAGGGACAGGAAAGGAAAAAGGGAAAGAGGAAAGACAAATTCAAAGAAGGAAAGATGGGAAGAGAGCAAGAAAGGAAAAAGAAGGAAAGAGGGGAAGGAAGAAGAAAGGAGAATGAACAGGGAAGGAAAAAGAAGAAAAGGGAGGGATGGAGGAGTAACAGCATACTGTGCACCTTGACGTATAGTCATGATGGCCACATGACCATGGAAGAATCTTTGAACAATATTGGCTCCCTCAGCTAGGAAATGGAGGTGAGCACCACTTTCTAGAGTTGGACACGACTGAACTGGGGAAACCTTTCTCTCTTTTTTTTCTTACCTTTTTAATGTCCAGAAATGGATAGTAAACTCAAGTTTAATTCAAACAACACATCCATTACTTCCCGTGATCTTGATGTACTACTCTGGTTAATGCAGCATAAGATTACATTGGCCATTTTAGCTGATTCATGCTATCCATGTTTAACTGGATGAATAGCAGGGGTGTCAAACTCAAAACCTGGGGACCAGATCCGGCCCACAGGGTACTTTGATCTGGCCCGCGGGGCCACCCTGGAAACAGTGAAAAACCAGCCCATGGTGCTTCTGCCAGTGAAAACAGAGTTCGGCAGGGCTGCACATGGCCCTACCGAGTTCCATTTTCACTGGCAGAGGGTTTCAGGAGGCCGTGGCAGCCGAAAACTGAGCTCTGGAGCCCGTTTTTGCCCCAGCCCTGCCCAGGCCACCACAGGTGCCCCCGACATGAGTGATGTCGGGCTGGCCACGGCCACCCCCCCACCCCCCGGTCAAACACAACCCTGATGCAGCCCTCAATGAAATCGGGTTTGACACCCCTGGTCTAGAACAAATTTCTTTTTTGAAAATAAATCCACATTGATTGCTTTCTCCCCTAACATAAATGTTTGCTTAATCTAGACTTTGTATCTCAGCTGGGTTGTTGAGTCCCGGAGGAATATCCTGGCTATCCTGCAGGACACACCTTCTCTGCGGCCTCCTATTGACCACCTTTGTGAACTGCTTCCCCGTCTTCAAGCTCGCTATTACTCCATCGCTTCTACATCCAAGGTGAGCCACACTGGCAAGGCATGCCAGGAGCTCTCCTCTTTGACAATCCAATGAATTTTACCCCCCCCCCCTTTTTTAACTACAATTTGTGTACTTCAGTTCTTCTACCCACCCAGGTCCCCAGTCCTTGCATTTGTGCCTTAGTCGAAAATGACCTTTCACTTTTCCTTCGCTAGCTGCAATGACGGTTGATATTTTGTGTGAGCCTTCCTTCCTCTCACTTCAGCAACAATGAATCTCCCTGCTGCAACGTCACAGCCTGAACAGCCGTTGATGAGAAGTTTAAAGATGTTAGGAGTTGGGTTACAGCTCTTACAAATGCTTTGTTAGAAAGAAATGATTTGTGAAAGAAGGGGGTGAAATTAATGATTTCACTAATTGCAAGGGAAGATGGAATAAGGCATGGAAAATGCTGATGCCCCTGCTTCCTTGTGATATTTTTCAGCAAATCTCTAATGTAAAGAAGATTCTTCTCATTTTAGACTATGTGAATTCCACCAAAGGAAGCAATGGTCTTGTTTTATTTCACACTAGTTAGACCAGCAATAGAAAAAGATTGAGGCAAACTAAAATGGGTTCAAATAAAGGCAATAAATGGTCCTGGGCATAGAGAGCAGATGGAGAGAGAAGAAAAGATCATGGGGATGCTTTTCAGAACCCAAAGAGTTGCCTGCTGATGAAAGGAAAATATTGTTTTCAAGGTCTTCATATATAGGAAGATTGATGTCAGCTGAATATTAGAAGGTTTCTTTAATATTCAGTCTCCAGTAAGAACAAGAGCCAAGATGGCGCAGTGGTTAGAGTCCAGTACTGCAGGCTACTACTGCTGACTGCCAGCTGACTGCAATTTGGCAGTTCAAATCTCACCAGGCTCAAGGTTGACTCAGCCTTCCATCCTTCCGAGGTGGGTAAAATGAGGACCCAGATTGTTGGGGGCAATATGCTGACTCTGTATACCGCTTAGAGAGGGCTTAAAAGCACTATGAAGCGGTATATAAGTCTAAGTGCTATTGCTATCCAAAAATTGGAACCAATTCGGAACAGATCATCATGGATAAAATCTATCTATTGATTTGATATCAACTTGATGGCTCCTAATCAAGCAATCAATTTGAAAATTTGAGGACTCTGTACCACCTTATTAGAGAGAGGCCTTCAAGACAAGACAGGACAACTCCCTGGATGTACTGTAATTTTGGATTTCCTGCATCAAGCAAGGGTTTGGACTGGATGGCCTACAAGGCTGCCCATCTTCCTTATTCGCTTTTTTCTGATGTCAGAGAATCCACTGAGACATTCCCTAAATACTGAGCATATATTTATGGTCATATTTCACTAGAAACTTGTATTTGAACCTCAGTATCTTGTTGAAGTCAGAATCCAGTCCTCAGTTCTGGGCTTATCTGCCTCCTTGCACTCCAAGGAAACCCAAGTCACAGTTCTTGTCTGAACATTTTTAAGAAGAGATTGGACAACCACTTGTCTGAAATGGTATAGGGCAGGGGTCCCCAACCCTCAGGCCACGGCCCACTACCGGGCCTTGAGCTGTTCAAAATTGGGCTGCGGAAGTGGGTGAAAACATGCATGCATCCCCACTTAGCAATAGCAATAGCACTTAGACTTATATACCGCTTTACAGTGCTTTACAGCCCTCTCTAAGCGGTTCACAGAGTCAGCATATCGCCCCCAACAATCTGGGTCCTCATTTTACCCACCTCGGAAGGATGGAAGGCTGAGTCAACCTTGAGCCGGTGAGATTTGAACTGCCGAACTGCAGCCAGCAGTCAGCTGAAGTAGCCTGCAGTGCTGCACTCTAACCACTGCACCACTTGTGCAAGCAGTGGGCGAGCATGTGCGGGCGTGCTCCATTTGCACGAGCGGTGGGTGCACGTGTCCGCCGCTTGCGCAAATGGAGCTGCACACATGGAACCATCCCCCCTTCCCCCCAGTCCACAAAACTGGAAAGGTTGGGGAATTCTGGTATAGGGTTTCCTGCTTGAGCAAGGGGTTGGACTAGAAGACTTCCAAGGTCCCTTCCAACTCTGTAACTCTGTTATTTCTTTTAACCTTGGTTAGGTAGTATATATAGCTCATCATGTTCCATGCCCTCAGGTCGTTTGGTTTGTTTATGATTCAGTCTGAACCCCAGACAGAGATTAATCCTGTCCCCAAGTGAAGTGTGCGATGTAGATAGAATTGGAGACTTCACTGTTGTCCCTAAAAGCTCCTGATGGCTCATTCTTGCATTCCATCCCCTCTCCAGGTACACCCAAATTCCATCCATATCTGTGCCGTTGTCGTGGAGTACACTACCAAAACGAACCGAGTAAACAAAGGGGTGGCTACTAACTGGCTGAAGAACAAGCAACCCAATGAGAATGGGCACAAATCCACAGTGCCCTTGTACGTCCGGAAATCCCAGTTCCGGCTGCCCTTCAAATCTAACACTCCTGTCATCATGATTGGGCCAGGCACAGGGATCGCTCCCTTCATCGGTTTCATCCAGGAGCGGGGCTGGCTCAAACAACAAGGTGAGTGCTGAGCTCAGATTGGCCCTCTGAGCAACAATGGGGTCCCCGGGTTATAAATTGCTTGGAAAGCAAGCCAGGGAAATCCCCAGATGGTTTGCTGTGGGGGCGAATAGAGCATCCACTGGCAGAGGCAGTAGGCCGTTTATTTTAGTCGTTGCATTCCTCTCCCGCCTTTTCTCTGAGAGCTGGAGACAACTTATATGGGTTATCTTCTCTCATTATCATCCAAACAACCACCCTGTGAAGCAGGTTGGGCTGATAGAGTGACTGGTTTAGAGCCATGCCTGGTGAGCCATCTGGTTGAGTGGAGGCTTGAACTAAGAGTCTCCTGGCACCGAATCAAACATCTCGACCACTTCATTACTCTGGCCCTAAATGCATGTGCCCAATGGCTTTTGTGTCTTGCTTTAAGGCTTCCCTAAAACAGTTGTCTGACAGCTGACTGGTTGGGGTGAGAACTAGGATCCTCAGCTAGGTAAAGCTTCAGTCCATTCTTGCTGGCATCTCCTTGTGTAATTGCTGTAAATCATCATCGTTATCGTCATATGGTTATGGCCACCCACTCCAGCAGACTTTGGGCGGCTTTGATTTGTCTGTGAATGACTTTTTTTGCAAACCATTTCATGTTGATCTCTTTTGTAAACAAAAACATATATTATGTTGTAATATATTGCAGTTGCCAATGGGTCATAATGGAACTGTAGCTCCTTTGTCAACCTCTGATAGTGTGACCAAGGGCATCTGATTTGAACTGTTTGGCTGACTCTCCTTTTAATAGATTAACTCAGAATCAATCCATGCCTTATATAAAAGCACTTGATGAGGAAGAAAAATAACCTTTCAAAGGACAGAATCCAACTGTGCCGATGATGCAACCCCAAATAATCTTTTCACTCTTAGCCAAATTGGAGTAAAAGTCTTCTGCATTCCCTAGCTTTGGCACGCTTACATTTAAATGTATTGGTTTAAGCTGGAACCTGAATGCAGAGCTGGCAGCAGATTCGGACAGTGAGGAGGTTGGGGAGGAACATGGACCAGTCCTGGAGTCTGGGGAAGGCTCTGACGAGTGCTCTGGGTCGGAGGCAGAGTTGGGGCCAGGGCAATCTGACAGTTATCAGCTGCCTTTGGAGTCAGACATCAGTGAGGCAGACGAACAGCTGGAGCCTGTTCCCAGTGTGCGCATGCGCAGAGCTGCCAGACGAAGGGAACAGCTAAGGAACAAGGGTCTACTTGGGAGTAAGGCCACATGTGGACGATGAATGGCCCCTCCCATATGGAATAAAAGAGGAGCGAAAGGGGAGGGGTTTTTGCAGGAGACAGTTCATTTGGGCGAAGATCTGTTCCTGCATTCTAATTGGTTCGTCACTCTCAGAGACTTCTTGCCAAGTTTTGAAGATACCGGCCTGGCAGCTCTCCAAGCCAGATAAGGTCTATGACTGTAAATTTACCCTTGAAAGAGTGCTGGATGTGAATGAGAAGAATTCACAGTAACTTAATAAAAAGGGGTTTTTGTCGGGACAAGGAGTCTGCTTCGTGGTTTGTGGAATCCTAGGTCAGAACACTGAATAAGTGAACTACTCCATTTAAATACAGGTAGTCCTTGACTTGCAACCATTTGTTTAGAAACTCTTCAGAGGTACAACAGCACTGAAAAAAGTCTCACACACTTTATGACTATTACAGCATCCCCAGTCATGTGAGGAGCCCTGGTGGCACAGTGGTTAGAATGCAGTATTGCAGGCTAACTCTGTCCACAATATAGAGTTCGATCCTGATAGGGCTCCATTCTTCCAAGGTTGGTAAAATGAGGACCCAGATTGTTGGGGGCAATATGCTGGCATTGTAAAAAGCTCAGAGAGTGCTCTAAAGCACTATGGAGCAGTATGTAAGTCTAAGTGAAACAAAGATGATTAGGGGACTGGAGGCTAAAACACATAAAGGACGGTGCTGAAATTGGGTACGTCTAGTTTAATGAAAAGAAGGACTAGAGGTGACATGATAGCAGTGTTCCAATATCTCAGGGGCTGCCACAAAGAAGAGGGAGTCAAGCTATTCTCCAAAGCACCTGAGGGTAGGACAAGAAGCAATGGGTGGAAACTAATCAAGGAGAGAAGCAACTTAGAACTAAGGAGAAATTTCCTGACAGTTAGAACAATTAATCAGTGGAACAACTTGCCTCCAGAAGTTGTGAATGCTCCAACACTGGAAGTTTTAAAGAAGATGTTGGACAACCATTTGTCTGAAGTGGTGTAGGGTTTCCTGCCTTAGCAGGGGGTTGGACTAGAAGACCTCCAAGGTCCCTTCCAACTCTGCTATTCTGTTATTCTATATTGTCTGAACTAGAGATCAGATCTGAAGCAGCACATTCAGGCTGCTGTTTGCTGCAAGGATACACAAGGTCACTCAGCAGCTCTGGACTGAGGAATGTGTCCTTGTGTTTTAGGCAAGGAGGTTGGGGAGACTGTGCTGTATTTTGGCTGCCGGCACGAGAAGGAGGACTACATCTATAAGGAAGAACTTGCCAAATTTGTCAAAGAAGGAGCCCTTACTCAACTCAATGTGGCTTTCTCGAGGGACCAGCCAGAAAAGGTAAGCCTGCTCGATTCTAAAACGTTCCACCATCCATGGGCATTTGCATTCACTTGTCCTGTTGGGCTGGGTCTGCTTGAAAAATGGACCGTTTGTATGTTTTGTGCTTGGATAATCTTCTGTTGAGGGAAAAAAAAGAACCAAATAATGCCTGTGTTTTTCCATAATTCTAGAAAATGTTGGTAAAGGCATTTTTTTAACTCCTTCCCTGCTATTAGTCCAGTTCATCTGATTTTTGGACCAGGCATTTTTTATTTTTTCAAAAGCACTTTTGTAGTCCTCATACCGCGTTTCCCCCAAAATATGACCTACTCAGAAAGTAAGTCCCAGCTTGATTTTTACATGTGCTCCCAATATAAGCCCTACCCCCCCCAAAATAAGCCCTAATTAAGACCCGCCCACTCCAGGGTGCACCAGGTAACAATTAATTTGGGGGGGGGGTAGAGCTATCCTACTACTTACCTTTGGACAGTTGCAGCCAGGCCTCACACACCTCGGCCCATTTCTTCTGCAGCAAGGCTTTCCTGAAGGCCTCTGTAGCCGATAACAGAGCTCCAGATCGATCTGGAGCTCTGTAATCGGCTAGAGAGGCCTTTAGGAAAGGCCTCTAGGAAAGGCCTCTGCAGCTGATAACAGAGCTCCGGATCGATCTGGAGCTCTGTAATCGGCTAGAGAGGCCTTTAGGAAAGACCTCTAGGAAAGGCCTCTGCAGCTGATAACAGAGCTCCAGATCGATCCGGAGCTCTGTTATCGGCTACAGAGGCCTTCAGGAAAGCCTTGCCAGCAGAAGCCTTGCTGGCCTTGCCCAATGAAGAAGTTCCTGAAGGCCTCTGATAGTGAAAAAGAGGCTGGGGGTGACGCGCGAAAGTGAGGTGAATCAGTGCACGCCACCCCCCCCCCCCCAAAAAAAATAAGACCTGGTGCCTTTTTTTTGGTGGCAAAAGAAATATAAGACAGGGTCTTATTTTTGGGGAAACACGGGTATCTACCTTTAAAAAAAAAGTAGATGCCAGTTTTTATGCTGAAGGAGACACAATCAGAGAAATATACACAGCTGTTAAGACCCCGTTGACACCCAAATTTGTCTCTTTCAGATTTATGTGCAGCACTTGCTCAAAAAGAACAAGGAGCACGTCTGGAAGCTGATCAATGAAGGAAATGGTCACATCTACGTGTGCGGGTAAGGATGGCAAGGCTCTTTTTGTTCACAGGTTATCTTGCAGCAGTGAGCAGTCAGAAATTGACTTGAAAACAAGTAATTAGTAATTTTGCCCCTGGGGCAGAACAGTTAGAAAGAAAACAGCAATGCGATGCTAACTGGAAATTCTGGTATTAATAATGATATCTGAGGGTACCAGGGAAGGTTAAGTAGCTTGCAAAGTATGCTTTGCGAGTTGACATGTAAATTATCAATATGAATTTGCAGAATTTGCTGAAGAATTTGCCGAAAGCAGAAAAATATTCAAAATAATGCAAGTGAAGTGAAGTGGATGACTTCCCTGGATATATTGACTGAATGTCAGTCAGTCTCAAAAACAACATGGCACCCATCTGTCCTCACACAAACTTCAGTCTTTAACTTCATCAAGAGAACCCTTGATTCTGTTTCAAGAGATAGCCATCTAAGAAGCTTTCTTATGCCATTCCAATCCAGTAGCTGACCTAGCATCTATGCATGGAGACTACAGATCCTATCAAAGTGGCTCGGTTGAAGGAATTCTACTTCCATGCCCCAGTCAGAGGATAAATGGCACAATTTGGGAGGGGGGGAGAGGGGGGGCTCAGTTGGGAGTATTTCCTAGCTCTGCCTGGAAATAAGTGGGACTGAAATGGGGCTCTCTGCTTCAAATTGGGCGATTAGAATGCTTTCATCACTTAGATCTGTAAAATACTGTTGTCCCCATCTTGTAACTGCCCATCTTTAGAGCCTGTTTTCCTCCACAATAGCAATAGCACTTACTTACATACCGCTTCATAGTGCTTTACAGCCCTCTCTAAGTGGTTTACAGAGTCAGCCTATTGCCCCCAACAATCTGGGTCCTCATTTTACCCACCTCGGAAGGATGGAAGGCTGAGTCAACCTTGAGCCTGGTGAGATTCGAACCGCCGAACTGCAGCTAGCAGTCAGCTGAAGTAGCCTGCAGTGCTGCACTCTAACCACTGCGCCACCTCGGCTCGACAATGTCGAGAGGCAGAATTTCTGTCTGCACCTGAGTCCTCTGAAATTGGCAACATGCCATTTCTCCAAGCTTGCTTGTTGATTTTTTTTCTATCTTGAGTTCTAGCCACTGCTCTTCACTGTCTGACTTTACCCTTTACTCTTTCTCCCCCCCCCTTTTTTTTCTTCTTCTTCCTTCCAGTGATGCACGCAACATGGCCCGGGATGTGCAGAATGCCTTTTACGAGATTGTAGCCGAATATGGCAAGATGAACCAGCAGCAGGCTGTGGACTATGTCAAGAAACTGATGACCAAGGGCCGCTACTCCTTGGATGTTTGGAGTTAGGGGGCACTTACTGCAGAAAAGAGGGGTGACTGCAGGTGGCTGGTGAAGAGCAGGGCAAGGACTCGTCATTCTGCCTCCAGGGAACTGTGCATCTGTGCATACCTTGACTTTCTCTAGCTCCTACCCATCCCGTTAAGACTGTTCAGCAGGGTGAATTTAGTGGGCTTTGGTTTTCTATGGCAAGATCTAATTGCGTTGAGCTAGATTCTCAGAGCAGTGGAGAAACACCAGCATGCCTGTCTCTCTCACTTTCTTTGGTTGGTTGGTAGCTGCTAAAGGACATATCTGAGGGTGGGTTTTCCGTCCCTTCTTTACCCAACAAACACTTTTTTTTGAAACAAGGAACACCCTTCTTGTCTCATCTCACAGGCATCTGTGCTCTGGTGGAAATGGTGCTTAGATGACCTTGGCCCTTCAACACTCTCTCTTTTAGCCTTATCAACAGGCTGGGCTCCTTCCTGGGCTGCACTGAAGAATACAGTGGCAACGGTTTTCATTTGGGTCAGCAGCCAGTTGTTGGGATTCATGTGGGATGGGCGCCAGGGAAATGTCTGAAGAGGAGGCAGGAGGAATCATTTGGAAGGCAAGGGATAGCAGCAGTGGGTTTAGAAGAACCAGTAAAATGAAGCTCTCATCTTCCTGTGTGTTAGAAGGCATGCTTGGAGGGTGATGGTGGAACTAGATGCTATGCCTCAGCATGGACCATAGAGGAACCTGCTTGTGATATTTCACTTCCTTTCTTCTTTCCCTCTTGGGGGAAACTCATTTTACATATATCTGAGCTCTCTCCAAACCACCCCTTCTATTTCTCCCTTGCTTTGTTCCTAACTGGACGAGATCCTGGACTGAGGCTGTTCCCATTTCTGATGCCTTCAGTCCCGTGCTGTTCTTCTGGACACAAATTTGCCTCCCGTTGCTTGACTCATCCTGTTGAAGCTGCGGTCTGGTGCCTAATGACGTGTGTTTGGAAACTGGCCAAGCAGCCTGTCTACCGATTGTACATAATTTTAAGAAGTCTTGTTCTTGAAATAAAAGAACCTCTGATTCTTTTGTTCTGCCTCTTTGTGGACTTTTCCAGGGAAGGGAGGCTGGAGGTTTTGTAGCTGAAACCATGCTGTTAAAACAAGGCGGGGAAGCTTTGCTTCATAAGAACCAAGCTTATTTATGTATCCTTCGATTATAATTTACTCTCTAGAGCAGGGGTGTCAAACTTGCGGCCCGTGGGCCGGATGCGTCACGTGCTGGCTCTGCCCCCACCCGGTTTAGCGAAGGGGGAAAAAAGTCCCGATACGTCACGTGACGCCGCGAGTTTGACACCCCTGCTCTAGAGCCATGCATGAGACAGTGTGTACCTTTTTCCTCAGTAGTATATTTATTTTTGCAATTTGCTTACTGTCTAGTTCAGTTAGTTAGTTAGTTAGTTTAGTTGACTACTTCAGCTTCAACCACAACAATACACGAGCACACAATAGATACTAACTTAATGTAAACCGCTCCAAACTCGACTGCAGAAAATACGACTTCAGCAACAGAGTGATCAATGCCTGGAATTCACTACCTGACTCTGTGGTTTCTTCCCCAAACCCAAAAAACTTTAACCTTAGACTGTCTACTGTCGACCTCACCCCATTCCTAAGAGGTCTGTAAGGGGCGTGCATAAGCGCACCAGCGTGCCTACCGTCCCTGTCCTACTGTCTTCATCTATCTGTATTCACTTTGATTATGTTTATGTTTATACCTATACCTGCTATCTTGTACATGTTTGACAAATAAATAAATAAATAAATAAAATAAATAACTCAGATGGAAGTGGGAAACGAAGAAAGGAAGGATCTGAAAAGTTCCAGTACTGTAGTAGTTTGGGACTTTTTTTTTTAAGGGTATATTCCACCAGAATGCCAGCATCTGCTGGTTAGAAGGTAGTGCTTCTAGCCTTAGTCACAGCAGTCTGATATTTGGAGAAATGAACACCCTCCACTGGGAATTGTATTTTGCCATTCTGGTGAACATCTGCGAGTAGACTGCCTTTGCCATGTTGCCTTCCTGTTAAAAAAGACATCTAAAGCTCATCATTGCAGATTCCACAAACACCCTGTACTCATATTCCTGTTTCAGGACTGAACATGCTCAGTCTAAAGTCCTGGGCCCTGTCATGTTTAAACATGCAAATATATTTTTTTCTTCGGTACTCTTTTGCCTTTCTTGCTATTTTAAGGTATTTATAAACTACCCAGTTCTAGATGACTCAACAGCGAAGAAATTACCATCACCACCAACAACCTAACTATAAATAAGTAAATCCAAATGAACAAACGTGGACAATGAAGAAAAGCAAAGATAAAATCCCAAATAAAACCCAATATAGGCACTCCGTTTGGACTGAAATAGCAATAGCAATAAGACTCAGACTTACCGGTATATACCACTCCATAATGCTTTACAGCCGAATTGTCCAACCTTTCCAGCTTTATGGACCGGTGGGGGGACAGACGGGATAGTTTTGTGCGAGTGGCAGGCAAGTGTGCTTGTGCGGGCAGTTCAATTTTTGGCCCACCCACCACTTCTGCGGACTGGTTCCGAAAGGCTCAAGGCGGCGGGTCATGGCTTGGAGGTTGGGGACCCCTGCTTTACAGCCCTCTCTAAGCAGTTTACAGAGTCAGCATATTACCCTCAACAATCTGGGTCCTCATTTTACCGACCTCGGAAGGATGGAAGGCTGAGTCAATGAAACCAAGCAAGTTTTACCTCATGAATCAAATAGCATTAAGGTGTGGCTTGTGTTCTACAAGATGGAGATCTTAAAACTTTCAGAAGTTCTCTTGATGGCTGGAGCAGCTAGACAGAATCAATTCCAACAAAGTGACTTTTGAGACATGCCAGTGCAGCACATTTTTTTTTTAAAAAAAGTTTATTTATATCCCGCCTTTACTATTTTTACAAATAAGGTAGCAAACCTATCCAACACACCTTCCTCCTATTTCCCCCATAACAACCACCCTGTGAGGTAAGTTGGGTTGAGAGTGTGACATGCCTAGGGTCACATAGCCAGCTTTCATGCCTACACTGGGACTGGAGCTCCTGGTCTCCAGCTTTCTAGCCTGATGCCTTAACCATTAGACCAAACTGGCTTTCTGGGCTTTAAATAGGACTTCTTCCAATCATTTGTAGTCTTCCCCCCTCACAACCAATATCATGTACCATTATCTGGAAATGTGATGATCAGTGACTAAAATGCCTACAGAATGTGGAAAGGGAATTCTGTATTCATTTTCCATGTAGTATTCTTTAAAATATCAAAACAATTTTTTCCTCCCATTCATTTTGTAACTTTCATTGCAGTGCAACTTCTACTTAATCTTTACCTAACTGTCTCTGCATGATGTAGGCTAAAGTGCCAGTCATCTTCAGCCTATGTGCCCAATGGCCTAGTTCAGTGATGACAGCTGTACCTAGCACATCTGGAAATCAACCTATGAGAAGACTGCAATAGCAATATTCCCTGTGCCTTCTCTGTCATGGCACTTGCCTTATGGAACAGCTTCACCCAAGAAGTATGGCTGGCCCCAACTCTGCTGGCCATTAGAAAGCAGCTAACGGTTGAGGGATGCAAGTTTAATCAGGGCCTCAATGCTGTTTAAAATGTTCTAATTATATTGTGGTTTTGATTCTTGTCTGCTGCCCATAGTTCCTTCTGGTAGATGGGCAGCCATATAAGTTTAATAAAGACTAAGACTACCTCAAGGACAATCTGTGCGCTTAAGCTTTGTCTTGTATCACATTTCTCTGTATCTACACATTGGAGAGGAGAGAAGGACCAACCAGCAAAACTGGGAATAATGGGATTTGCAACATCTGTTTTTAAGGGAGAGGAGAAAATCAAAACATTGCTTAAAAACATCCAGACAAAACCGCTGAAAGAAATTCTGCTGCTCTGAACAATATTTGCATTGATAGGTTGGCGATATACAGCTCTTCCATTTCTCCAGAATCTCAGGAAAGCTCACAACTCCTAAGTACCACTGTAGCTACCAATCAGGCCATGCACGCTTTGGATTCACACCATTTTCAGATGTGTTTTCAGTGTAATGGGTCCCAGTGACTCTATAAAGTTCCCTTGAAAAGGGTGTGATCCCTCTTAATGCTGAGGTCCACAATTGGCCTACTTGTAGGATCTGGTTGCTCATTCCAGCAGCAGAATGCCTAAACTAATTTAGTGTGATTCAGCATCATTCCTAAAAAGTGGGATTGTAGATGTCTGAAGTACATGATGGTGTACGGTCCTCTCCTAGTAGAACCCTGAGCTGTATGAAATATCTATGCATTGAAGTTAAGAATCAACGGTTACGTTCTTGAGATTCCAGAGTTTTACATCCTTAACATAATACTATCTCCCTTGCCCAGGCTTCTCCACGTTCTTTCTTTTCCAGCCTCCCGCCCACCCCTTAATATGATCAGAATACATATTTAAAGACAACAATGCGTGTTTGGATGTAGGCCAGCTTTTTCCCATTTTAGAGCCACTATAACACTTAAGACACACAAATGACAATATGGACGGACATCAAAGGAGGCCAAATGCCACCACTGCTGCTGCTTGCTCGGCCAACTGTTGTTAAATAAAGGTTATCTTCAGCTTCTCTGGCAAGACGCATCCTAGGTGCTTGTGAATCCATGTTCCCAAAAAAGAGCACAGGGGTAGAAGCGCTGGGTCTTTGGCCCCTCAAGAGCTGAGAAGGCAACTCCAGGAGGAGAACTGCGGCGAGGGGGCTGAAAATAATCTGCCAGCCACTGGTTATCATCTCAGATTTGTCATAAAATATGCACCGAGGAGGGAAAGCAGGCTCTGTATTGAAGGTGCAGATGAGAAACTGTCCCCTCCGCTCACTCATACGTAGTAACGAAGAAATCTAGGATAGGAGAACATTTGTGAAGATGGGGAGGAAAGAATCAACCCAGCAGAAATAGTGAGAACACTCTTTGCCCATATAATCTGCTTCCAATAATAGTTAATGTCCTCAGTACTAAACATTAGATGGCCTAGGTTGAACCTGCTCCATTCCTTTTCCTGTCACTCAGTTTGGGCAGACAGGCTCTGGGAATTATCAGTCCCCTGCTTTGGAGGAAGGGTACCAAAACCATGCAGGTGTCAGCTGGGAGTTGTATCCAAGAGTCACTTGAGTTCCTCATACAGTACTTTACCCTAATCCTTGAATCTCACACCTGATTTAAGTCCAGAGTTCCTTTTGGCAGCAGGAAGGCCTCAAGGCGGTGGCAGAAGCACTATTCAGTGGCTTTCATTGACATCTGTATGCAAGAGAATCACAGGGAGGGAGAGAGGAGGAGGAGGAGAACGCCCAGTGTACTGTGGATCCTTCGGTCAGCAGAGTAGTAGTGCTTCCACCAACAGTGATAGCCAGAAAGGGGGACAGGCACTTGAAGGCTCATTCCTTCTTGGTCTTATTCTGGAATTTCTGATGAACAACTCGCAATGTGGTGAAGAAGTTGCCAGTAAAGAGGGTGAGGAAGGGAAGGGCACACATCAGGACCTGCCAATGAAATTTACATGGTCAGCGCTTACTGCTTTAAGAGGAAGAGAAACACACACACACACACACACACAGAGAGAGAGAGAGAGAGAGAGAGAGAGAGAGAGAGAGAGAGAGAGAGAGAGAGAGAGAGACAGAGACAGAGACAGAGACACAGAGACAGACAGAGACAGACATTCAGCAGTTTTCAAAAGGACTAGACTGCTGAAGAAAGATAAATTTAACAAAACTGTCAGGAATTCTAGAGTAGAACAGGGAGAGCAGCACAAAGCATCAGAAAGAGGTGTTGTACCATGGATGTTAGTTCAAAGTGTTAAAGCATCTATGCCTTTCGTGAGGCTTGTATAGTTATTTACAAGGGTGTCCTTAACTGTCTTTATGTGTAGATGTACAGCCACTTTGATGATGTTTTTAGAGAAAGAGTTGTTTTTACCCACACAATTGACTGGGAACAGCCTTGGAAGCAGGAATAAGTCTCACAAAAGGAGATAGCTGCTTTAATGCTTCAGGATGGGAACTTTGCCCATACAAATATTTTTTGTGAAATATCTTTTTTGAATGCTTTGCACAAGCCCAAATCTGGCTTTTTACAAGTTTCCACTTTCAAATCCCCTCACTTGTTAATCGCGGGTCACAAATGAAAGCCAACTGACTAACCGTGCTTTGGAAAGAACCGTGAATCCAAACGCAAATACTGTAGTCCTTGTTTTGTGATGTCTAAATCTGCTGGACATGTAGCAATAACTGGAGGATCACAAGTTCCCCATCCCAACACAGAGTATCATCTGAAGGCAGTAGCCCAATGGCATTTGCTTACACATTGTTTCTGTAACTTCCTTTACTTATTCACATCCCAGAAAGGCAGAACAATGGATTCACTAGCACTTTTGTTTAGCAGAACACATTGAATGGACAACACTGGATCCTCTTTTCAAGGCACCTTGTTGGCATAGTTTCACGTTACATGACATTTCCAGTTCTTGAAATCCAGTATGTGTTCCTCATTTGCTTTGTTAATCTTCTGAAAGTTCCTCCTCCTGCCTTTCAGTCTTGATTTTAAATTAAGATCAGTTCATACATGTTAATGAAGATTCTCCATCATCCAGGTAGAGTTGTCTGGAAGTTGAGTCATGGCAACTGGAGTTCTTTTCTTTTTGGTTTGAAATGTTTTGCTGCTTATCCAAGTAGCTTCTTCAGTCTGAGCAAAACTGAAGCAGGTTCAGACTGAAGAAGCTACTTGGGTAAGCTGCGAAATATTTCAAAATAAAAAGGAAAGAAGTCCAGTTGCCATGACTCAACTTCCAGAATAGTTCATACATGTTGGCAGAGCCAACATTTCATCCCTACAGAGCAGCCCAACTGACCTTATTTAGCAATGGCTACATAAGAAACAGCTTTACAATCAAGCCCTTGGAACACACACTTTTACTCTACCTGATGTTGGCAGAGACAGGGATTTCCCAAACATGCTGCCTTTTGCATAATATTTTAATTTATTCATGTGATTTATCACCACTTTAATCTGGAAGAATTTGACGATTGGAAAAGCTCATGCTCTTATCATTGAACCATTCCCAAAATCTACATTACTCTGAATCTTAAAATAACGTGAACTTGTGCAACCCCTTCTCCCCACTGTATTAAACCAATTAGTATAAAATACTAAACCCTGAAAACACTATAATGAAAAATGAATTTGATCACTTTGTATTTCATTCTGAGGAAACCCGCTTTCATTTGTCCAAGTCAAACACATAAGAAATGTGGTTTTTTGCCTGAAATCAACATCTCTTAAAATGCTATAAGCAGGCAAAATACAGGTAGTCCTCAACTTATGACCACAATTGAGCCTAAAATTTATGTTGTTAAGTGAGAAATTTGTTAAGGGAGTTCTGCCCTATTTTATGACTTTTCTTGCCACATTTGTTAAGTGAATCACTGCAGCTGTTAAATTAGTAACCCAGTTGTTAAGTGAATCTGGTTTCTTCATTGACTTTGCTTGTCAGAAGGTCGCAAAAGGCGATCACATGACTCCAGGACACTGAAACCGTCATAAATGAGAGTCAGTTGTCAAGCATCTGAATGTAAAACACATGACCATGGGGATGATACAACAGTCGTGTGAAAAACGGTCATAAGTCACTTTTTTCAGTGATGTTGTAACTTCGAACGGTCACTAAATGAACTGTTGTAAATCGAGGACTACCTGTACCAGAAGCTGTAAGTTATATTGATATGCACTCCTACACAGCCATGCTGAGATAACAGTCAATCTCTCTCCATTACCTGATAATCTTCCATCCACTGCCTGTAATCCCTTTAAAGCAGGGGTGAAATCCAGCAGGTTCTGACAGGTTCTGGAGAACCGGCAGCAGAAATTTTGAGTAGTTTGGAGAACCGGTAGCGAAAATTTTGAGTAGTTCGGAGAACCGGCAAATACCAGCTCTGGCTGGCCCGAGTGGGGAGGGAATGGAGTTTTTGCAATATCCTTTCCCTGGAGTGGGGAGGGAATGGGGATTTTGCAGTATCCTTCCCCTGCCACACCCACCAAGCCACGCCCACACCACGCCTACCAAGCCACGCCCACAGAACCGGTAGTAAAAATATTTGGATTTCACCACTGCTTTAAAGGTTGTTATCCACACTATGAGAAAAGCTGATATAATGGGCATTGGGAGGATTACTGAGATAGCTACATGTATTTTACCATGACTATCATGCTGGCTGCACTCAGAAGGCATTTGGATATTTCTGAAAGCATTGACAAAGCTTGTAATCTCCTCAACCGGGCCGTGATTTTGAAAGGGTGGAAAAGGAACAGAGCATTTCCTCTTCCCGTGCTTACAAGTTCACTCTTACCTGCCATTCTTTGCATTCTGGATGGCTGGCCAGTTGGAAGAGTGTGACGGCATTGAACAGTTGCCAGAACTAGAGAGAGAAGATAATTGTTTTATTTGCAACATCTCCGACTCCCATCCTCAAAGGTGTCACTGTGAGGTCAGACCACTGGGTTTTGGCAGCAGAATTTTTAGGATTTTTAATCAAAAAACTCTCCTTCAAACGGAGAACTCTCTGCTCCGATGAGCATCCCTATCCCTCCCTCTGCCACCCACTGGGATTTCAACATAAGCACAGGCTTTTTTTTGGCAGTTTAATTATCACAATAAGGGGACAACTTCAGAGGATAATCAAAACTGCAGAAAAAACAATTACTGCCAACCTGCCTTCCATTGAGGACCTGTATATTGCACGAGTCAAAAAGAGGGCTGTGAAAATATTCACCGACCCCTCGCATCCTGGACATAAATTGTTTCAACTCCTACCCTCAAAACGACGCTATAGACACTGCACACCAGAACAACTAGACACAAGAACAGTTTTTCCCCGAACGCCATCACTCTGCTAAACAAATAATTCCCTCACCACTATTCACTAAGCGATTTATATTGATACTGATAGTTTCCTGATTGCTTATTTGTACCCTATGACCATCATTAGGTATTGTACCTCATGATTCTTGACGAACGTATCTTTTCTTTTACGTACACTGAGAGCATATGCACCAAAGACAAATTCCTTGTGTGTCCAATCACACCTGGCCAATAAAGAATTCTATTCTATTCTATTCTATTCTATTCTATTCTATTCTATTCTATTCTATTCTATTCTATTCTATTCTATTCTATTCTATTCTATTCTATTCTATTCTATTCTAGTTTATTTGGGGTACAAAATGCATCTAAAAATCCAGATTATTCACATGAGTTAATCAGTAGGTGCATCCCATCTAGGAGAAAGAAGACACATGAAACACTAATTGATACATCAAATTAATTAGGTATAAAAAAAGGAAGATTATTCCAGGACTATGTGTCTCAATTACTCTTCAACTCAATCGTTTTTGGACTTCTCCCCAGAGCCCTCCACCAAACACAGTGAAGAAATTAGGCAGTTTCCCCCCTAAAAACTGGCATTTGAGATGTGGAAAAACACAATATCTTTTTAAGGAGTGCAACAGGTTTAAAACACAAAAACAGAACAAACCGGACAAATCAGATGGATTTTCTCAATCTTCACAAAGTATGCCAGAATCCCCTGTACCTGCCAGTTTCTATGGTGATTTGGCATCACTGCCCTGGCCATGCTGGTCATAAGAATATTACAGTCCCTTGTAACAAACTCTCACTTTTTAAATAGGTTTGGAAGGGAAGGGGTCTTGTTCCTTTAAGCATCTCACATTAGTCTTCATAACATGACGAACATTTATAACATTATTATTATGAAGTAAAAGCTCAATTTTCTAATTTATTTTATAAATTTATAACATGAAATAAATAAAATGTATTATTATTACTACTACTATGAAGCACGGTTTCATTGTCTCTCATTCAGTCAGTTGTTTATAAACAGAGTATGTATTTCCCCTGAAAAAAGACCTAGTAAGAGAAAAGATAAAATATATGTAAGAACTCTTACATTAGTCTAGTCTAGTGGTTAGTCTAAAATCTGGGAGACTGGGAATTCTAGTCCCGTCTTTTGCATGAAAGCAGGCTGAGTGACTTATGGCCAGTAACTCACTCTCAGCCCAACCCACCTTATAGGATTGTTGTTGTGAGGAAAATAGGAGGCAGAAGGAATATTAAGCATACTTGGCACATTGAGTTATTTCTAAAAAAATAATAAAAGACAGGATATAACTTGCTAATTAAATAATCCCCACAAAAAAAACTCAGAAGAAACTATGCCCCTTCAGATACAATAAACCTGGTTTTGCCTTGCCTAGACTAAAGATAATCCCGAAAGAAGTGATGACACACTTACTTGGCCGAAGAAGAGGAACGGAAGCAGGAAAGTGAGGCCTCTCCACATCCAGGACTGGAAACCCTCTGCAAGGAAAAACACACAGCCAAAGAATCAGGCCAGGGTCCAGCAGTCCCAATGGGCTCTTCAGACTGACTTGAGATGGCAGTCTTTGGGAGATTTGACAGCTAACATTGCAAATAGCCATGTTAACATATTTTACAAAAAAAAAAAAATATTTCTGAATCTGACCAGGAGGTTCGGCGGTTCAAATCTCAGTTCAGTTCGGCGGTTCAAATCTCACCAAGGCTCAAGGTTGACTCAGCCTTCCATCCTTCCGAGGTGGGTAAAATGAGGACCCAGATTGTTGGGGGCAATAGGCTGATTCTGTGAACCACTTAGAGAGGGCTGTAAAGCACTGTAAAGCGGTATATAAGTCTAAGTGCTACTGCTAACATGGACCTCTCACCTCTGCTAGGCTAGCATTACCAGAAAAGGAAATAGAGAAGCTTAGAGACAGGCCAAACATTCTTAAAATCCGCCTCCCCAAGAATAAAATGCTCATCTCTTTGAGAAGGCAGGGTAAGCTGGTTTGAAAAGCAGAACTACCTCCTAGTCAGATTCAGAATTTTTTTTCTTTTTTTTTTGTAAAATATGTTAACACGGCTATTTGCAATTCTCTGCTTTTTAACAACTATACCTAGAAGAGGACTGTAAAAATGTTAATATCTCTAAAGCCAGAAAGATCATATGAAACATGATCAAAAAAGTCCTTTCATATTAAGCTCTCCTGGTGACTTCAGGGACATTCCTATGTAATTTTCTTGGCTATGACATAAAATAGTCATGACCTTATTCTGGGGTGTTTTTTTTTTTTACTTGCTAATAAAGGTTACAGCCCTGGGATTCCCTTGAGATCTCCCATCCCAATATGAACTAGGCCTGATCTAAATTGATGAAGCAAGCCTAAGATCTAATTCCAGTACCCAAAGCTAGGGGGAAACTGCAGTTTGGAGGAATTATGGACCATACAAGCATCCTTGCAAGATGAGAATTGACGAAGCAAGCCCAGGCACAAGCTTTTGCTGTCCATCAGGCATTGGCCTGCTGTGGTTTCCCAGCCCTAGTATTTCACAATGACCCCATCTTTATGGTCACTTCTTTCTCGTTTCAAAACCAGTGACCAGAAGAGCATCTTCTGTACAGACAGCAATAGCAATAGCACTTAAGACTTGCATACCGCTTCACAGTGCTTTACAGCCCTCTCTAAGCGGTTTACAGAGTCAGCCTATGGCCCCCAACAATCTGGGTCCTCAATTTACCGACCTCGGAAGGCTGAGTCAACCTTGAACCGGTGAGAATTGCCGAACTGCCGGAAGCTGGCAGTCAGCAGAAGCAGCCTGCAGTACTGCATTCTGAGCACTTTTGCCACCACAGTCTGTGACCTCACAGCCATTAGTGAATCCCACACACAGGAGAGTTCGCCTCAGCAAAGGAAAAAGAGAAAGCAGAAATGCTACCTACCCACAGTGAGATCCATGTTGTGTCGTTCACCCAAAGCTCTCAACCGGTACAGACAACCACTCTGGTAATAATATTGAAGAAACTGGACAAAGCCTATCAAATTTCAGCAAAGGAGGTCAAAATTCAGGGGAGTAGCATACACACTGAGATACTTAAATTATCCATCCCTCATTGTTATTAAAGCGTCCCTTAAAAGCAAAGCTCTAGTTTTAAACCCTTTCATCCATTACCTTTGGTGGTAGTATGGTTTTTTTTCCTTCTTAAAAACAAGAACATCTAGTGTTCACAGTATTGGGGGGGGGGGGGAAGCTCCAATACATTTGAGCTGCTTCAGCTACAGTATAATTTGCCCTTTGCTTCATTGCCAGCTCCTATGCCATTGCCCTTTCACCTCAATTTCCTCCCCTGAGGAAATCCTTACATAGTGTAGTTTGACTGCCCCTTATTCAAACGCTCAGGCAGTAACAACAGAAGCCTCCCTCAGGAAATGGCATTCTATGTTCCGTGTTGCAGAATTTTGGCAATGTAGCTACGAAAATAAAGGCTGGGATTCATCATTTTAATGACTCCCCCGATACTTGTGGGCAGGGGTGACATTCAAATTTCCCCCCTACCGGTTCTGTGGGCGTGGCTTGGTGGGCGTGGCCACGCCCACAGAACCGACAGAAAGGTTCGGCCAAGTCTTCTAGCGTTCAACCTGGCTGCTTCTCGCCTCCTTCTCATGTTTGCTCTCTGTGTATGAGCCAGAGAAGGAGTGAGTGGGAGGGGCGGGGAGGGGCCAGTCAGTGGTGCGATTTACCGGTTCTCCAAACTGCGTATAATCGCCGCCACTGGTTCTATAGAACCTGTCTGAACCTGCTGAATTTCACCCCTGCTTGTGGGTCTTCAACCGCTTCCCTCCTCCCTCTTCTTTAATGCAGTCCCACTTACTCTGATACATGGAGAATGTGAGGAACTGGTTTCTGAACTTCTGGTACATAAGGCCATCTGGCCTGCAAAGACAGAGGGAATGCAGAAACACACATGTAATCAGAATCCACTGACATGTGATGGACACTTGCTATTCTCCTAGAAGGCTCCAGAAAGGAATTAATCAAACTCACAGGCTATTAGTTAAAACCACTGAAATCACAAACATTATGCTTAACTTTTTTCTTTTTTTTTGAAATTGCCAAGACAACTGAGGTCAAGACTCACCAAGTCAACATGACACCTGAGAGGAAGGTGGAAATGTAGTGATGAAGTACCCACCAGCCTTTAATCCTAGAAGAGCATATGTAAGCAGTTTCATTAGTATTTGTCTTTTAAGCATGACAGCCCAATATAATAAGACAATGCTTGGAAGCTCTATTTGGCAGGTGCGAGGGCAATAGCAGCTGGAATACCTTGCACTGAACACCAAACACAGTGCCAATGGCTGTAAGTTTAGGGAAAACACCTGAGTTGCCTCTTGAGGAGACGTTCCCCCCACTTCTACTCTTGTTTAAGATTGCAAGGAACACCCAGGATTGATTTTCTCCACAAAAATGCAGAAGAATTTCTGCAGTCAGAACAGGAAGTGTTGTGCTAGATGGACTCACCCCCTGAATACATTATGTGCAAGCCAAGATTCCTAAGGAGATGCTCCCATATTCAATCCCCAGAATTTTAAAGCAGGACTAAGAATGATTTTGCAGAGAACATGCAGGGAGTCCCGGCTAAATACCGTATTTTTCGAAGTATAAGACGCACTCCCCTCCCCCCTAAAAGAGGATGGAAATGTTGGTGCGTCTTATACACCAAACACAGCCATTTTTGGCCTCCCGAAGCCCCACCCCACGCGAAAACAGGTGCGCAGAGGATTTGGGAGGTCTACAGAGTGCTCCTGGGGGCTGGGGGAGGGCAAAAATGCCCTCATTTTTGCGAAAAACGGCCCATTTTTCACAAAAACGGGGTGTGCAGAGGGTTTGGGAGGTCTGCAAACTGCTCCTGGGGGCTGGGGGAGGGCAAAAACTTTTTTTTCCTTACCACTTCAAAATCTTGGTGCATCTTACAGTCCGAAAAATACGGTATGTACGTGACCTTCTTAGCTTAAGGAAGGAGAAATGCTGGACAGAAGCACTACTTACTTAGAACCGTTGTTGATCAAGATGCTCTCTCGAATTGTCAGCGTGCAGTAATACCAGACCAGGAGAAAATTGAAGACAGCATCTGTTACCCTGTCATAAAAAGTGAGAAAGTGATGGGTCAATTGTAACAATATAATTGTCTGGTGAAGTGGGTGGCTGCTTGCCAGTTTCTATCTCTGGGATAGAGAACATAGAACATAGAATAGGATTGGAAGGGACCTTGGAGGTCTTTTAGTCCAAACTCTTCCACATGGCAAGAGATCCTATACCATTCTAGAAAAATGGCTGTCCAACATCTTAAGAACCTCCAGTGCTGAAGCACCCACAACTTCTGGAGGCAAACCGTTCCACTGATTAATTGTTCTCACTGACAGGAAATTTCTCCTTAATTCTAGCTTGGATCTCTCTTCCTAAGTGTGAAAAATGGTCATAAGTCACCTTTTTCAGTGCCGCTGTAACTTCAAACGGTCACTAAATGAACTGTTGTAAGTTGAGGAATACCTGTATAGCTGTCCAAAGTTAACTATGGGCAGCGAAAAAAAATTAAAACATAGGACACTAAAAACAAAATGACCATTTGTAACAATAACCAATGTAAACATAAAATGCACAATCATCAATTAACCATCTCATGCCAGCTCCATCATCATCGTTTCTTCCATTGTCAAGGGGGGTAAAAAATCTTCATTACTTTCCTAAATTGTTAGTCATATTAGCTACTGTAGTCCATCAATGGTGTGACAATCCCAATTTTAAGAGGTCCTTCACCACACACGTAAAAAAAAGAAGACGTGAGAAAAACTCCTCTCCCTCCATTACGGTATTCGTGGTGAATCTAAGTCATCTTTCACATCCCAGAATAAGGGAGATGTGCTGTGTGCTTCCCTCCCGCCAAGGAAATGGCCCCAGTCTGTTCACCTCTGCTCCAGTTACAGGAAGATTCTGCAATCTAAACAATCCTCCCTTTTAATAACAGTGGAAGTTTTGCTGGCTTTCCAAAACCTCTCTCATCTGCATAGGAGACAGCAAGGCAGAGCTGGGTGCAACAAAGGGAGGAGAGGCCCCTACCTCTCATCACTATCAAGAATTGAAGTTGGCAGCTTACAATTTTTAGCCTGTTTATATTTGGATGTCCATTAAAATTAATCTCACTGTATTGAAATGCTGTTTCCTGCAACACCTGGATTGCCTTTCCCAAAAAGGAAGCCGTCTCTGCCTTGCCGTTTCCCAAAGCCCTCTGAGGATTGGAGGTAGCACCTTCAGCTGGCTGAAAGGAAGGGGAGAGGTTGCCCATCTTTCAGGATTGTGGACTCACCTGGAGTTAAGGAGGAAGCGGCAGGTGAAGGAGATGATGAGCAAAATGATGGTGAGGTAAAGCTTGAACTTCTCATACTCATCTTTATATGCAAACCTAAAAGGGGAGGCAGAGGGAGAAGGAGAATGAGCCAGTTCTGACAGCCACTTGTGATTCTGGCTTCGTCTTTCCAAACCTGCTATCTTCCAAGTATCTTGTGACTGTAACTCCCCAAATCCCAACCACCCTAAGAAGTGGAGTTCCAACATAATCTGAAGGATGGCAGATGGAGAAGAACTTTTCAAGCTCTTTATCTACAGGGAGTCCTCAACATATGCCTGCAAGTGAGTCCAGAATTACAGACAAAATAGAATAGAATAGAATAGAATAGAATAAGAATGGAATGGAATGGAATGGGAATGGGAATGGGAATGGGAATAGGAATTAGAATAGAATAGAATAGGAATAGGATAGGAATAGGATAGGAATAGGATAGGAATAGGAATAGGAATAGGAATAGAATAGAATAGAATAGAATAGAATAGAATAGAATAGAAATAGAATAGAATAGAAATAGAAAAGAATAGAATAAGAATAAGAATGGAATGGAATGGAATGGAATGGAATAGAATAGGAATAGGAATAGAATAGAATAGAATTTTTTTATTGGCAAGTGTGATTGGACAAACAAGGAAGTTGTG
>QLTV01004426.1:1629347-1653571 GCA_003457575.1 Thermophis baileyi | reverse complement strand
CAGCAGCTCCTTGGGCAGTTTGAGCTTCCTGAGTTGGCGCAGAAAAGTCACTGTGGTTTTAAGTTGAGGCACCCATGGGAGCGAAAGTAATTTTCCAGCCTTTTTATTTTGGCAGCGGTTAAGTGAATGCTGCAGTCAAGCAAATGCCACGGTTGTTAAGCAAACCCATTCATTTAAATGGGAGATATTTTTTTTGCTGGAAGTCCATAAGTCTTAAAGTTGCCAAGTTTGAAGACCTCTGTATCAAGGAAAAGCAAGAACCAGAGTTGTCCCAAAGGTGCTTCTTCAAGAGGCAACTGGACTTTCTGGTTTTTCTTTGAAGACATTTCACTTCTCATCCAAGAAGCGTCTTCAGCTCTTGCTGGATGGTGGGGAATGGACCATTCAGCCAGAGCTGAAGAAGCTTCTTGGATGAGAAGCGAAATGTCTTCAAAGAAAAAACAGAAAGTCCAGTTGCCTCTTGAAAAAAAGCACCTTTGGAACAACCATGACCTGGAGGACTGAGAATCTCCATAGACAGGAACAAGAGTTGTTAGAATCGAATGGAATGAAATACCCTCCCTGGAGGATTAATTAAATCAATTAAATTATACTTAGGAGAGTATATATTTTTTATTTCTAGAATGTACCTGTGTTTCTCCAAGCATTGTTTTGTGCCTCTGTTTATGATTAATCTGATTCTGTATAGACCTCGGTTTACAATGGCGTTGAACAAATGGTATTTACAATGGGTCCTCACACTTCTGTTACAGCATCCTCGCAATCGAATGAATGCTACTTAAAATGTTCCCTGCCAACTTCTCACAAGCAAAGTCACTGGGGGAGCTGGCAGGAAGTCACAGTCACATGAAGACCTCACTTAATGACCCATACAGTCCTCACTTAATGACAGCAACAGCTGATCATCACTAAACAACGGGGTCATGAAATGTTCTGCTTTACAACTGTGTCACTTAGTGATAGCAGTCCCAGTCCCAACTGCTGTTGTAAGTTGAGTCAAATACATATAACATACAACACTCAGAGTTTAATAGCAATAGCACTTAGACTTATATACCGCTTCACAGTGCTTTACAGCCCTCTCTAAGCAGTTTACAGAGTCAGCGTATTGCTCCCAACAAACTGGCTCCTCATTTTAACGACCTCAGAAGGATGGAAGGCTGAGTCAACCTTGAGCCAGTGAGAATCGAACTGCCGGCAGTTGGCAGTCAGTAGAAGTAGTCTTCAGTACTGCATTCTAACCACTGCACCACCATGGCTCATTAATCTTGGCTTGTTTGATTGGTTTTGTGGCTTAGCACACCGAGAAACTTCATTTGGATATTCTGAAATTTAAAAGAGGATTCCTAATCCGTAAAACATCTCAGCAAGGAAATAAACTATAATCAATTAGCACCTACTTGGCTTGCTTGCTCAGCAGTGTGACATTCACATTTCCCAGCACGAGACTCAGGTACAACCTGGAACACAACAGAAAGAGGGAAAAAGTACACCTCCATAACAATAACCTGAGTCACACAAGGCTCACATTCTGAGCATACTCAACATCTCAAATTGATCTGCAAGGAGTCATAATAAAGTATAGTGATCAGCTGCCTGGTTCCTTTTGACAGCAGCTGTGAGAACACTGCATTAACAGGGTATACAACATGTGATTTTGCTATAATTAACTATAATTAGCACACAACTGACATCTGTTCCCAGAGTTACCAAGAGCTGGTGGCACCAAACTAACTACCGTGTTTCCCTGAAAATAAGACCCCCTCTTATATTTTTTTTGAACTCCGAAATAAGCGCTTGGCCTTATTTTTGGGGAGGTCTTAATATTTTGGGGCGCGTGGAGCAAGACGGGGCTCCTCTTGCCATCTTACCTGATTTCCAGCTCTGTCTCCCTAACCCTTAACAGAGGAAATGGCGGGGACCGGCTGCGCATGCATTTAAATATTTTCAGGGGAGGGCTTCTTTTCGGGGGATGTCTTATTTTCGGGAAAACACAGCACTAACATTTTTGGCTATAGAATCACACTGGAATTCTGTCAGATGAAATATTTTAATTTTAATATTTTAATTTTAATTTTAATGTATGCCAATAAGTGTACATTCAAAGTGACAATAAAGCTATTCTAAGTCTTCTAAGTCTAAATCTGCCTATGTTTGAACAGCCATTGGCTATAAGTAGCTAAATGGAATCTCTCCTTATAGTTTATTTATTAAATTTATTTGCTGCCCAATCTCGCTGTGATGTGGCTCTGGGTGGCTTACTATCGGATAAGATTATAGTATAAAACAGGGGTCCCCAAACTTGGCAACTTTAAGACTTGTGAACTTCAACTCCCAGAATTCTCCAGCCAGCATAGCTGGCTGGAGAATTCTGGGAGTTGAAGTCCACAAGTCTTAAAGCTGCCAAGTTTGAAGACCTCTGGTATAAAAGATAAAAACAGCAAGACAATAAATTCATTAAAATTAAGGGGGAAAAAAGCTTAGATACGGGGTGGGTGGGAAGTATACAATAGAATGGAAGTGGGATCTTCTACAGGTAGTCCTTGACTTACAACAGTTCGCTTAGTGACCGTTCAAAGTTATAACAGCACTGAAAAAGGTGACTTATGACCATTTTTCACATTTGTGACCGTTGCAGCATCCCCATACTCATGTGATTTACATTCCAATGCTTGACAACTGACTCACATTTATGACGGTTGCAATGTCCGGGGGTCAATGTCCTTTTGCAACCACCTGACAAGCAAAGTCAATGGGGAAACCAGATTCACTTAACAACCATGTTAGTAATTTAACAACTGCAGTGATTCACTTAACAAATGTGGCAAAAACAACAACAACATAAAATGGGGCAAAACTCACTTAACAATATAAAATTTTGGGCTCATTGTGGTCGTAAGTTGAGGACTACCTATATTTATCTATGTAATGATTCCACCTCCAGGCCATCTGGACAGCCAAATTTTAAGGCCTTTAAAAAATCCAAGGGGGGGGGAGATCTCATATCAAGGCATAGGATGTTCCATGAGCCACGGTGGCGCAGTGGTTAGAGTGCAGTACTGCAGGCTACTTCTGCTGATCACTGGCTGCCAGCAGTTTGGCAGATCGAATCTCACCAGGCTCAAGGTTGACTCAGCCTTCCATCCTTCCGAGGTGGGTAAAATGAGGACCCAGATTGTTGGGGGCAATAGGCTGACTCTGTAAACCGCTTAGAGAGGGCTGTAAAGCACTATGAAGCGGTATATAAGTCTAAGTGCTATAGCTAGTGCTATAAAAGTCTCTTTTCTTGGTCTCTGCCAGAAGACATTCCTTGGCCAATAGGGTCTGTATAGCATGCCCCTTCTGCCTGCACAAGTGGGGTGGGCCCATGCCATTGGTATGCCATGCCATACCATTATAGGAGAAGTGTGAACT
The DNA here is from genome assembly GCA_003457575.1 of Thermophis baileyi. NCBI lineage: Eukaryota > Metazoa > Chordata > Lepidosauria > Squamata > Dipsadidae > Thermophis > Thermophis baileyi. The sequence goes on along the minus strand of QLTV01004426.1, from coordinate 1,650,157 downwards.
ATCACACTATGGATGTATTTGGAAGCTTCAACTGGGCAGTTAATGGTTCCTGTTACTAGGTGCATGTCACATCACTGCTCTGCAAATTGCATTTGGCTTCAGTGTGCTTCCAGGTGCAATTCAAGGTGTTGGTTGACACCTGGCTTGGGATCAGGTTACTTATGGGACTGCCTCTTGCTGCCCAACCCTACTTGGTAGGAGGGTCATGCTCCAGTCACCATGAAATGGGGCCTTTTCTGCTGCCCATTGGAGTATCAACTCCTCTGAGATTAGCCCCACCCGTTGGCCTTCCAATAAAGCCTGGACAACTTGGTTTTGTGCCTGAGGTCCTGTGTGTGTGATAAACCCATCTCCTGACTATCCTGTTTTCCCCAAAATAAGACATCCCCTGATAATAAGCCCAATCGGGCTTTTGAGTGCATGGCAATAAGGCCAAGCGCTTATTTTCGGGGAAACACGGGTATGTGGATAGTTGTTTGGATTATGCTTGGCTGCTACGTTTTTGTATATTAGATATATATATTTATAAACAGTTTTATTGAGGTTTAATGTAACATAAAATACAATGAAACTAAAGATTTAAAAAGTGGGGGAAGTGCAAAATTAAAAAAAAGAAGAGAAAAAAGATGTTGATCTCACATACTATGTACAGATAGTCCTTGACTTACGACCACAATGGAGCCCAAAATTTCTGTTGCTAAGTAAATAATTTATTAAGTGAATTTTGTCCCATTTTATGACGTTTCCTACTAGAGTTGTTAAGCGAATTGCTGCAGTTGTAGTTAAGTCAGTGTCACGGTGGTTAAGTGAATCCGTCTTCCCCATTGACTTTGCTTGTCAGAAGGTTGCAAAATGGGATCGCATGACTCCGGGACACTGCACTATTGTTAAGTCGAGGACTGCCTATGTTTTATCTATTTTATTGTAAGCTGCTTAGAGTCGCGAACGAAAGATAGGTGGCTGTATAAACCAAATAAATAATCAAGCAAACTATTAAGAACAGAATCCTTCTTATTTCCGTGTTAATTTGGGGGAAATCTGAATTCAATCCCCTTACCCGTTCTTCTTTGGCAAGTATGATTCCATTTCAAAAAAGACATCCTGTCTCTCTTTGATCATGTTTTGGAGTTCTTCGAGAGCATCCTCATCCTGCTCCTTGCCAGAAAGAGATCTGCACCTGTGCAGGACCGGGAAGAAGGAACACATTTCAAAGAAGACAGAAAGTGATTGATAACCAGCAGAATCTCCCCTTAAACTTCCAAATCTAGCATCCTAAGCTTTCAGATCCTGTTTCAAAGCTTCTGAGCCTCAGCCTTGAGATGGTATCCTCAGGGTGTCAAACTGGCCGCCCGCAGGCCAGATGCGTCATGCACAGGCCATGCCACCCCAGCTCCGCGAAGGGAAAAAAAACATCGCGATACGTCACGTGACGGCAACATGACACAGCGAGTTTGACACCTGTGCTCTAGAATTTCACACAGGGATTTTTTTCTCCCAGCTGCATGTGGAGGAGATGGAAACAGGTGAGGATCATGGCTGGAGTCCCAAAGGTGCTTTTTCAAAAATTGCCTTTTTGAAAAAGCCTAACAAACAAGCCATCTCCTGTTCCCATTTTAAGTGAACCATTGGGGTAAGTCACAAAGGAAGTGCTTATCTCTAAGCAGTAATGAGAAGCCTTTCCAAATACACATTAATCTCAAAACTAACATTTGGCAATAGAAGGGTGTAATGAATGTACACTCAGGATATAAAGTCTGCTTCTTCCTCTTGAAAGGCAAGAAATACATGCAGATGGAAAGCTATCGGAGCCTACAATGAGCATTTCCTTTCAAAGTCTTTTGTAACATCAAACTGCAAAACAATTTATATAAAAGCTACTACTAACACTCCAACTGACAACCTAGTTATTATTACAATTCATGCAAGACTTATTTACAAACCAGCATGGTTTTAGCAGATAAGCAAATATAATGTTTCAGAAGCAAGTATTTGAAGAGCACTGTAATTATTATTATTAATTTAATTTTAATAAGAGTTAACACTGCTGCTTCAACAATCAGTCATTTTATCTTTCTTTTTCCTGGTTCCCATAAGGAGATTAACTCTTCTACCTCAAAGGCTCATCCTTTTATAATCTTACTCCATTTAAAACTTTTCTGCCAGCTGATGTGTGGATTTATTCAGAAGAAACACACCAAATTTCTGGCTTAAACACAGACTGGAAGCATTGCAAAACATAGTGTAAACCGTGTGTGTGTGTGTGTGTGTGTGGTGTGTGTGTGTGTGTGTGTGTGTGTGTGTGTGTGTGTGTGTGTGTGTGTCTCCAAACTTGGCGACTTTAAGACTTGTGGACTTCAACTTCCAGAATTTCTCAGACAGCCGATTGAAGTCCACAAGTCTTAAAGTTGCTAATTTTGGAAACCCCTGATGTAAATCATACAATATTCAATAGTACAAACTTATTTAAATTAGCTCTGAAAGAAAACCAATTTTAGCTCAGCTTCCCCATAATTGTTAGTAAAAGGAACCTGTTTAGACATGCGTAAACATTTATTAAATAGCATTTATCCAAACAAAGTTTAAAATCATATTAGCAGAAAAACCTCAGAATGTAATAAGTGGGTTATACATGGCACAATTCTTACCTGAACTCAAGCAAAGATGTAAAGTGAAAGATTTTTCAACCAAGCTGTCCCCCACCCCCAATGGGGGATATACTACCAGCACGTGGAACAGGCAAGCAGAAGCTTGAAAAACTTAACCCAGGAGCCAGCAATATAGTACCACCCCCCCCACTCCTGCATTAAATTCTTGATTAAAATTGAAATAGTCAAACTCTTAAGCTTTCAATATTCTCATATGAAATCTCACAAAAATGTGAGATTTTGCGAGGCAAAAATGCTAAAATCTTACCTTTTGTTGTTGTTGGTCAGTCGCTAAGTTGTGTCCGATTCTTTGCAACCCCATGGACCATAGCCTGCCAGGCCTCCGTTCTCCACTGTTTCCCAGAATTTGCCCAAATTCATGTTCATTGCGTCAGGGATTCATTGCGTCAGATGATTCATCTCATCATCTACAAGCCCTCTTTTCTCATTTGGTATGTATGTGACCTTCAGCTTCAGTATCTAAAATCTCATCTAATATTAATTAATTTTCAGCTTCCCGCCTATCACTTGAATAGGTTGACAGCTCCTGGCTTAATTTCTGTTCCTACCAGCTTCTCCCAACTCTTGTGCTGAGACAGAAAATGCCCAGATAGAAGTAAAGTGGGCAAGACTTTTCAACAGACTGATTTTCACTTTTAAGATGGACTTAAGAGAGGAAGGGAAGAATATAAACTACTAAACAATTTTCAAGCCTAGTTGCTGTCTGGTCTCCTTTAAAAGAAGGGAGGGAGAAAAAAGGAGGAGGTGAAGGAGCTGACACACTTGAAGAAAAGAGAGTCAACTCAATCTCATGGTTCATAATTCAATTTTTGGCATTTAGATATAATACAAAAGTTATCTGCTTGTTCAGTAGTTAATACACATGATTTGTCCAAGCACTTCCACCCATGCATTGCAAACAATATGGAATAATGACTATAAACATACTTCTTAAGAGTCAGAGAGAGCTCCTTCAGTTGCTTTTTCTGTCGTGAAATGGAGCTGGAGATGCTGTCTTGGAGCTTTGTCAGCTCTTCCAGCTTCTGTTTGTATTGCTTGTGAGTTTCCTAACGAAAACAAGAAGAGAGTACCACAGCTTAGGACAGCAACTTGACATTTTTCTACAATGCAGGTTAGTACGTGCTTGGTAAATAAAAGGTTGGAGAGCTTCATCATTAATAACAGACATGGGTGGGAAGGTAGTCAATACATTCACTTATTTAAGCAGCTCCCACAGGGTTAGCAATAGCAATAGCACTTAGACTTATATACCGCTTTACAGTGCTTTACAGCCCTCTCTAAGCGGTTCACAGAGTCAGCATAATTGCCCCCAACAATCTGGGTCCTCATTTTACCCACCTCGGAAGGATGGAAGGCTGAGTCAACCTTGAGCCGGTGAGATTTGAACCGCCGAACTGCAGCTAGCAGTCAGCTGAAGTAGCCTGCAGTGCTGCACTCTAACCACTGCGCCACCTCGGCTCCTCGGTTCTTTCAAAAATCACCTTGACATTTTTCTACAATGCAGGTTAGTACGTGCTTGGTAAATAAAAGGTTGGAGAGCTTCATCATTAATAACAGACATGGGTGGGAAGGTAGTCAATACATTCACTTATTTAAGCAGCTCCCACAGGGTTAGCAATAGCAATAGCACTTAGACTTATATACCGCTTTACAGTGCTTTACAGCCCTCTCTAAGCGGTTCACAGAGTCAGCATAATTGCCCCCAACAATCTGGGTCCTCATTTTACCCACCTCGGAAGGATGGAAGGCTGAGTCAACCTTGAGCCGGTGAGATTTGAACCGCCGAACTGCAGCTAGCAGTCAGCTGAAGTAGCCTGCAGTGCTGCACTCTAACCACTGCGCCACCTCGGCTCCTCGGTTCTTTCAAAAATCACCTCAAGCCGTGATTGGTTGTGCAAGCCATAATCATGAAGTTATCTATAACGCTAAGTTATACACCAGATTTTCTTAATTTGGGCACTTGCCAAATATGTGCAGTTCAACTTCCAAAGTTCTCAACTGAAGAGTTCTGGCTTCTTGTTCACACACCTAACAGGCCTCCAAACTGGGGAAAGCTGTTACAAATCATTTATTTATAAAGACAATGAACGAGTTGACACATCTTAAACCATAATTTATTATATAAACCACAATACCTGGGGCCACATAATGTTTTAAGGCAAAAATTAATCACATCCTTCTGAAACCACAGAAACTTTACAAAGTTTCATTGTTAACTGGTATACAGGTTGTTTGGATGGTAAACAAACTGAACATATTTTAAAAGAAATAAGTTACAAAATGCTGAGCCACAGACCCCGATTTAGAAACTACAGTGGTTAAATTCACACCATATATATATATATATAGGTAGTCCTCGACTTATGACCACATTGAGATCAAAATTTCTGTTCAGAAAGCGAGATAGTTAAGTGAGTTTTGCCCCATTTAACATTGCCCCATTTAACAATCTTTCTTGCCACTTTTGTCAAGTGAATCACTGCAGCTGTTAAGTTAATATCACAGTTGTTAAGTGAATCTGGCTTCCCCATTGACTTTGCTTGCCAGAAGGTCGCAAAAGGGGATCACATGACCCCAGGACACTGCAACCGTCATAAATATGAGTCAGTTGCCAAGCATCTGAAGTTTGATCACGTGACCATGGGGATGCTACAATGGTCATAAGTGTGAAAAAAATGTTCCTAAGTCACTTTTTTTCAGCGATGTTGTAACTTTGAATGATCACTAAACGAACTGTTGTAAGTCGAGGACTACCTATACTAAACAAACTAAAGGAAACAAACCCCACAATGGTGCATGAATCCAGTAGGTATCAGGTAGCTTATGAGCCAACAATTGTTGACCAGAAAACTTCTAAAAAAATTCAACTTTTTCTCAGCATGTGGAAAGGGGGGGGGGGGGGAAGGGAGATTCTGGAACTGGACTTTTTTGAAAGGGCCCTGTACACTGACGATGTAATACCACTAAGCAAGACTGTACTTTGGTCTCAAGGCAGAGATGTCTGCCCTGGCTTGGCAGAGCTGGAAGTGCAGCCCTGTTGCTCAACCTATTGCACTTCACAAAGGTGAGGAACAACCTTTCAACCAGGACACATGATGCAAATACAAGTCAGAAGGATGACAAAGTGAACTCCCTCATTATTCAAGTTTCTGTGCCATCTGAAAAGGTGTGTCACAATTATTACTGAGTAACATAGGGCAATTATTTGTGCTTTGTATGCAGATGTAGAAGACATCTATACACAAAGGTCAGTAGATGTGCCAAAGCCTAGGTGCAGCGATACAAGATCAGATATTCCCTTACTTCCAACTGTTGTCCTTTAATGATCAGAAACTTCCTAAGTGTCCATCAAATTGCAATCTGGTACATTAAAACTGCTAGAAAAGGACAGGAACCCAAAAGTCCAGAGAATTCCCTCCATTCTTGTTATTCTGTTCTACTGTTTTGTTATTCTCATCCTTGGGAATCAGAATGTTCTTTTGATAAGCAGCGTTATCAACAGGAAGGAAGGAAGCACCACCACCTACACATTCAAATATCATTGCAAAGTTCTTCCCTGTATCTTTGCTATGTTTGCGTGCATGGACTTCCTTCTCTTTAATTAAGTTGTTCTTGAATTAAGACTCCTTCATGTCAAGCTTGACTTCCAACTATGTAGGTCTCTTGGCAATAACACAGAAGTGGTTTGTTACTGATTTTTCTAGGATATTTTTTTTCTACTTTGGTGGTCTTTCATCCAAGCGCTAATCAACTCTGATCCTGCCTAAGATTTTTAAGAGCAGCCAAGGTCAGCTAAAGGCTGCTACCTGTTGTGACATCTGGATTAGGATCAGGGAGATCCTGTTTCAAGCCCACCCTTAATCCATTGTAACTCACTGGGTAATTGGGATCAATCATTTTTTCTCAGCCCAACCAATTTCATAGGGTTAAAATTCCTGTATAAACTGCTTTGAGCTCCTGATGAAAGCTGGGATGTATATCTAGTAAATAAATCAATCCACCAGAAGCTACATTTGTACAACCAGATCTATTTAATGTCTACAAATGCATCATCTACCAAGCCTGATTAATCTTTTTCTGTTTCATTCTTGATCAGTTTCATTCCTAATTAGTGTCTTTCTGTGTACATGTAGTCCTCGATTTGCAACAGTTCGTTTAGTGACTGTTCAAAGTTACAATGGCACTGAAAAATGTGACTTATGACCATTTTGTCACAGTTACCTTTGCAACATCCCTGTGGTCATGTGATCAAAATTCAGATGCTTAGCAACTGACTCATATTTATGACAGCTGCAGTGTCCCCGGTCATGTGATCACCTTTTGCGACCTTCTGACAAGCAAAGTTAATGGGGAAGCCAGATTCACTTAACAACCGTGTTACTTTTTATCAACTGCAGTGATTTACTTAACACCTGTGGCAAGAAAAGTCATAAAATGGGGCAAAACTCACTTAACAACAGAAATTTGGGGCTCAATTGTGGTTGTAAGTCGAGGATTACCTGTGGCATGAACTCAGTCTCCTTGGCAATGGCAACATTTTATTTATCAATCAAATTTATATGGCCAGCCATCTCATAAAAATTGACTCTGAATGATGTACAGCAATCAGAGAAAACACAAAAATCATATAAAAATGTAAGAGTATTAAAAGTTAAATATTATTAAAAGCAAAATATACAAACCTCAGGCAAAGAGAGAATGGAAATTACCATCTCAGTAGTGGAGCCATCTAGACCAGGTGTCCCCAACCCCTAGTCCGTGGACCAGCACTGATCCACGGCATGCCAGAAACCAAGTCACCCAAACAAGCGAAGCCCCATCCGCGGGATGCAGGCAGCATGTGAAACCACGCCCCCTCCAGTCCACGGAAAAACCTCTCTCCACGGAACCGATTCCTAGTGCCCAAAAGATTGGTGGCCGCTGATCTAGACATATCTCCAGATCACTGGGAATCCCAGGCCTGGTGACATAACCAGGTCTTGAGGGAATTCAACAAAGACAGAGCTAATCTAATTTCAACCAGAAGAACATTCCATAAGGCAGGTGCCACAGCAGAGATGACCTGCTGCCTGGATTCCACCAAATGTATGTTCCTAACTGATGGTACTTGCGTGTGCCAGGTCTAATGGGGTGGGGGCTGACGCAATTGGGGAGAGCCGGTCCCTCAGATAATCCAGTCCCATATCATGAAAAGCTTGAAAGGTTAAAATCAGCACCTTGAATTGGACCTAGAATAGAGATGTGAAGGCCCGGAAAAAAACCGGAAAAATTTGGGGAAAAAACAGGTTTTTTTCCGTTTTTTTCCTGAAGGCTTTTTTGTTTTTTTCCAAAAAATTATAAAAATTGAAAAAAGAAAAAAAAAACCATTGTGGAATATTTTATTTTAACATGATGAATAAAATATTTTAAGACAGGGTGTTCAAATATTTTCCAAATCATTTCTAAAAAAAATGTATGATATCAGATTATTCTAATTTCTGTGCACTGAGTGAGTACAAGCAAGTCTTAGGTAACTTTTCTCAACATTTATTGCATCTTTCCAAATATTTCCCTCCCCCCCCCCCCCACAAAAACAAATGGAAAAAAAAACACGGGTTTTTTTCCGAGCTTCAAAATTTCCGGAAATTTTACATCTCTAACCTAGAAACAAACCGGTTAGCCAATGCAGTTCACAGAGCAAAAGTGCAGCATGCACTGTTTTAGGAGCTGTGCCGCTGCATTCTGTACCAGCTGAAATTTCCAGATACTCTTCAAGGGCAGCCCCATAAAGAGTGTGTTACAGTAGTCTAAACTGAAGGTAACTAGAGCATAGGTGGCTGTTAAGCAGGGCTTGCCTATCCAGGAATAGGCACCACTGGCACATAAGATGCTGGGCAAAGGCCCCAGATGCCATGGACTGCCATCTGCTTATTAAGCAGGAGTCGTGAGTCTAGGAAGAGCCCCGGATTACACACTGGGTATGTCTGGGGCAGTGTAGCCCCATCCAGCACCAAAGATGGCACAGTACTGGAATCAGTGGGCCCCAAAATCAGAGTCACTCATTCTTGTGAGGGCTCTTTTGGTGTACATGTAGTCCTCGACTTACAACAGTTCATTTAGTGACCGTTCAAAGTCACAACAGCACTGAAAAAAGTGACTTATGGTGGTTTTTTTAGACTTACGACCATTGCGGCATCCCCATAGTCACGTGATCAAAATTCAGATGCTTGGCAACTGACTCATATTTATGACGGGTGCAGCGCCTTGGGGGCCATGTGATCAGCTTCTGCGACCTTCTGACAAGCAAAGTCAATCGGGATGACAGATTCACTTAACAACTGTGTTACTACCCTGTTTCCCCCAAAATAAGACATCCCCTGATAATAAGCCCAATTGGGCTTTTGAGTGCATGGCAATAAGGCCAAGCGCTTATTTCAGGGTTCAAAAAAATATAAGACAGGGTCTTATTTTCGAGGAAACACGGTAACAACTGCAGCGATTCACTTAACAACTGTGGCAAGAAAGGTCGTAAAATGGGGCAAAACTCACTTAACAAATGTTTCACTTACGGTAGCAACACAAATTTTGGGCTCAATTGTGTCCTAAGTCGAGGACTACCTCAACTCATTGCAATAAATGAGTTCCCACAATGCCCTCATGTAGATGTTAGAGGAGAAAGCACCGACTCCTGAGGCACCTCAAACAGTAGGGCTGAGGGAATGACATCTCCTCCCCAGTCATCACCAACTGGAATCGACCCTGAAGAAAGGAAGTGAACTAGCACAACACTGTGCCGGCTACCCCAAATACTCTGAGCTGATTGAGAAGGACACTATATGATCAATTGTATTTTAGACAGTCATATAATCTATAAACTCAATAAAATATAACTGATATTCTACCTTTGCTCCAGAATAAACTCCAAGCACATAAAACCGTGATGGCGAACCTATGGCACGCCGTTCCACAGGTGGCCCGCAGAGCCCTCTCTGCGGGCACACCAGCCATGGCCCCAGCCCAGCTTCACCGCGCATGTGCGCAGCCTCCCACCGGCCAGCTGGTCTTTAGGTCTTTGCCACGCATGCGCGGGGTGCATGTGGGGGCCGTGCGCATGCGCGGGGGGGGCACTCGCATTGCATTTTGGGGTCTCGCGCGGCGCCCCGTTTTGGCTTCCAGGTTGGTGCAAGAGGCCTTCCAGGCCCAAAATGGTGTGTGTGTGTGTGGGGGGGTCACACACGCATTGCATTATGGGGGCGTGCGCGCGTGCGCTGTTGCGTGTGCACGCTTTCGGCATGCGACGACAAAAAGGTTAGCCATCACTGACATAAAACATCTAGAACAGATACCGCTCTCAGTCAAGCTACAGTCACTTTCATTTCTTAATATCTTTCCCCAAATTCTTTACCTTCCTCCTCAGTAACTCCAGTATCAATAGATCAACAATTCAAACTTCTCAGAAAACAACTGGAGGATCAGGGGGATAATGTTTTCCCATATTCCATGCCATACTTTTCAGATCCCATAATCAAACCTAGCTTCTTCATCCACACCTGCAGAGTTTTAGGATTTTTCCATAGCACCTGGAACTCATGCACACACACTTTCAGTTTTCTCCTCACTAATAATATATGAAAAAAGAAGGGCTGGAAGTCAATCTGGTTCAAAAACAGAAGATCCAGTTATTCCGGATCAACAGAGATACCTGAAAATTCAGCATCCTATTTTCAAGGGGTCAGCTAGATACCTCCAGGAAACTTAACAGCTGAATTCCTCAAAAGATGATTTCAACTATCAAGTTCTGCCTAGGATTGCCACATATTTAACCAGGTTTTCAAAACTGTTTTGCAGAACCATGACTACAAGAATTTGATGGGGTTCTTTCTGTGAGACACTAAAGGGGAAAAAAAGTTGTCTTGAACATAGCTTTCTTTCTTGATCAGGATTTAAAATAGATAATCACTCTCTACAACCTGAAAAGTTTGAAACCAAACCATGGTTTGTTGAGTAAACACAGCTGGCTGGGTTTGCATACACACAATGCCATAAACCAGCAACCCACAATGGTTTAGTATGATGTTCTGTGAATCTGGCCAGCATACAGAATTATATCCCTCTAAATAGTGCAAAAGTCTACCAAGAAAAGTGGTAAATTTTTGGATAGAGTGCTTTCAAACAGAGGCTAGATAAGGAACTGACAGGTAAACTGTAGTTGTAAGGATTTTTTTTATCTTCATAGCAGATATCTTAGATATCCTTTGATTTTGTAATTTACAGTAGAGCAAAAGCCATTTATGGTAATAATTGCTACTATGCAACTGGTGCCAGAAATACAGTGCTCTTGATATTGATAATGTGATAACCCTTTGGACTAGTAACTAATGATAGCCATGTCTTCTGTATACAGCATCTACTGCTGGATACAAGGCTGCCCCATCTATTTTGCAGAAGGCATTTAAATAAATGATCATTTTGCAGAAGGCATTCAAATAAAGTCAGATCATTTGGTCTGCAAATGCCCCCTTTAGATACAGAAAGCGAGGCAGCACATCAGAAAAGCTTCCACCTTTACCCTTGCTGAAAGCAGCAGGGGAAGGCACTCTTCACATGCTCAGCAATGCTTTTCTCATGCATGCACTAGACTAGAAGATATAAAATCTCTCTCTCTCTCTCTCTCTCTTCTGCTTTAATACAGAGGTTGGACTTCTACCTGCCGCCTAAAGAAACCCGAGTTTGTGCCGCACGCCCCACCCCCCTTCGGGCCCAGGCAATCTGCACATGCTTAAAATACTCTTCTTCACCCAAGCGGGAAGGAGAGCAACCGGTTTGCTGACCCAGTCCGAGAGGTATTATTTTTTTCTCCCCTGTCCGATGTCAACTCCCGGGCTGGGAACGGAGCAGCAGCCCCCTTTCCTCCAGAGGACACCCGGTTTGAGGAACGCTGCCAGCCACCCCGCTACAGGCGGCCGCGGCGGGGTCGAGTCCGGCTTCCTCCCGCTCGCCGCCTCCGCCGCCGGCCAGACCCTTCCGCCCGACTCCGTTTGTCTCCGCTCGACAACGCCCCTCTCCGTGACGTGGCATTCCCCCCCTCCCTCCGGAGAGCACCTGCGCGAGCTGGAAGCCGTCCTGCAGCTCCCCCCAGTCCCGGAGGCACTCGGCGACCGTCGGCCGTCCGTCCATGGCGACTGTGTCGGAGACCGGCGGGCAACCCTTTCCGACGCGCCTTCCCGCAGAGCGGGGGCGGAGTGGAGAAAGAGGCGGGAGCGACGCTTCCGAAGGACGCTTCGGCCAATCCGCCAGGGCTCTCGGGGACCCGCCCGCTGAGGGCCCGGCCAATGAGCGCCGATGCGAAGCCAGCGGCCGGCGGGCGGGCGGAGTGAAGGACGGCTGGGAGGGCGAGAGGTCGAGGAGAGAGTAGAGGCTGCACTGTTTCTCCCCCCCCCGCCGCCGCAAAGAACGTAGAATAATAATAAGAGTTGGAAGGGACTCTGGAGGTCTTCTAGTCCAACCCCCTGCTCGAGCAGGAGACCCGGCCTATAGCATTTCAGACAAATGGCTGTCCAATATCTTCTTGAAAGCCTCCAGTGATGGAGCACCCACAATTTCTGAAGGGAAGCCGTTCCCTTGGTTCATTGCTCTCGCCCTTAGGAAATTTCTCCCTGGTTAGCTTCCAACCATTGTTTCTTGTCGTGGCTTTTGGCCTTTGGAAAATAGTTTGACCACCTCGTCTTTGTAGAAGCCCCTCAAATATTGGAACACTGCTATCATGTCCTCCTTTTTGTGAGACTAAACATATCCAATTCCTGTAACCGTTCACGGTATGATTTAGCCTCCAGCCCTTTTGTTGCTCTTCTCTGCACTCTTTCCAGAGATCGTGTGTCAGACAGTAGAATGTCAGATACCGGTGAAGTTGCACCGACATGGTGGCCTAACTATCCTGCTAAGCCAAGGTTTGTTTAGCTATGATCTGTCACATAAGCACCCATTGGTTGCGTCTGTATAAAAGATACTCTCACCGGATCTAGCTCGGCTACGGGAGAGTTCATGGACTGCCTGCTTGGCAAAGAGTTTTGCTCCTTCTTTTGGACCTCTGTGATTTTACGCTTGTCTCCCATTCAATTGTAACCTGATCTGACCTTTTCCAGATCAGGCAAGCAACAAACCAGGCCTTTATTATCTATGTCACCAGAGTTCGAAATCACATAAGTGTTTACATTATTGGCGGAAACTGTGGAGAGAACTCTGCAAACAACTTCCTCTTATTCTTTAAATTCATTTTTTTTAAGCAATCATTTTTTAATGGTCCACGGTGATTTGCTTCTTGCCACAGCTGTTTTTGCTGTTTGTTTTGTTTGCAACTTCTCTTTAGTTCCCTTCGGATGTAAATGACAAGTTTCCATCACAACAGGGTGAGAGTTGCTGGAACAGGTGACAATTGCAGGAGGCATTTTGAGTTTTGTGCAATTTGCTGCCTAGTTACTTGGGTGGGGCGGGGTGGGGGGGAGATTCTAAGGGCCAAAAACAAGTTTGAGAGCCATGTGCAATCTGCAGACTGTCAGTTATCGCTTAGGAAATTGCCAGTCTATTTGCTCTAGCCAAGTTCTTGCAACCTTAGTAATAAAACTCTCATGCAGCACATGATTATGTCCTTGATATGTTATTAGATTCATGTGGGTCATTACCCCTGCTGCCAGCTGACTGGAAACTTCACAGGCATCACGTTATTGGCTGATGGTTCCATACATGCATTTTGCTTTTTCTGCACTCTAATCCTGATTGTTGCTGAGCTGAGATCATGACTTTGCTTAGTTCTTCGGCACTAAAAACTAGGGAAGTCTTTCTACTACCATTGTCCCAATGTACATATAGGACTATCAAGAAGTTACTGGTGTGTCAGGCAAAGGAAAATATAACTTGCTTGCTTGGAGCTTGGGTCACATGGACTGTCAGGGATTATTCAAGTAGTTTGCTTATGCAGGATTCCCCTTCATTTCTAATATACCTGTGTGAGATTTCTGGCTTCTCTCCTGAGGCAATCAAATTCTACAGGACTCCCTGTAAGGGATTACTCTATTAAGGCTCCTAATGGAACCCAAATAACCCTAGTAGAGCTCAGTGAATATTTAACTGGCACCTGAAAAAAATACATATTATGCTGCCTCATAATATTGACTTGTGACGTTGCCCTGAATGGTACTGTGTAGAACCCTTTGTAAAGTTGGAGTGACCATCCACTCCTTGTATTACTCCCTCTTCTGCCTATGGTGAAATGGCGGAGAACCAAAACATCAAAAATAAGGCTGGAGCTTTTACTTCTCATTCCCTCTGGTAGGGCTTAATGCTCATTGCCTGTTTTCTAACCCTACACGCTGATGGGTGTGCCTACAGCTTGTACTTATTAATTTTTTTATCCCACCCTTCTCCCCTGAAACTTTGGGAAGCTTACAGGTTATAAAACAAATAGAAAAATAATTAAAATATAACATCAAAAATCCACAGCTTAATATTTTAAAAACTATACAGAAACCAGAACTAAGAGATGGGATGGGAACTAAGCAACGAGAGCCTCCCTTGGGGCCCCATACCAACTGGCAAAGCCAAGTTTTAATATCCTTCAGGAAGGCCAAAAGGGTGGGAGCAGTTCTCACCTCTGGTGATAGTGTTCCATAGGGATGGGGCTACAACTTTTCTTGATCTGTAGCTGGAAACACAGATTTTTAGTGGAAGTATCTTGTTTGGGGAACAGCGTTTCGGATGCCTGAAAAGTTTATTCTATATAATATCTTTCTGACCTTGACAAACAAGCTCACGAAAAATAAAAACATAATGAAGTCTGTTGAGTGTGAGACAGATGATGAAGTCAGCAATAGTGCAACAATGGAAGGTAAAGTTTTCTTTCAACAGTTTCTGAAAAATAAACGTTGGTTTCCTTCTCACTTTTCCGTCCCACTCACTCACAATAAACAAAGCTGCCGATCAGTAATTTGGTTCTGAAGTGTCAGTTATGGCAGTTATATAGAACCGTTGTTCCCAATCTGATAGCTGTTTCACAAATCCTCGATTGGGCCGCATGTTATTTTTACATTTCTGGACATAATTCCAAGCGTTCTGTGAAGAAAGGTATAAAATGCAAAGATCAGGAGCAGGGAAAATATTTGAGGAAAGCCCCAAGCATCTTGAGGGAACAGAAGACTTGCATTGAACTATGTGTTCCTAGAGTCACAGCCATCTAAACCATAATCAGGGAAGGGTTCTCTGTAACTTCATGGTGGAATACATGCTTCATGTGCCAAAACCCTAAGTTCTTGATACATCAGTTGAAACTTCACCGCTTTTTATGTATATACAGTACACAATGGGCTAGTCACATAGCAAGAATAACTGATGGCAGGTGGACCAAGGCAGTCATAGAATGAATTCCACTTGATAAAAAGCGTCCATAAAAGAGACTTAAAACAAGACGGATCGACAACATCAGCAAGTATTGCAGGCCCAATTGGCAAAGGAAAGCTCAGGACCGTATTGGTTGGAAATATGCAGAAGAGGCCTTCATCCTGCGGTGGATAGACAATGCCTAAATGATGATGATGATGACAGTATACAATAAAATACAATAAAAGGTGCAGGGCTTCAGCCATGCACACCATGTTGTTTTTGTTGACTGCTCCTGAAGACACTCTTGGAGCCATAGTAAGTAGCACAACCCATGCTTTAATTTGCCATATTTTCCATTCTCAATTTCTAGCTAAGAGTCAGGTAGCAAGTGATGGGAAGATCTCCTTGCTTGAGCCTTTGAGCACTGACGATCACGGTAGACCAATATTAGGCAAAATGGACCAAAAAGGAAGACTCGGTATGAGACACTAATAATGTGAGACACTTTAAAGTAAACATGATTCATGTTCTAATTTGGGCATAAAGGCCACTATATCATCTTTGATTTCACATTCTGTTTTTAAAACTGCCTAAACTGATTACCATCAAACTTAATTTGACAGTAGAAAATTGACAAACAATGTAAGTTTCTGTTCCAAGAGTCTTACAGTTGAAAAACTGACACATACACAAAATAATAGAGAATGGGAGAGAAATTTGGACAAAAAGATATCTGGGAATAAAATGTGATGAGTGGAGCTACACGAATGATCAGCATAATGGCAAAACATGTTGGGGATGGGGAGAGCTAACAGTGTATGATAGCCTCCCTCTACTTGTCTTCTCCAGGTGATTGGGAAGTTACAATCCTAATGTATCCAGAGAGCATCTAGTAGGAAAGGTTGTTACAGGTTGTCAACTACACTCACCTTCAGGTAAAGCTTGCAAGAATGGATAAGGTAAGCCATCACTGCTGTGCTACACCTGCTTATTCCAAAAGTGGAGAAGACCAGGACTGCTCCTTTATGGATATGAGCATCTAAACAAGTTTTTCATTAATTTAATTTTTTCCATTAAGAGGTTGAAGGCAATAAATTCTACATAAAAACAGTCAATTTTTCTTTTTTACAGTTTTAATCTTGATGCCAGTTTATGTGGGAAAATTATGAAAGATGGTTGGGCCAAATGTGAATTCTTCAAGTTTATGCTCATACATTTAAGTCCAGTAGGATGTCCCACTGATGTCAGTCAGACTTACTTCTGTGTCAAGGTATGTAAGAGTTATGGGAAGGCATGAGATTATGTCCCCAGGGGACATGTGGGCCTACTTGCCAATGCGCAGCTTACATATTCCAATGGGAAATGAAGTCTGTTATCTAGAGAACTAAAAGTTTTGAATTGACACCATGAGTTCTCTAAACAAAAGGGATTTAAAAAACACTACTGTATAAATATAGTTGGAAAGCCAGTTTGCTGTACTATAGTGGTTAAAACACCAGGCTAGAAACCAGGAAACTGAGTTCTAATCCTGCCTCTGGCATTGAGTCAGCTTGATCTCTTCCAGCCCAAGGAAGGAGGCAGTGGCAAACTACTTCTGAAAATTTTTACCAAAAATACGATTTTTTAAATTTAAATTTTTACACAATACGAAGATGATTTCTATAGATCAGTGATGGCGAACCTTTTTTTGCTCGGATGCCAAAAGGGTGTGCGTGCATGTGTGTGCCCACACCCATAATGCAATGCCCTCCCCCCCTGCACATGCTCACACAACCCCCCCCAGCGCTGCCCCCACCGCGCATGCACGCAGACCTCACTGAAGCCTCCGGACTTCTGGTAGGCCCGTTGTGCCGTTTTTCGCCCTCCCCAGGCTTCAGGAAAGCCTCCGGAGCCTGTGGATGGTGACAAACGGCCTCCCCCCGCCCTCCTGAAGGCCGAAAATCAGCTGGCCAGTGTGCACATGCGTGCTGGAGCTGACATAGGGCAACGCCTCGCATGCCCTAAGATAAGGCTCCGCGTGCCACCTGTGGCACGCGTGCCATAGGTTCGCCATCACGGCTATAGATGTTCTCTAAATGGACTTGTGTCTGTATATTTATGTCTGTATATTTCAATAAAAATGCAGGCATAAATTACGTACTGCAAATCAATAGGCAAAAGGATCAAATTTGTATTGATTTGCACATATCTATTCAAAAGCCTCTTGCCTCAGTAAGTGGTCCATACTTATACAGTGTATTCTGTTCTCCTTAGAGAAGGTGACTCAAGTAGTTGCACTTTTCCTGATCCTGAAAAAAAGATGCAGCTGCTTTAAGGAGTTGCAGACAGGGGCTAAGTGTGTGCTGTAGCATTGTTTTGCTTTTTTTGTCCCCATTACCTCTCAGTCTGCTCTATCCTCACCATTTTAGGTGATCTCTAAATGTTCTGCTGGCACCAAAAATCTGGGGATTCTCAATTACAGGGTTGTGATTGTGACAGGATCAACAGCAGTCTAAAACAGCTAAACCACAAATTCTTTTTTACTGTTCTGACTTCATGACAATTTGGAATTTAGGATCGGAAATTTGGGACTATATTATATTATAGTCCAAATCAGTGTTTCTCAACCTCAGCAACTTTGAGTAGATTTCAATTCCCAGAATTCCCTAGCCAGTATGGCTGGCTAGGGAATTCTGGTAGTTGAAGTCCACCCATGGACTTCCCTCAAGAAGATCAGTCTGAAGGCTTTTAACTTAAATATGTACTGAGAATACAGATGACAATCCTGTCTTTTTAGCAGGGATGTGATGAGTTGAAATGATGGGAAGATTGAATATTTGGAATAAACAACTAAAAAACGAGTTTGCGGCTACACCAGGGGTGGGTTCTAACTTACCTCACTGCCGGTTCGCTTCCTCCTGCGCCACGTGGCCGCACCTTGTGGGCACGCGCTTTGCGCGCATGCGCAGTGCAAAAAAAATTAAAAAAAATCCCCCCCCAAAAGCCAAAAACAAGATGGCGAAGCATACACAGTGCCGGAAACTCGGCTTCTGCACATGCGCAGAAGAAAAAAAAACCTGGAAAAAATAAAAAAAAATCAAAAAAGAAATTCATGGTGGCGCCCACGGACCGGCACCGACCGAACCAGATCCGTGATGTCATCGTGACATCACCAGCGGGTCGCTACCGGTTCGGGCGAACCGGTCCGAACCGGGAGGAACCCACCTCTGGGCTACACACTTACCCTCTGGACTGGGGGAGGAGAATACCATTACAGTCTACTTACCAATAAAGTGACAAATGTTGCCAAAGTGAGAAAATAAATCTGCCTCTAGAGAATCAGGAATAGGAATATGAAACAGTTTTTCTCTTTCTTCAAGGAAGCTGGGGAAAAAGAGACAATCTGCTTAGAAGCATGCAAAATTGAATCAGCCCAGTCAATATCACCACAATATTATAACTGATTAGCATTAGGAGTAGTTCAGATTTTTGTTTAGGTATAAAGCTCAGATGGTCTTCAGTCAATCATTCTCAAACTGGCTTAACTCATGGAGTTGTTTGAAAAGATAATGTGGTGATGGTGGTGGGAATTATATATGCTGTAAGCTATTTAGAGGATGTGTCATTTAAAAAACACAGCAGAGTTTGAAAAATGGGCAAGGAATCACAGGTAATCCAAGTTTATATTTTTGAAGATCTATTCTCATTGTGCAGGGGATACAAATTGCCTAGAGTCTTTAAATGGGAAATATGCCTTCTTAAGACCTGCACATGGAATCAAAGGATGCCTTCAGGCCAGGGGTGAAATCCAGCAGGTTCTGGAGAACCGGTAGCGGAAATTTTGAGTAGGTCGGAGAACCGGTAGCGGAAATTTTGAGTAGTTCAGAGAACCGGCAAATACCAGCTCTGGCTGGCCCCAGAGTGGGGTGGGAATGGAGATTTTGCAATATCCTTCCCCCAGGAGTGGGGAGGGAATGGGGATTTTGCAGTATCCTTCCCCTGCCACGCCCACCAAGCCACACCACGCCCAAGCCACGCCCACAGAACCGGTAGTAAAAAAAATTGGATTTCACCACTGCTTCAGGCTGAGATGCTTTTCAATCACCTACCCACTTCTATCGGATATTGAGGTAGACAATCTTTGGTTGATAAGAAATCCACACTTTTTAAGGTGACACTGTAAGCTGGTTTTCTTCCTTCCAGGTATTTTTTGGGTGAAAATAGAGGAAGGTCTTTTTAAAAACAATATTAAGCCTACTCTAGGTCTTTCATTTATAAATTCCACATGTCTGCCACTGGACATTGATAAGAAATTGCACTTAAAAAAAAAACATTCAAGTGCTAAAATTCAGTGGCATGACTGGAAATGGCCTTATAATATACCCAGGACTAAAATAATGCATGGGAAGGTAACTATTGTGATTTCTCTTACAAGATTGGAAAAGTGCCGAGTGCTGAATTGTCTTCAGTATACTGTTACTGGGGGCTGCATACTCACAATATGCCAGCTTCCTCACAGATATTAATATGAGCCTTGATTTTCAGGTCCTTCTGAATCTGGCTGTCACAGGCTTGTGCGTAGTTTCCCATGTACAGCTTAGCAGGCAAGATTTCTACTGGATAGGTCTTAAAGGCTTCCAATTCCTGTTTGGGGGGGGGGGAACAGATCATCCAATGAAAGCACAGTACTTGTTCAAAGTCAGGGAGCTGAAATCAATATGGCCATTTTCAAGATCCTCTTGATTGCAAGAGGGGTCATTGAGTGATTAAGCTTCACATCTCAAATCCAATAAAGTGTAGAACCTTGCAGGCTGCAGACCACTGAGAATGAGTCCCATCGAACTCAATGGTACCTACGTACTTCTCATTAAACAAATGGAAAGCAGGCAGTGTGAGTTTGGCTAGAAGAGAACTCTCAAAGAAGTATATAAAGGTTTAAAATTCATAAGAGAATATTACAGGGATAGTTCTTAAATGAAATAAAATGCAAGAATCCTTAAAAAAATATCCAACAGGAATAAACTGATGCCACAGACCTCCCTAAGGAGGAAGGATTCTGGTTGTCTGCCTCAAATGCCTACTGGATCTGGGAAGCTTTTGCTACTTGAGTAAAAGTGAAGGAATGCAGAGTTCAAACACCTCTTCTGGATAATAAAAATCTAGTCTCTACTGAGAGAGGAGGTCTGAGCTTATACTCAGCTTACTGTGCGTACACGCTGAGCAGAACCCCTCAAATAGTTTTTCTGCACTCTTTCTGCTTTACATAAATGACCTATGCGATCATATTAAAAGCAGCTGCGTCCTCTTCGCTGATGACATAAAACTATTTAACTCTACCGACAATACTGCTGCCCTACAAAGCGACCTTGACTATGTGTCAGAATGGTCACGCAATTGGCAACTCCAAATCTCAACCAACAAATGCTCTGTCTTACACATTGGCAACAAAAATCAGAACACCAAATACAAGTTGGGCGGAAACAACTTTGTAGACGACCCTCACTCTGTCAAGGACCTAGGAGTACTCATCTCAAACGATCTAAGCCCCAGAGCTCACTGTAACAGCATTGCCAAAAAGGCATTAAGAGTTGTTAACCTAATTTTGCGAAGCTTCTTCTCCGGTAACACTGTACTGCAAACTAGGGTATACAAAACCTTTGCCAGACCAATTCTCCAATACAGCTCGTCTGCCTAGAATCCACACTGTATATCGGACATTAATACAATTGAGCGGGTCCAGAGGTATTTCACGAGAAGAGTACTCCACTCCTCTACTCACAATAGAATCCCTTATGCCACCAGGCTTGAAATTTT
>QLTV01004426.1:1611455-1629309 GCA_003457575.1 Thermophis baileyi | reverse complement strand
TGACCTAAGCGTAGTTCATAAAATTATCTGCTACAACGTCCTTTCGGACAATGACTACTTCAGCTTCAACCACAACAATTCACAAGCACACAAAAGATACAATCTTACTGTAAACCGCTCCAAACTTGATTGCAGAAAATACGACTTCAGCAACAGAATGATCAACGCCTGGAATGCTCTACCCGACTCCGTTGTTACATCCTCAAACCCTCACAGCTTCAACCTTAAACTGTCTACCGTGGACCTCACCCCATTCCTAGGAGGTCCGTAAAGGGGGCGTGCATAAGCGCACCAGCGTGCCTACCGTCCCTGTCCTACTGTCCCCATTTATTTGTACTCATTTCCTGTGTTCATGTCCATGTTTATACTTATACCTGTTATCTTGTACATGTTTGATAAACTAAATAAAATAAAAAATAAAATAAAAAAATAGTTTTAACCAGGCCCGCTAAAGACATTAGGGAATAATAGAGGTAGAAAGAGTGTTTAGGGTATCAAATGCTAGACATAATTCTTACAAAATGTTGTGGTACAATCTACCTACTTAGGAGACTCTTTTGAACAATACTTGCTTTTCAGCCACTGTTACATGAACATAAACTAGCCAATCATTGCTTTATTCAATATTGTAAGCTAAATCTTAGAGAATGCAGTCTACTTTACAAGAGTTCCCAACCAAAATTCTGAGCTTATTTTTATGTATACTAATCTCCCATCTGTAGCTACGTTTCTTGACATTAACATCTTTTGCATGTTGTAATGTACACGTTTTGTATACACCTTTCCCTAATATTTACATCCTGATATACATTTGGATTGTAAGATGCATCATAAAGTTCTGAAAAATATGGCTAATTACCTATACGAGAACTCTGTCCAACCTTCACACACAGAGTTATAAAGCGAAAATTGAATATGATTACATATACATTTGAACATTTCCATAATAATATGTTTGGTAAAAAAAAGGTGAAATTTTGTGGGCCATCTGACCACTTGATGAGCTGGGAAAGAATTTTCCCCAAATTGCTGAAACCCCCCCCCCCAAGAACTGGCCATGACGTCAAGCCAATTCCAAATCAAGTTGGTGTGAGTCTGGAAGCCAGTGATGGCTAACCTTTTCGGCATCGAGTGCCAAAAAGGGAGCACTCGCTCACTGGTGCGCAACCCAGAAGAGGAGCTGCCCAGGGGGCATATGCGCGCCAGAAAATGGACTTCCGGTTTCCAGCGCGCACATGCACGCCAGAAAGCTAGTCTTTTGGTTACTGGCGCGCGATGATCAGCTGGCCGACACGCATGCTCACACCGGAAAACGGAAGACCAGCCTTTCCAGTTTCTGGCACTGCCGCACTTACGAAGGCCAGCTAATCGTCGCGCACCAGAAACCCAGAAGAGGAACAGGCAATGCCGCATGTGCCAGGCGACATGGCTCCGCGTGCCACTTCGGGCACACGTGCCGTAGGTTCGCCATCACGGCACTAGGCCATTCTAGAAGGGATAGAAAGAAAGGGGAGCTAAGAAACAAGCCGTTTCCAAGACTCTCAAAATAAGCACAGAGAAGAACAGACAAAGAACCATGAGGGGCTATTAACTTTCGCTTCTTCTGAGGCTTTCAACAACTAATTGGAGCACCAAAGAAGAGGATTTAAGTTTCCCACCACAAAGATGGCCATATATGTGGGTGTGCATATATACCTGAGGTTTCCCACTGCCAATTTATTAATAAAAAAATAATACTCCTCTGACTTGAAGAAAAAAAAGGGAAAATCTTGAAGTATAAGGAGAAAGCCTGGTCTTTCCTGTATGATGTTTGTCGTACTTGAGGCATCCAAAAGATCTTTTGGGTCCTGAGGTAGTGGTAGGAGGCTGTAAAGCGTTCATAACCGCCTCTTAAGACTATGACTGGAAAGCGGGTGAGCCGCTGCATAATTCTTGCACAGCGAGCCGCAGAGCCTTCTTTAGCATCTACAAGCAGATCATTTAGAGAGTAAAGTGTTAATACAAAATATTTATTAATTTGTGGCATGGGCTTCTATAAGTCCATCCCATTTGTTATTAGATCTCTGTATTACAGGTATATTCCCGTGTTCATTACAATAGGATCCAAGTTCTGTCTCTTAAAAGCAATGCCTCTTTCTATATAACTGACACTCCATTGTTTTCCCCCCTAGTATTTATTTAAATGACTTATAGCACTAGCAATAGCACTTATATACCGCTTCATAGTGCTTTACAGCCCTCTCTAAGCGGTTTAGAGTCAGCATATTGCTCCCAACAATTTATGTCCTCGTTTTACTGACCTCAGAAGGATAGAAGGCTGAATCAACCATGAACCGGTCAGGATCGAACTTCTGGCAGTCGGCAGAATTAGCCTGCAATACTGCATTCTATAAGGTCACACATCTCGCAGCAATGGCTCTATTAACCATGTTATTAATATCTAACTACAGGAGCTAGCCAATCATTTTTGTTCTAGGCTTGCAACACTCCCTCCCCCTCCCAAAATGCTGGAAAGGAAGGTACTTCTAAGGCAGACACATATCAAGGAGTAGTGGATTTATCTAAATCCTTAAATCCCATTTACATGAACAAGTGATTTGCCACCATAACGATAACATAAAACGTACTATATTCAGAGGATGGTTTCTTTCTTAATTCCCTTATGTCAATTCCTGTGTCAAATGCTAGATGGAGAGAAAAAGAAACAAAAGGATTTTAACACAGGGTTCTGAAACTTTTATTACAAGATGTAGAAGCATTTCCCCCAGTTAAGAAGTCCCCATGCACACCATTTGCTGCAGTAGACTGGCTCATTCAGCAGCCTCAGGTGGAGTAAGGCAACTGCTTGATGTAATTAAGCCTTTGATGGGCTGGTCTGAGACTGTCAGGAGCCCAACTGGGAATTCTAGACAGATTCCAGTACATCTGATCATCACCAAGTTCAATAAGAATGAGACATTTTGGAGCATCACTCTAGAGCGAGCCGAGCCTTAGCAAACTACCCTGCCTTTTTAGTTTTGAGAAAAAGAGGGTTGATACGTGTTAGTTCTTTATCCACTTCAAGTAGATCATAATCCATGTCAAAAGCCGCATCCACAGACTCGGTTTTGCCATCATATATTACACAGTATCGAACACATTCCAGGTTGACGGATTCAGGCACCAAATATTTGCCCAATGGATTCTTTAAAACAAACAAAGGTAAATTAAGTAGCACGAAATACAGATAGTAAAGAATGGAGTGTGGTATTTCTGTGGTGGATCCTAAGGAAGTTAATCTAACCCTAACCCTAACATAGAAATATCCAAGATCTGGCCCCATTCTTATAAAGTAAAACTGATTTTGAAACCTTCAGCTATGAAATAGCCTTTTCCTTATAAATGGTGACATTGGAATGTCCAATTGTGTGTTGGAGAAGATATGAGACCAATTTTAGGGTAGAGATAATGGCTCCCAAAGAATCTTGCTCTGGATCATGTTTGCTAGGGTATGGATTAGTTAAAAATATTTGAGGAAAATGTGCAACCTGTTTTAGGATGTACATTCAATTCCTCATTTTGAGTATTATCCTATATCATAAAAAAGATAACCCTCAGGATTTTTTATTCCACCCCCCCCCTTTAGGGTTTTGAGCCCAGGTGACGCAGTGGTTAAAATGCAGTATTGCCGGCTAACTGCCCACAGCCTGGAGTTTGATCCTGACATGCCTCAAGGTTAACTCAGCCTTCCATCCTTCAGAGGTCAGTAAAATGAAAACCAGATTGTTGGGGGCAATATGCTGACATTGTAAACTGCTCAGAGAGTGCTGTAAAACCACCATGGAGCAGTATATAAGTCTAAGTGCTACTGCTATTGCTATTTTGAAGAAAATTGATATTACTAATGTTTAAGATTATTACTACAGTGTTTGTGTGTTTCTTGTCTCAATATGCCAAAAAACTATAGATAGCACTGTCACATATGTGTATTGGTGTGGGCGGATGATATAGTTACCTCAAAACTCTAGTCCCCAAATGCTCAATTCTACTTTATGGAAACTGCTATGGAACAATAGGTTCCCCAAGAACCATTGATTGCTGTATTCAAAACAAACAAATTTCTAGTCTAGCATGAATCTGCCTTGCCAATTAAGAACCTTTTGAATCCTGACCCTAATCCTTCGGTCAAAAACAAGCCATCAAAATCAAATTATATTCCCTAAATTAAAAAATTTTCACTTTCAAAATTCAAAGGAAGTGTTTTCAACTTGAAACACTTCAGAATGGTTTCAGATTACTAATGGAACAGTACTGGTAATGTTGGGAAGTACATTCAAGCACAAAACAGGGCTTTTTAATGTTGTGTTTGTTTTAATTTCAAAACACTTTTCACATCAGTAGTCCAAATGTTGGAACACATTAATCACACAGGAACCTGGTTTCTTCCTTCTTGCTTTCTAGGCAACAAGCCAAATCTATTCTATTTTCTTCCATTTATCTCAATAAATTGAAGAATGAGATTGTTTCAGTTATGTTTCTGCTCTTTTATTATTGTGTCATGCAATGTATATTTACAAAGCAACAAGCCCCATTTTGTCTCATAGGGCTATATCAGGATAAATGTGCATAGGCTGGCCTAAAGGTAGAGTATGACCATAAAAGCAATAGCTAATTTTGTTCCATAAATGTTAGCAAAGAAAATTAAGAGTTTCTAGCCATTAGAAAAATCTCTGCATGGTTGCTATCCTTCATTTAGGGTATATGAGGAGATTAAAAATCATAGACTTCTCCAGAAATAAAACTCACTGTTTTGACTCTTAGTGCTGTCATCAAGTGGCTTTCATTATATTCCCTCTTGGTACGAGCATCTGAAAGTAAAGCAACAAGAAAAAAGAAAATATATTTATATGAAATCTACAAATACAAATCTATACAGAAATCTATATGAAAAGAAGGGCAGTGAAAAGTAGTGGTTAAGGTGCTGAACTAGGAATGGCCCAGGAAACCAGCAGGGTTACCTTGGAATGGTTATATGTGCTAATGCTCTGCAGATGTTCTAAAGAGATAGGGTTAGCATTATAACTAAGTTCACCAACTTGCCAATTTTTAAATCTCCCCATCCCTACCAGTGGTGGGATTCAATTTTTTTTACTACCGGTTCTGTGGGCGTGGCTTGGTGGGCATGGTGTGGCTTGGTGGGCGTGGCAGGGGAAGGATACTGTAAAATCTCCATTCCCACCCCACTCCAGGGGAAGGTTACTGCAAAATCCCCATTTCCTCCCAATCAGCTGGGACTCGGGAGGCGGAGAATATATGGGGCGGGGCCAGTCAGAAGTGGTATTTACCGGTTCTCCAAACTACTTAAAATTTCCGCTACCCATTCTCCAGAACTGGTCAGAACCTGCTGAAACCCACCTCTGATCCCTACTCTAGACATTTGTGGGTGCTGAAGAAATCAGTAGAGAGATTCAAGTTCTAAGAGAAGTTCATTAGGTGACTTTGAACAAACCATTCTCTCTCAGCCCATCTTATTTCTCAGGGTTAGTTTGATGGGAAAAATAGGAGGACAGAAGATACAAATGCTCCTGAATGAAAGTCAGGACATAAAGGTAATAAATAAAATAAATATGGTCTCAGTGGGTAAGAACCTCAAGTGCAGCTGATCAGCTTTAGTCCCAAAGCTAGAGCAGGGTCCTCAAGGATTTGCTAAAGGATCAAGGGATGATAGCTTTGTATACAACTGCCTCATAGTCCTAGCAACACTCAAACAGTAATATACAGGATTTATACAAAACAGTTTTAAAAATGGGGAAAAAATAGCAGCAATGGCATCTGCAACAAGCCATGTTAATATTCTATATGTATCGTGATTTCATCAGGTTAAGGATGGAACTTAGCACTTAGCAATAGCAATAGCACTTAGACTTGTATACCGCTTCATAGTGCTTTACAGCCCTCTCTAAGCAGTTCACAGAGTCAGCATATTGCCCCCAACAATCTGGGTCCTCATTTTACCCACCTCAGAAGGATGGAAGGCTGAGTCAACCTTGAGCCGGTGAGATTTGAACCGCTGAACTGCAGCTAGCAGTCAGCTGAAGTAGCCTGCAGTGCTGCACTCTAACCACTGCACCACCTCGGCTCTAGTACATAACTTAGTACATAAATGGTAATATTTGCATCATAATGTCTCATCATTTGCCCTCTTTCATACGGATACTGATGACTAGCAGGCACAGTGCAGTATTCCTATGTCCGATTGCACCGTGTATTAATGTAACTATCTTTGATAACTTTCACTTACCCAATAAACAGAGATAGTTTGGCTCTGCTAATCTAGAGATCTTTGTAGACTGATTCAACAAATTATACAGTTCTGTTGGTTCACACAAGGTCACTCCTGCCATCACACTGGGAAAAAAATTATTCAGTGCCACAAATCCAATTGCATTCTCTAAAGATTAATTCTTGTAGAAGGCTAATTCAGAGGCATGTGGCTCCTCCATTAAAAAAAATAGTTCATATTTAAACTGAAATCCAAGGTACCAGGATGCTGTTCACTCTAAAAGCAGAAAAAAATGGGATCATTATATAGAGGTAACACACTCAATATAGGAAATCTTGTTAACTCAATTGTAAAATGGCTTGCAAAAATCAGCAAAAAACCAGTTGATTACACTTACAAAAGAAAATGCCTGATATAAAAGGAAAAGACATTAAAATATCTTTTATTGATTCAATGTTTGCTGAACATCCTCTGCCTTGTGCTTCAAGTGGAATGGCTCCCAGTAGGATTAAATAAAGAGACAGGTATGACATAACAGGAAAACAGAAGGGATGAATAAAGGAAAATAAGAATATTCAGGCATTACTTCTTAATATTAGAAGGGATTTACAGTAGACTTTAGGACGGCAATTGAGGGAGAGGCAGTGTTCAGTAAAACTGGCTTTATTGGTACAATGAAGGTGGCACTACTTTCATTTCCCCCCTTCTACTGCTAATAAATAGGAGCTTCCCCATTCAGGGCTGAATTAGCTATGTACTCAGTAATATAGTTTGCCTTGTGTCAATTTCATGATTAGCAATACTATATGGCAAGTGTGGTACAGACCATCAAACTTAACAGGATAATCACTAACTCTCTCTCTCTCTCTCTGTGTGTGTATGTGTGCGCATTCATGGGTCCCAGATAGAACTGCTGTCTGTCTATGGATGAATAAGCTGAAATGGAATAGTGACTGCTTCCTTACAGAAGTCTCAATGGCAGAGCTTATGCTTTGCAAGCCAAAATTCCATGTTCAACCCTCTATATTTCTATTAAGAAAGGCACACATATGAGGAATTGTGAAGTATCACTGTGGACAATAGAAAGCAAGATATAGGCATTAATCCTCCATGGAAAGATTCTTTCGAGGAAGGGCGAGATGTGAACATAATTGTAACATTATTTATGCTTCGGAAACACAGCCTTCCTTTTTGGGGTTAGTAAATTTAGGTTAAGATCTCTATGTTCTCTATCACGTAGCTGATGAAATTAAACCACATTTATTTATCAAATTAATTTATGTAAGATAAAATTAAAAAAAAGTTACGTAAAATACTGATCAACTCAGTTCAGAACCTAGGAGGCATTATTAAAAAGAGAAACCCACCAACCATGTGCAGTTCGTGACATCTATTGTCAGGGCAATTGTGGTTCCTGTTGCTATGTGTCTGTCCACCGTTACCAGGGTAACCGTAGAATCTATTTTTCATATTACCGAGTTTAATGGTGTTACAGTTGCTATAGTTGCATCCACTCTACCACCCTCGGTCTCCGGCAGGTCCTTACCGTCCAGGGTGACACCGGCAACTTCAAGGGAGAAAAGCATCGCTGCGCCTAGGGGGATCTCCTTCGCGTCCCCATCGCCATCTCTTGCGATAGACCCACCGGGTCCACGAAGCTCCCGCTCCCATGGAGAGACGCTTTATGGTAACTATGAGAGGACGTCACTCGCGCTGTCGTACTCGCTCTTCCTCTCGCGATACACGACGCTAACCACAACCCCGAGAGGCTGATGACGAGAAATCGTTTTTGGCCAAGCTGTTAAGTTGTCGCGAGAGTTTCAGTCACCAGTTATCAAATGGATCGAATTCTCGCGAGATTTGGGAAGTTTCTCCCTTTTTACCTTGAAAGCTGGAGTGTATTACTATATAGTATAGTAATAGTGTAGTATAGTAATAGTAATGTATAGTAATAATATAGTATAGGAATAGAAGAGAAGAGGAAGAGAATAGAATAACAGAGTTGGAAGGGACCTTGGAGGCCTTCTAGTCCAACCCCCTGCTTAGGCAGGAAACCCTACTCCACTTCAGACAAATGGTTGTCCAGTCTCTTCTTAAAAACTTCCAGTGTTGGAGCATTCACAACTTCTGGAGGCAAGTCGTTCCACTGATTAATTGTTCTGTCAGGAAAATGTGTTAAGAGTTCCTTTCGCTTAACCTCACTTTGTCTGAGGCGCTAGCGTTCCCCAGGAGCGAAATGACTGTTTCATTCCTAGGGGCCTAGGCAAACTAGAATAAATTGAAGCTGGTGACAGCCAAAGGAAATGAATAAGACGGGCTCCCGAGAGTTTGGGGAAGGAAAGCACAGCGAGAACTGGGTAGAGCTGGCAATAATGAACCCGGCAGGCTCATTCAATTCTTTCAGCGTTATTTCGTTGCAAAGCCAGACGTTAGCTTTGTGAGAAGGCAATTCTATTTAGAGTTTAAAAGCCTGCTTTCAATTCTCATTTTGAAACATGTGAGCATGAACGGAGAAACTTTTCTGCCGCTGTGACAAACGTCTAAATCGGAATTACAACGCAAGACAGCCGCAGGCCTTCTTCTCACGCGAGCGCTAAAGTCAGCGAAAGAGTTCGTTTTCTTTGTTCCATGTATTATTTAATTATTTATTAAATTTATATCGTCGCCCATCTCAACCTAAGTGACCGTCGGCGGCTTCCCTAATTGAAAGCAGCAAGAATGAAAAAGAAAATAAAAGCCCTTTTTAAAACCGGATTCCCCACCCACCCAAAACGGCGACAGCGGATTTCGCGACGTGACAGGTCTCGCGAGAACGAGTGAGATTTTTAAAAACAAGGCCGTCGAGCGTGAGCCGCCAAATTGTCGCGAGAGCTCGGGGGGGGGAAGTCTCGCGGTGCCCTCGCGCTGCCTGGAGGTCGTCGAGGATAAGGAGCAAAATCCCGCCGAGTCCTTCCCTCTTTTCTGCCGACGTCTCCCGCCATGTTCTCCCGTCTCACACGATCTGCCTGCGCTGGGCTTCGTAGAGGATTCGGCACCACCTCGCAGGTAACTAGGAGCGTGGGGAATGCGGAGCAGACTTGAGGGCTAGACTCATTCTTTCCGCTGGGTCTGGAGGGCGGCCCTGTGGATAAAGGGATCGCGGGGCTAGACGTTCCCCACAGGGCAGCCCCAGCAATCTTACTCCCTTGCTGGCGTTATCGATTTAGGCCTTAGGATTGATTGACTGGGACCTTTTTCCATTTAGAAGAGTCTACAGCAAGGACCTCAGCTCCCAGAATCCCCCAGCCAGCCTACAGCTCCTTACATACAGTAGGCTGGCTGGGGAATTCTGGGCATTGAAATCCATGCACCTCAAAGTCTGTGGAGATTCTCGGTCATCCAGGTCATGGTTGTCCCAGAGCTGAAGAAGCTTCTTGGATGAGAAGCGAAACGTCTTCAAAGAAAAAACCAGACAGTCCAGTGTTCTCTTGGAAAAAAAGCACCTTTGGGACAAGCACCTCAAAGTTGCTAAGTTTGAAAAACACTGGTCTAAAGTGACCTCTACCAATACAGAGACAACGGGAGAGAAACACAGGTTGATAAGAGAAAAAATACGTTTGGCCACGATAGGAATTTTAATTTCAGTAAGAGGTGGAGGCTGAGCTGCAGAGGAGAACCGAGGTCTTGATGAGGTAGTTCTGGCCAATGGTTCATGTGGATTTTAATTTGTGGTTCATCTGTGTAAGTAGCTAATCAGAAAAGGTGAAAGGTGCCTTCATATTTAATAATGGAAATAAGAAAATTATTTTGTGAAATCGAGCTTCATTAGCATCCCACAAATCCATTAATAGACCAAATCACAATGTAAAAAAGCAAAGCCGAAGAATGTATAATATATTCAATGAAACTGTATAATTCAATGAAACTAGATCAGAAATCTTTTCCTGATTCTTTTCACACATGCAGGGTTTTTTTTTCTTTTTAATATTTCATTTCACTTTAGAAGGCCAAGATGGATTGATTTTTACTTGACTGTATTACTTTGTGTAGGTCTTAAGGCAAGAAGAACTTTTTATGTCTGTTACTAGACATGATGAATTTCAGTTCATATCTTAATATTTTATTTGGTTTATGCAAATGTTGGAAATATATATCTTTCCTCTGAAGTTGTTCCATAAATCAATGCCCTATTTGCTAGTGTTGCTTGATTTGATTTCTATAGGTGCTAGAATCACAGCTGAATAACATCTAGAGGGCTGTACATTTTCTGTTTTTTTATCAAGATTATCTTGCCTGATATCTCCTAATGCTGAAGTTAAAGAAATTAATTTTCCCAGCTCAGTGATGCATCCCGCCTTTGGCATGCAGTTATTGTTGAATATATTCCTTGCATTTTCTTACTGTTTGCTTAATAGATGTGATATACTGTATAAGGAACAAGGAAGCAAGAATATACTGTACAGATACTATGTCTGGTACATAGATAACTGACCATTTTTAAACCTCTATTCCTCATCTTCAGATGTAACTTTATGAATTAGTATAAAGCCTGTGAGGAAACTTGGATAAAATATTTGAATAAAGATTTAGCTTTATTATTTCCCAATTGTGGGAAAGGATGCCCAGAAAAGATCACAAATAAGTTGATTTAAGTCTAACACTTGGTGTGGTTAGGTTAATGAATGTCTTTTATTTTCTTCATGTTCTTGAACTCCTATCTTAAAATATTTGTAAGATTTAATTTACCTATTTAGGGATTTGGAACTAGCTTTTCATGGGGTGGGGTGGGGTGGGGTTTGAGTAAAAGTTTAAGTACTGAAACTTTAAAGCCAGATGATGTCACTGCAGGCAGAAGAACACAGTTATCTTGGAAATCTCTCTATCTTTAGTTCATTCCATTAGCCAATTGCAACACAAGGTTGCGTTCACATTTGCAATTGTAACAGAAATGCATTATCAGCAGCGTACCATTAAAAACTCAAATGTCAATATCTGAACTTTCTTCCTTGGTCACAGGATGGAAATCTCCTGTCTCAACATATTTCTCATGATTTCTGATACATTCTTGTAGTTGTGCAGATGACAACCCAATCTTTTTTACTAGCCTGATACAGAATTATTGTATCGTTATGGTTTTTGGAAATTCTTAGAACAGCAGCTTAGAGTAAGCCATTTTAACAGAATAACAGAGTCGGAAGGGACCTTGGAGGTTTTCTAGTCCAACCCCCTGCTCTGGCAGGAAGCACTATACTGTACCATTTCAGATAAGTGGTTGTCCAATCTCTTCTTAAAAACTTCCAGTGTTGGAGCATTCACGACTTCTGGAGGCAAGTTGTTCCACTGATTAATTGTTCTAACTGTCAGGAAATTTCTCCTTAGTTCTAGGTTGCTTCTCTCCTTTATTTTAAATGGAGATAAGAATTTATTGCTCAATTCCAACAAGCATGTAGACTTTTCCTAAAAAATGCTGTTCTCTTGTTTGTGCTTGGATTTATATGTTAATGTTACCACATTATATTGCTTCAGAAAACAATCTATTTCTACATTTAGGAGATCACAAACAGTGTTAAGCATTTAATTGTTCAGTCCTAATTCCATACAAGATGAATATGGACATAAAATATTTTTTTGAAGGTGAAGAGACTGAGATATTTTATATTTTATCCCCCAAATAACTATTTCTTCAATACTTGAGGTGGGAGCTGAGGCAACAAGCTGGCTTCGGTCAGGCCAGCTGCTTCTTAGTGCATACAGGAAGGCAGAATTAAGGTTATGAGCAGATTCTAACTAGACTCAGAGGCTTCTATACAAGCACTGCTAATCAGAGCCGAGGTGGCGCAGTGGTTAGAGTGCAGTACTGCAGGCTACTTCAGCTGACTGTTCAGCAGTTCAGCGGTTCAAATCTCACCAGGCTCAAGGTTGACTCAGCCTTCCATCCTTCCGAGGTGGGTAAAATGAGGACCCAGATTGTTGGGGGCAATATGCTGACTCTGTGAACCGCTTAGAGAGGGCTGTAAAGCACTGTAAAGCGGTATATAAGTCTAAGTGCTATTGCTATTGCTATCATCTGGCCAGATTAGAGCCAGCTCTGTCCTGTCTCTCTGCTTTCTCCAACAATCAGCTGGTCACAGCCTGTTCGCATTCTCATTCACAGCTCTCCTGACAGCTTGCCTCAACCATGCCTCTCCTTGTTGGTTGTTGGTGAAGGCAAACAGATGGGACTTCAGAGAGCAAATTCAGGCTAGTTAAAGTGGGGAGATGTAGCAGACCCATGTGGTAGATGTCTACCCATCACAGTGGAAAACCACTGTGCTATATGCTGCTCTGCTTGAGTTACCAATTCTGTGCCTAGAACTGCAGCCAGAGATTTTTACTATTGCCATATTTCACTTTGTCTTCTGAAAGTTGATATCTAATCAATTAAAATGTTAAAATACTTTACCATCCTTCCAAAGCTCAGCATATAAGGGATAATGATATAAAAAAAATGGAGAAGCTTCTTACAAACAATTCTAGGATGCACACTTGGATCTCCATGTTTCTTTTTCTTTCTTTTTTTCTTGCCCTATTCAGAATCATGCTAGAGTGGCTGTACTTGGTGCTTCTGGTGGAATTGGCCAGCCTCTCTCCCTCTTGCTGAAGAACAGCCCTTTAGTCAGTCAACTCAGTCTCTATGATATCGCACACACGCCTGGTGTTGCAGCTGACCTCAGCCACATCGAAACAAGAGCTGAAGTGAAAGGTAAGAGATATCTGCTCACTTCAGATATCTTGCTTTATTTTTATAATTTCCTGGTGCACCACTAATTCAGAGAACCTATTAAATGGGTACTGTTGCTATAGTAAAAGCTACAATTGATAGATTTCAATCCCAGAACTAGTTATTGATGACAGTAGTCAGAATCTCAATCATGGGTTGACTAGTTTTTTCAGTTTGCCTGATTTTAAAAGCTTCCAAAGGCAATCAGATCATATATGCTTTTAAAACAATATATCCTTCTTGGCCACCCATGGGCAGCGAGGAAAAGAGATTGATCCTGGCATGCAACCACTGACAGGAAAAAGGTTCCTCATCTGTTAATCTAAAATGAGCTTCCCCCATATCTTACAATTCAGGATAGGAGGATATCTGCTCTTTTGTGAAAACCAGCTTAGATTATTTTTATTGGAGCTTAAGTCCTATTAAATTTGGTTCTGAACAAGCACGGATTGTTCAGAATCCAGGTTTCTAAAGCAGTTGGAGACCAGGAAGGTTTTTTTGTCTTTAATTGTGTGAAAACTAAGACCAGGCTATATAAAAATAGTTAATGATCTTATTTGGTTCTAAAGCTAAATTTATAGTTTGTATTACAAGAATTAGATGCTTCATGCATTTGAGATATTTCCATGGCCTCAAGAAATTGAAATCTTTTTATTTTGTTTTATCTATGATTTCTGTTTATTGGTGCAGTCTGAGCCTGTCATGTCCAGTTTGGAAATTTATTTATATCACTTGGATGTGAATCAGTTTAGGTATTATGCTTGCTTTACATGTAGACTCCTTATGTCTTTTACTGGTTTATCTAACCTGTTCCACGAGAATCTTAATCTGGCTATATTTGTGTTCTGTGAGCAACAGGTTATCATAATACCATTGAAACTGATTAGGGAAATCAGTTTTAAAATGTCCAGATTCTTAGGTATTGATAGAAAATTTCATATCCCAGGTATAAATCTTTCTAAACAAAATAATTTTTCACTATATTAATGTTTTCAGTGAATTCCCAGCCAATAGAATGTTGTAAATATAGTTGCTCATTTCATTGCTTTAGGTTTCCTAGGACCGGAGCAGTTGCCAGATTGCCTAAAGGGCAGTGAAGTTGTAGTAATCCCAGCTGGAGTCCCTAGAAAGCCTGGTAAGTTGTAGTCTGAGACATTGCAAAGAGATCCAGGTCACATGGAGTCATTGCAAAGAGCATCTAGCCATAATGGATGTTAAGATTTGCCTATATTCTGCAAAATAGGAAAAAAAGAGTTTGTATCTATTTATGCTGCAGTGTTCCTTGTATGCTGTTGTTGGGCTATTGTGTATCTCTTATAAAAATATTCAGTGAAATTAGAGTAAATCTTAATATGTGCTTTTCCTAAAAATTAAAGCTTGCAGTATTTTGTCAATTCCTTCCTTATTCTTCAAAACACTACTTTATTGAACCCATTTGAAAGATTTCCCCTCTTCTATCTTGTAGCAGATTTCTCCTTATTTTGTTTCTTTGTCCAACACTGCTGGCACTAAATTATTTCCTGTGAATTCTTAGTACTTCCCATCTCTGCAATACAGCTCTATAAGGATTATAAGTCGGCTGGAGTCATTTAAGAAGACATTAGTTTCCTTGGAACTTTTGCCCGGTAGTGATCGTAGCTCTGTTGCTGTGCTTTTTACTGGCTCCATATGACTTTTGAGAGCATTGTATGCGGGGTCAATTTTTTGCAATGTGAACAGGTTGATCCTTCATGAATTTTTGATATCAACTTCAAATCTCCTAAAATACATTTAACAGTTTGCTACTCCCAGAGGAGCTGTGGGGCTGGTTAACGCCTTGAAAGCCCTCACCCTGCCTTTTAATTAATTTTAACATTGATTTTTTTTTAAAAAAAATCATTGTCTTTTAAAATTTTATATGCTATTTTTATGTTTTAATATTTATTTGTACACCACCCAAAATCCCTCCCTGCGGGAGATGGGCAATTTAATCAAAATTGATAAATACTAAAAAAGTTCTGATGAGATTACCAGTCCTTCAATATCTGGGGAAAAGTCAGTCTAAAGTCTGAGACATCTTTTCTAGTCATGAAGGAGATTTCTGACCTTCCACTTGACCTTAGATTTGACACTCATCTGAGTGTGGAGATGGAAGAATGATGGTTTATTCTGCTGTTATAGGAGTATAAATTCTGGCTGCCTCCAAAGGGATATTTGTTAGGAACCTTTTATCAGTCCTGTAAAGTGTTCCTTACCCCTGCAATTCAGATGGCTGCTGGAGACCAGAATATCTTGAAGGATATTCTTGAAATAGAAGAAACAGCTTTTGGGTGGGGGCAGCAATTCTAGCTGTACGCTGCAGTATATAGGGAGTGGGGGCACTGCTAGTAAATTATGTTGACATATCTGTCAAGTATGATCTGGATGGGATGCAGAACACTGTTAACAGATTCTTTATGCTAACATACAGGGATGACTCGTGATGACCTGTTCAATACAAATGCTACCATCGTTGCTAACTTGGCAGCTGCTTGTGCCCAGCACTGCCCTAAAGCTCTTATCTGTATTATTGCAAATCCGGTAAGCACATTCCACCCATGTTCTTTGAGAAATATCATGCAAATACGTTGTGGTTGGCTGCAATGGCTTCATAAAAGCCACATAAGGTAAATGTAGACACATTGCTGCCATTTTAAGCACATCTCTGTTTTTACTATAACTGGTGGAAACCAAATGGCCTACTGAGCATTAACCACAGACTCCCCATGTTTCCAAGAGAGCAACATCACCTCCATGTTCATTCACATTAGAATCACAGACTACCACATTCCCTGCCCCTGCCACAGAACAGCCAATTACTGAAGTGGTTGTTGAGAGGTAACATACTAATGGTAGATCTGTTTATATAGAACTGTTACTTAGCAAGGAAGGAATTCTGTATGCAAGGAATTCTGTATGCATGTGCTGTGCTACTAAAACAGTTGGTGGGGATATATTCCTTTATATTTTTCTTGTGGTTTCTACTGTAAAGGAAAAGGTGCTGGAATTCACATATTGTTTTATGATTGTTTTATCATTTTACCTTCAAGATAATATTAAATATATAAACTTGAAATTCTGTTTTAAAACATTTTGGGTGAGAGCTGCTTCAAGGGAAGCTTAAAATATTAGAAAATTAAGATAAAAAAACCAAAAAGAATGTAGTATATTTAAAATTGAGGCAATAAACTATTTTCATTTTTCAGGTCAATTCCACCATCCCAATCACTTCCGAGATTTTTAAGAAACATGGTGTATATAATCCTAACACAATTTTTGGTGTCACAACTTTGGACATTGTGAGAGCAAATACTTTTGTAGCTGAATTGAAGGTATGTTGGTAGAGTCAGGTTGCAATCAATGGTGTCATTTTCACATTAAAGCATTTTCCATTGAAATGGATTCTTCTTTCTATCCTCCTGTCAGCTTCAACAAAATTTATTTTTCTAAGCATGACTGTTACAGTATTTTCTTGCTAAAATAAAATTGAGAAGAGGCATAGGCATAGAAAAATTCCAGCAACTAAACTTTTTCTTCTTTAGAGCTAATTTATCCCTGTGTATATTAGGGCACCAATTTTCTGATTAATAGACTTCTGACCGATGATATGATAAGGAGGTGGGTCTGCACTGATACTATAATGGAAAAGCTTGCAGCTGGCTGTTTACATAAAGATTCAGGAGACTATTTTAATCGGTCTGGGAACCAATTAGTACATTTCCATGTGATTTCCTGGATCTGCTCTGGAGGAATCAGGAATTATCCAGAGCAGATTAGGGGTATATCAGTTGTGGGACCATAGTAAATTTTCTCTCATTACTAAGGTTTTTTTTCTATATTTTAGTTTCTCCCATTGATTGGTTGACCAAACAGGCATGGTCAAGGAATATGATCATGAATCAGAATTCATTACCATTTTGGCATATTTTTTAAAGATATTTTTTAATCCTACCTTTATTATTGTAATAAATAACAGAAAGGTTGAGAGCATTTCTAAAACTCCTTTCTCCCCCTATTTTCCCTACAACAACAACCACCCTGTGAGGTGTTTGGGGCTGAGAGAGAGTGACTGGCCCAAAGTCACCCAGCTGTCTTTCATGCCTAAGGTGGGACTAGAACTCACAATCACCTGGTTTCTAGCCTAGTGCCTTAACCATTAGACCAATTTGCATATGAGCTAAGGCAAAGAATAAACTTCATTCTTTGATCTTGAGAGGTCATTGCTTATGCTCAGAAGTTTGTCCCTGTAACTTCAACAAGGGACTAAATTTTACATGCTAGTAAAAAATAAATGCTACCGTGTTTCCCCAAAAATAAGACATGTCCCGATAATAAGCCCAACAGGGCTTTTCGGGACATGCGTTGAAATAAGCCCCCCCCTGAAAATAAGCCCCCCCCATTACTTTCTGGGGGAAAGGGGGCTGCGCAGGCGCGATAAGTCTCACTAGGACTCATTTCTGACGGAGTTTGGAAGAGGGAAAGATTTCTTGCGTGCAGCGTGCAGCCAAAAGGTTCCTTGTCCCTGGTGCTGTGTCTTACGGGCGGTCTTTCCCCCCCCCCCCCCGCCGAGAGAGAGAGGGGGGCGCGTTTGGAAGAGACAAGGGAAGCGCGTGCCCGGCCGCTTCTGCCGCTGAGCCTGGCTAGAAGTTTGGCTGTCAGCTCAGGCAGCCCGCGAGCGTTTCTTCCCCCTCCCCCCTCTCGCTTGCTCTCTCTCTCGCTCTCTCCCGGCTGGGAGCTGCTCTTTTTGCGGCGGGCACTCTCTTGGCTGGGGGAGAGAGAGAGAGAGAGAGCGAGAGAGCGATAGAGAGAGAGAGAGAGACACAGAGCGCGCGAGC
>QLTV01004426.1:1598992-1611379 GCA_003457575.1 Thermophis baileyi | reverse complement strand
TCCTGGCTCCCCTCCTCAGGCAGCCCGCGGGAGTTTCTTCTCCCTCCCGCTTCCCTCGAGTGCCGGAGGCGGGGGAGCGTCAGTGGACACAACGCCAAGGAACGCGACGGAGCTACAAGTCCCAGGTAGGACGTGCATCTCGCGGCCCAACATGTTCCACCTGCCAGAAATGAGTCTCTGTGAGACTCGTCCCGCCACCGCCGCTGCCTCGTGGAGCAGGACTCTGCAAGGCCTGTTGTGCCGTTGCATGCACCAACGGCAGAAGGACCCCAGCTGTGCCAGTATGATGAAGTTTGCGGCAGTCCTGCAGTTCGTGCATGCAACGGCACAACAAGCCTTACTGAGTCCTGCTCCACGAGGCGGTGGCGGCAGGGAGGGGAGGCGAGGCAGCGGCGATGGGACATGCAGACCCACGCTCGCCGCCTACTGCACCCCCAAAATAATAAGCCCCCCCCGATAATAAGGCCGAGGCCATATTTGGGGGGTCAAAAAAATATAAGCCCCTGTCTTATTTTCGGGGAAACACGGTAGCAATCTCAGCAAGTCAAGGACACTGCTTATTTATGCCTTAGTTTTCCACGCTGTGAATGGGTGGTAAATACCTTACCAACGGGTGTGGTTTGGTGTGGTTTCCCAACCTTCAACACCCTCCCCCATAATGGAATGATAAAAATCAGGAATATTTTCAGATAGTGGATGCCACGTAAAATTATTGCTGATTTCTGATACAAGCTTAATCTTTCAGTTTTCTACAATATTGGTGTTATCCCCTGATTAACAAATTGTGAAGGAGGCTAATAGTTGTCCCAAAGGTGCTTTAAAACCAGAAAGTCCAGTTGCCTCTTGAAAAAGCACCTTTGGGACAACCATGACCTGGATGACTGAGAATCTCCATAGACATTGAGGCTAATAGTTGTTCCTCTGGGATTTCTCTTGCTAGCTAAAAAGGCTTAGTGAGCAGTAGAAAACTTGTCCTCTCCAAAGCCAAGCTGTGAAAAACTGGTTCCTGGCCAACTGCAAACCACATCTGTCTGTTTGTGCAGGACAGTATGTCCTCTTGTCACCTTGGCATTAGGTTTGCTAGGATCATAAATAGGCTTCCCATGACATGGTTCTGATCTACTCCTTTTGGTTTGGCTGCATGACAATCCTTTCCAGAATTAGTCTGCATTATTAGTTTGCTGTCAGGACGTAAAGAAGAAACGGCCGAAGAATCTCTGTTCTCTGACCACATTTGGACCAACCAAATTGGTAAATTGTTGCAGAGATGCCCAGCTATGAAACAGCAGCTCCTCTCTCTTGGTATTACATGGCTAGAATGCCTCTAAAATAGCCTAAGCAGTTTGCAGATGTGTACTTCTTCCTGTTGCGGATCATAGAAACAGCCTGGCTGATGGCAGCCTGTCCGGGTTTTCCAGTAATTCAGAGTAGAGGGGCAAGAAGCATCACCTGGGTCTTCAGGAGGCCCACCAGCGTCCCATTTGTGTTCCTAAAGTTCCCCAGAGTCAACGGGACTAAAAATGTTAGCTATTTTTGTTTAGTTTGGGGATATTGAAGTTTACAATGAAAAAAAGGCTTAATGTTCCCATTTTACCATTAAGCCTCCTGGCTTAAGTGAAGTGCATCTCTCAGCATGACATGCAAAGCCCTGGTATGGCCCTCGAGGTAACAAGCTGTATGTTTTTAAATTGAGGAAAAAAAATCCAGGTCAGAACACAGTTGGAACTGAGAACCTAAACAGTGTAAGTGTTTGAATTCCAATTTCTCTGATTAAAAAAAAGTAAAAGGAAGATTTATAAACTATACATCTCGTTCTCACATTTTCCATTTTCCATTTTTTTTCCTGTTTTGTGAGGAGTGGGAGGTTTTACTGTTGAATTATGCACATTGTGCTTACCTGTGATCCACCCAGCTTGGGGCAGAGCTGAGTTCCAAATATATCTTGAAAATTGCCGTTTCCACAGGGCTTGGATCCAGCTCGTGTCAATGTTCCTGTGATCGGTGGCCATGCAGGGAAGACCATCATCCCCCTAATCTCACAGGTGTGTGGTACAATTACATTTCTCTGAGTAGCTCTGGCTGATAAGGGAGCATATCACTATGCAGAACCTGCAGGACCCATGAAAAGAATTTGAATTTGGGAAGAAGCTGGTCTCTGCTTTCAACCACTTGTCAAATGCAGCTCTGTGTTCGAACATATGAAAGTAGCCTAATTTTGAGGTTTGAAGTATAATTATATCTTTCAACTCTGGGCCAGCCAACTGAAGCTGTCAAGGCTATGTTCCAGTGCCTGGAAGCTCTGCGGGTTTGGACAGGGAGGAACCATCTCTGGGTCAATCAATCTCACCAAAATTGAGTGGCTGTGATTGGACCGCCCAGATCTGGGCTATTCCAGCTTTGAGCTTGAGTGGATTTGCATCTCACCATTCAAGGAAGATGCACAATTTGGGGGGTTCCTTCTGGAGTTATAGCGCCTGCTGAATGAGCAGATGGCATCTGTGGCTATGAAGGCTCAGATGATGTGCCAGTTGCACCCTTTCCTAGATCAGAGGCCCCTTCAGTCACTTGCCCTCATCACCTCATGGCTGGACTACTCCTTTGTGCCCTACATGGGGTTGCTCTTGAAGAACTATTGGAAGCTTCAACTGTTCTAGAATGTAACAGTACAGGCAGTCATGGGTATGCTTTCTTATTTTAAAGGATTACTTCTCTCTTTTGGAAAACTAAATGCTGAACCCCTTCCTCAGGTCTCTGCCCCATTGATCAGCCTCCTGGTTGTTTTCATTTAGAATGAATCTGTCAGCTGCTTTCTTCTGGAAAATTGGGGGAGGATAGTTGAGAAATGGTGGAGTAGAAGATTTGGGCTCCACATTCCTTTTCCTGACAGAATCCACTGTTCCTGGAACATAAATATATGAATGTTGACTTGAAGGCTGGGTCGGCAATATGAGCTAATGCAGATCTGATTCTTGATTGGTGTATCACTAAGGGATAGAGAAAGAAGCTTCAGTTCTGCTGTTGAAAGTTCCTGTTCAAAACCCAATAATATAAGTGTATGATAGAGATGAGATAAATCCTGTGTTCCTTTCCTGTTGCAGTGCACACCAAAGGTGGATTTTCCTGAAACTCAGCTGGTGACCCTCATTGAAAGGATTCAGGAAGCTGGAACTGAAGTTGTCAAAGCCAAAGCAGGCGCAGGTTTGTGGAATATTTTCCCTCTACCTGGATTGTTTGTAGTACAGGTGAGCTGTTCTGATATGTGACTGCAAGAAACCACACCAGACCTTAATAATGAGAAATTGTGTGTGTGTGTGTGTGTGTGTGTGTGTTAGATTCCATAGCTACAGTTGTTGTCTTGCTTGTATCAGCACTTTTCCCACCTTCCTCTCATAAGGGTTATCGGCACAATGGATTGGTCCCTCGTGTGATCTCCTGGGTCAGCCTCATCTCAAGGCTCCCGGTGGCTTTCTTGTGACCACCTTCTTCAGAGTAATTTGTTTGGCTGGTGATGGAAGGAGTTTACCCAATAGCTCCTATTGTCAGGCCTGGGGATTTGAGTGTGTTTGTAAGCCCCTGCAATGGTTGCACCACAGTATTGTGGTTTTTACCCTGGCTGCATTTTTTTTTCCATGTGTATGTTTTAGTGTTTTATATTTTGATGTTATTTTTAATTATTACTAATTCCCCATGAATTTGAAATAGACTGCCATATTAATAATAATAATGCACAAATAACCAAATCAGATGAAGTGGTTTCTGTATTTCCCAAGCCCTTTTTATAATCTCGGTGAGAGGCCTCTTGATTTTACTGCTGGGTGTTAATGCTGCTTGCTCAATGAGTGCAATGAGTGCATTGAGCTTATAGTGGGGAAAGTCCTGTTGTCTCTACTATAGAGGGAAGCCTCACTGACCTGATCCATTAAAATCTGAGCAAATGTACTGTACAGGCAATTTAATCCTTAAAAATTTAATGCATGCACAAAATATCACATTTTGTTTCTTTGCCAAGTAAGCAAAGCCAGTACAGATGGTCCTTGATTTACAACCAATTGTTTAGTAGCCATTTGAAGTTACAATGACCCCCCCCCAAACTACTTATGACCTGGTTTTGAAGTTCTGATGGTTGCCAACACTCATGAAACATGATTACATTTGGGGTGCTTGGCAAGTGGCCTGCATTTATACTCTTTGCAGTATCCCACAGTCACACAATCATGATTTATGACATTTTTGGGGCAAACCAGCAATTATTTCCAGTTTCTAGCAAAAACTGGCCCATAGTAAAATATGGGTTTGCTTAATGAACACTGCAAAAACTAAAATAAAATTGTAAAATTTGATTGGTCATGTAATGACCCGCTTTATGACCGACACATCTTACAACTGTAATGGCCGGACTCAATTACAATTGTAAGTCAAGGACTACCTACACATATATACACAAAACCATATGTACGTATATACCAAGATCCCTGCTTATCAGTTGAAAGTATGGAACACAAGAGCAACTTGCATCCCTAGGTGAAGCTTATTTCTTGCTGCAAATGGCTGCCTTGAATTTCCATTGCCCACCTGCCCAGGCATATACAATGCCAGTCATTAGCAGTTGATCATTTCAGTATAAAAACCAGTGCTGTTTTTAACTGTGCTGCTTCAGTTGGATTAAGCTTTCATGTCCTTGATTTC
Organism: Thermophis baileyi; assembly: GCA_003457575.1. Lineage (NCBI taxonomy): Eukaryota > Metazoa > Chordata > Lepidosauria > Squamata > Dipsadidae > Thermophis > Thermophis baileyi. The sequence goes on along the minus strand of QLTV01004426.1, from coordinate 1,606,693 downwards.
TTAGGGCTTGCTAATTAGATTTTCCCTGTCCTGCCACAACTCTTGGGGAGGCTGACAAAAGCCCTCTGCTTATAATGGGGGCAAAGGCGTACTTCTCTATTTTTTCAGATTTCAGGGCAGCTGGCAATTAGAGCCAAGTACTAGTCTTGAGGAATAGTAAAGAAACAGATTCCCTACTGCTATTTTTCAGGATAATATGCTGTCTTTGGAAAGCGATGTCTGACTAGCTTTTGCTCCCTTTTGTGAAGTGTCTAATGCAGAGGTCTTCAAACTTGGCAACTTTAAGACTTGTGGACTTTAACTCCCAGAATTCTCCAGCCAGCATAGCTGGCTGGAGAATTCTGGGAGTTGAAGTCCACAAGTCTTAAAGTTGCCAAGTTTGGGGACCCCTGGTCTATGTGTAACACACTACACAGATTAAGAACAAGTCAGTCTCTGCCTTTAGGTTTATAAGCTAAACATAGTAGAAAAAAACCGGGAAAGGAGAATACAGAATAACTATGTTTGAAGGGACCTTGGAAGTCTTCTAGTCCAACCCCCTGCTCAAGCAGGAGACCCCATACCATTTTGGACAAATGGCTGTCCAATCTCTTAAAAACCTCTAGTGATGGAGTACCCACAACCTTTGGAGGCATGCTGCTCCACTGATTAATTGTTCTCAATGTATGAGACCTTATTACTACAGTCTTTATTTGAAACTGTTTAGGAAAGGATGGAGCCAAAAAGTTATCTCTCAGCCAAGATGACAAACACAATATTGTTAGCCAATCCTCCTCTACCAAAAACCCCCCAACAACAAATAAGGAAGCAGAAAACAATTCACGGTGTTGAAATCTCAAGTAGTTCTCTAGGATGGATCAACTTTATTCTCTCCGTAATATAGATGGACAACTGAGATTAGTGGAACAGGCTAATAGGTGTCATCATTTATTCTTGTATGGGCTACATTGATTCTTAGGCAAACTAATGAGAGCATTATACCTAATATATTATACCTAAATGTATTTCAGTGATTTAAATGAAACAACTACTATAGCAATAGCAATAGCAGTTAGACTTATATACCGCTTCATAGTGCTGTACAGCCCTCTCTAAGCGGTTCACAGAGTCAGCATATTGCCCCCAACAATCTGGGTCCTATTAGATTTATTAGATTTATAGATTATGATGGCTATAAATTAGTGCACTTTCTGATTGTTCAATCCCTTTAATTAATCCTAATATATGTAGTGGTCTATATATTTATATAATTATATATATTTATATATTTATATATATTTATATATTTATACTATTAGATTTATATTGGGAAAATCTATGGGAAACTCCACAGAAGCATTTCCTTATCTTTGACTCTTCCTCTTTTATTTCAACAGGATCAGCTACGTTGTCCATGGCCTATGCTGGTGCCCGGTTTGTCTTCTCAGTCCTAGATGCTGTGAATGGGAAAGAAGGTGTCATTGAATGTGCCTTCGTCCGATCGGAGGAAACAGAATGTCCTTACTTTTCAACACCTCTGCTACTTGGGGTACATAATCTGGGCAGCTCTTAATTTAATTTGCTTTTATGTATGATTGTCTTCTAGTGATGTAATTGTTAACCATGTTTTGATTGCTTTATGTCTTCTAGTGATGTAATTGTTACTTTATGTTTTAGGGGAAAAAACTCCCAGTGGTACATAATTAATGAAAGCAATCTTATGTATAAATCAGCATTCAAATAAATAGCAGAGCAGCAAGACAGCAACATATAGTAATATTAATCAAAAAATAGATTATGCCAGACATTTTTAAATAGGTAACATTAAATAACATGGGAAACATGCTTGTTCCTATTCCACAGGAATAGATTCTCACAGTATGGGCTGCTGTGGAGCTGCCCTTGCCTGATATTTGTTATTTGCATTTGTTTTAAAAGGCACCCAAAAAGGGTTTATTTCATTTCTGCCCTGCTTTCCTGCTCTTCAGAGTACTCAGAATAGTTAGCAGGAATACATTAAAATTGATACTAAAACAAATGAACTGTTAAAAGCCTGTCAGAAAAGAGAAATGCAGAGAGTTGGATTGCCAACAGTTCCAAGATGATGAATTGGATAACCTGAGATCGGTGTAGGAGAAAGCCTTCCTGTGTTGGCAGGAAGCTGAGCTTCTGACCATGTTGGGTCTTATACAAATTTGAACAGGATTCTAACAGGAGACATGATCCCTTAGATCTGTGGGTTTCGACTAGTATGTAAACTATTGGTGGGACTTAGGGGTTGTCTAATTGGTAAACAGCCATTAGAACCCCAGTCTGTAAACTTAACATGTACAAATGGTGGCTGTAATGTCCTTGGAAAAAAGTGGATGTTTTGTTTCTGCTGGAGTAGACTCCGGTTCTTTGACTGTGACTGATGGCATTTAAGATTATCAAACCCTAAGACTAAGGTCTTATAACAATGGCCAGTAACAAATTATCTTGATAATGTTTGAGGTGATGACCTTTAAAAGTAGGTCCTTTGATTTGCAGAGGCAGTTTTCAGGCCCTTGGCTAATCAAGCTTCCAAAGTCCGTGTTAGTTATTTACTTATTAAATTGAAACCAGCATTCTAATTGGTAGCCTATGTAGGATAAATACAGGATGAGTTGGAGCTATAATAGCTCCGAGGCAGTTATCCAGTGGACAAATGTACACAGTGGACAATTAGCTCTTGATAGTGTAAGAATCTAGTCAAATAATAGTAATAGTGGGACAGGTCAGGCCAGAGCATTAGTTCACAGCAGTTCATTTGTAGGCTACTACGGTAGTATACATCATTGACACAATTTTTTATCAAGAGCCTTCTCTTAAATATGGCTCAGCTAATTTGACCCATTTTGAAACTTGGAAATAGCCTATGTCCGTGATGGCGAACCTATGGCACATGTGCCACAGGTGGCACGCAGCGCCCTCTCTGTGGGCATGCGTGCCATTGCCCCAGTTCAGCTCCGCCGCGCATGCGTGCGTGCCTCCCGCCGGCCAGCTGGTCGTCGGGTCTGCCGCACATGCGTGGTGGGTGGGGCATGTGCGGGGGAGCCGCATGCAGGGGTGCATGTGTGGGGGCGGGCTGCATGCGCAGGGGTGGGCACATGCGCAGGGCCGCATGCGCATTGCATTTTGGGGGTTTGGGGAGCACGCGCACATGCGCGCACTTTGGGCACTCGGTCCGGAAAAGGTTAGCCATCACTGGCCTATGTTTTCTGGCTCCCATGTGTCTAATGCTTTAAAGGAGTTAATGATTTTCCAGTGAAAAGTTGTGCTTGCTGTTACTACAGTGTGCTAATTTTCAATCTTCCTTTCCCTGCTCTCAGAAAAACGGTATTGAGAAAAACTTGGGTATTGGCAAGATCACTCCTTTTGAAGAAAAGATGGTGGCCGGGGCCATTACAGAGCTGAAAGCTTCCATCAAGAAAGGTGAAGATTTTGCCAAGAGCATGAAGTGAAGCATCAATGACGAAAGAGAACTGCTGTCCCCTTAATTTATTTAAGGTGCATCATGTCACTTTAAAGGCTTCTGGAGGCAAAAGTAATAATTTTTGCCTGAAGGCCTGATATTGACTTGCCCTCTAATCTATCAATTGGAATTCTGTTCTTCAATTAAAAAAACTTATTTTTTTCCAGGGTATTCCCTGAGTATTTTGTGTGTTGGTCATAATTTGTGTGTACGTCTCTGAATTATGGTTAACCTGAACTGCCTGGCAGAGATTGGAGGGAAGGGACTCATAGACGGATGACCATTCAGATAAAATTAGCTAACGCATCTTGTGCTGTTACTAGGCAGTTATAATTCCAGGTTATAGGAAAATGAGCTGTATTTTTAAAACGTTCATGTGACCATAAGGAAACATGTCACAAAGTTGAGAATGAATACCGGTAGTTGAGGACCTGGTGAAGCATATCATTATTCTCAGCTACTTATAATCAATCTGTATTGGCGTCCTAATACCCATATCTTGGGGAAAATCCATGCTTACAATCCTGAATTTCCTACCGAACTGTTCCTATCGAACCACAATTAAAGTAACATTTTATAAAATAATTTACTCTGGTGCAGGAGTTAGGAAAGCTCATGGTTAGTCAAACTCCCTGGCTGTTGAGATGCAAATTGATTAGTGTCCAACCTCGACAACTAAGATTTGTGGACTTCAACTCCCAGAATTCCCCAGCCAGCCATGGACTGGATGAATTAGATGGAAAGTGTATATAAACCACTCAGAGTCACTTATGAGTGAGTTAGGTGGCTATATGAATTTGTTTAATAAATAAATATTGTTGGAGAAGAATTTGAAAACTCGGATGCAGTGCCAAATTAGTCATCTTTCTTTAATTGTTGGCAGACTTTCAGCATCGTTAATTTCCTTAAAAACTAGGCAGCTGCTTTCCAGAAATTCCTCCTCTTCAGGTTCTGATTGATTCTCTACTTCCTCAGATTAATTTTCCCCCCAGGATTGGATCTCCTTGAAGCCTGTCCTGGGCTTAATTCAAGGGAACTCCATTTAGAAATGACATCAATGCAGGTCCTGTGATGATCCCACAGATTCCTTGGCTTTGTTTACATTCCACTGAGTATCCTCTTTAGCAGGGGTCCCCAAACTTGGCAACTTTAAGACTTGTGGACTTCAACTCCCAGAATTCTCCAGCCATGCTGGCAGGAGAATTCTGGGAGTTGAAGTCCACAAGTCTTAAAGTTGCCAAGTTTGAAGACCTCTGCTCTTTAGCCTGCCTCTCAGTAATGTATTAGGGTTTGAGGGAATGGTAAAAGTTCAGAGAGAGAAAATAGTGACTTTCCCAGCAAATGTAAATGATTACATTGCACACTTACCAGAAAAGGGGGATTCTGCTTAATGTAACATTGCTACCATTGCCACAAATAAGCATACCTCAACCTACTTATATCTTCATAGTTCAGTGTTTATAGAAACAATATGTCATGTTGCTTAAGCCAGGCCTTCAAGTGCCCTTATGCAGGCATCATTCCAACAAGAGGTGGATATTTTTCACAACTTCAAGTAAGATCTCTGCAACCTTAAACCACTCGATTATGCTACTTAATAACTTGTTGGGTGACCTATCTCAGCCTTCACCTGTAATTTGGAAGGGGTGATGTTTTTCTGTCTTCCAGCTGAGTCATAATTCTCTAGCCTGCCTTTCTTAGCTGCCCCTTTGATTTAGTAGATCAAAGCATTGATGTTGCAATTCTGGGGAACTTTTGCCCTGAGAAATAAATCATATGGTACTATCAAAGGCTACACTGATAATCCGCATTTATTTCTCCCCCCCCATCTTCAAATTCCAAAAGGTAAGTATAAAAAAAACCCTAAAGCAATACAGTTATTGTGATTATAGTTGAACAGGGCTTGTAATACTTAACTAGTTCAGTATATATGATATTGAAGATGGCTGAAAGAGACAATTTCCAAGGTTCAGACACTGAGCCAGAGGACTGAGTATTGTATACACACTGATAGTTCAAATTCCACATATACAAAATAGATATATAGGTTTTGCTTAAAGAAGTACATATAAATTGTCATTTAAATTCCCCAGAGAGGGGGGAAAATGAATAATTTTACAATCTTTTGTCACTATCTACTTAAGTGTGCGGTATCAACACAATCACAAGCAACAACTCTAGAATACATTTGCATCCGTAAGGATTTGAACGTATTTGTTTAAAAGCCAAAGTCTAAATTGGCTGAATTCTATGAAGTGCATCAGTGAAGTGCATCTTCAACCGGGATGATTATCTACCTACACTCCTGCACATCGAACAACTGGTAGCCTGAGGAAATCAATAAAAATAAAATTTTATACACGCACACTATTAAACTCACTTTCCTCTGACCTTGAAATGGTGCATATACGGCAAAACATTTTCAACGAAGTCCCAAAGCTGCTTTTTTCAAAAGGCAACTGGACTTTCTTGGTATTTTCTTTGAAAATGTTTCTTCTCAGTCAAGAAGGTTCTTCAGTTCTTGGATGAGAAGTGAAAGATTTTCAAAGAAAAAAAAAAACCCCAAATCCAGTTGCCTTTCAGAAAAAGTACTTTTAGGTCAACCATGACCTAGATCAGGGGTGTCAAACTCAAGGCTGTGGGCCAGATCTGGCCCGCGGAGTGCTTAGATCTGGGCCGCAGGGCTGCTCTGGAAACAGCGAAGGACCGGCCTGCGGTGCCTCTGCCAGAGAAAACTCTGTTTTTGCTGGCAGATCACTCGGGCCACCATTGGCGCCCCCGACACGAGTGACATCAAGCTGGCCATGCCCACCCTGGCCACACACACACCTGCCCCCCGAGGTCAAACACAACCCTGATGTGACCCTCAATGAAATCGAGTTTGACACCCCTGACCTAGATGATTGAGACTCTCCATAGACATTTTCAACCAAAGTACCGCGAATGATCTAACTTACAAAATCTGTCCAAAATCTGGGGCCCATGACTCCTATAGAACTGAACATTGGCAAATTTAATACAACATTTTATGGCAGAAACATGATCAAAGAAAAATTTATGACAATTCAAAATGTTAGAAAACATTTCCCGTGCTGATATTTGTGCTATACCGGTCAACATGGGCTATTTTCAAAGCTGATACATCTCTGAATGTATCCCAATTTTTCCAGTGAAGACAGTACATTAGAAATTCTGCCATTGTTGAAGGCACTGAGGAATCTGGTAAGGAAACATCTCTGAAACGATGATCCAAGGGATTGTTGGAAGGAAAATCCATCTGATTCAGTTCCAAGCTGGGAGAAAGAGGCTGGAAACAACATGGAGGCTGATTGGAAAGAAAGTTTAATGATGAAGCAGAACCACCAACCACATGTGATTTTGGGACAGCTGACAAAATGGAGTTGAGAGTGGGTGGGTTTTTGTACCTTCTTTGGGCTTTGTATTTGAGCTTCCTGTTCCAAGAACATGTCCTTTAATATTCTATTGGCTGTTGTCAGATGCCTATGGGGGTCATGTAGGGGTTATGTAGGGGTCATAGCTGGCTCTATAGGCAAAAGAGGAAATGCAAATCCTAGGTCCGTGATGGTGAACCTATGGCACGCGTGCCAGAGGTGGCACACAGAGCCCTCTCTGCTGGCACGTGCACCATCGCCCAAGGTCAGATCTCCGTGGCGTTTCTTTCATGAGCTTCTGTTTCCCTGCAAACAACGAAACAGAAGCTCACGAAAGAAAAATATCTTACCTCTTGCCATGCTGCTGGTGTTGGGATGCCCTGCCTCCCGCCGGCCAGCTGGTCTTCGGGTCTCTGCTGCTCATGCACGCATGTCCGTGCATGCGCATGGTTGTGCATGTCCGCATTTGCGCACATTCATGCATGTCCATGCATGCGCACATTCACGCACGTCCTCACATGTGCACATTCGTGCACATCCTCACATGCACATGTCCGCGCATGTCCACGCATGTGCGCGTGCACCTTTCAGTTTGGGCATGCGCACGCGCAGTTTGGGCACTCGGTGTCTAAAAGGTTCGCTATCACTCTCCTAGGTGTTTGTCTGAGCTAATTTGGTGAACCTTTTGTTTCTTGCTTATCTGAGTTTCTGTCTTCGCCCAATCTTTCTGAATGGACTACCAAATTTGCATTTCTAAAAGCTGTCCTCCTCAGTTTCTGCTTGGGGCTGGGAGACTGGGGCTGGTTTCTCTCTCTCTTACGATTTTTCCCCATTTCC
>QLTV01004426.1:1578931-1591182 GCA_003457575.1 Thermophis baileyi | reverse complement strand
CTCCCAACCTCTTATTTATTTCTCTATTGTTAAATTTATGCCAGAACTTTATGTTTATGCAAACATTCCAAGTGGCTTATAGTGTCTGTCTGTCTGTCTGTCTGTCTCTTTCTCTCTCTCTCTCTCTCTCTCTCTCTCTTCTTTCTTTCTTTCTTTCTTTCTTTCTTTCTTTCTTTCTTTCTTTCTTTCTTTCTTTCTTTCTTTCTTTCTTTCTTTCTCTCTTCTCAGTGGCGGGAGAAGGAAGAAAGTGCTGGGACTGGGAGAGTGGGTGGCCTGGCCCGGTAGCGGCGCATCCCCTGTCATGTGCTGTCCTGGAACGCTGTTGCCGCCACCGCCGCCCCTCTCGCCTTCCTGGCTTCGGCTCCGGGACCAGCAAAGAAGCGCGGTTGAGCGTGGCCAGGGCGTTAGTGTGGGAGTGGCAAGGAGTTCAGGGCAGGCAGTGGTTCGTCTTCATGCATGGAGGGCAGGCAAGGGGAGGGCAGGGGGTCCCCCGCCCCCGGCGCCCCTCCTCCATGCAACCTGCTGCTGCCGAATGGTCTCCTTCATGCCGCCCGCTTTGCTCGTGGGGTGGATGGGCTGGAACTTCCGTGCTTCTTTGCTGGCACGGTTGACCGGGGCCGGGAACATTCCCCCCCTCGCCCTGCCTGAACATACAGCCGCCGCGCCCGCGTCTCACCTGTCGCGGCTCCAACGGCGGCAGCTTCGGGAGACGTGGGCTCGTCTGGAGCTGCTCCCCTGCAGCTGAGACCACGGCTTGTCCCTGCTGTCCCCAGGTGCGAGGGAGTGGGGCAGGTGAGAGGCGGGCACAGCGGCTGTATGTTTGGGCAGGGCGAGTGGGGGAATGGCTCGTCTGGAGCAGATCCCTCGCACCTGCACCCACAGCAATAAAAAAATAGCTTCTGCGCATGCGCGGAAGCAAAAATTAGCAAAAAAAAATAATCCAAGATGGCGGCGCCCATGGAGACACCGACAGAACCGGCTCCGTGACGTCATCACCGAGTTACTAATGGTTCTAAAGAACCAGTTAGAACCGGTAGGAACCCACCTCTGCTGCTGAAGAATTACAGACAAAAGGGATGGAAGTTTTTGCAGTCACCATGAAGACCCAGGGAATTGGGAATAATAATTTCCCAGGCCCATCACAGCAGTGGTCAAGGAAGAATTAAAGAGTTGGCTCAGATTACAAGGAAAAAATGGGAGAAGATGAATGAAGCTCACTGTGTGTGGCGTGCTCCCTGTGGCCAACTCGCCATGGCCAACTCAGTTACACTAATATCGAAGAAATGGTAGAATAGAATAATTAAAGAAAGGATGCCAAGGGAGAGACAAAATGAAATGCGAATATGCAAAAATTAAAATAATTTTTAAATTAGTTTAAATACTTAAATCGAATTGTTGAATTGTCCCACAGCGATTTGTGCCGCAGTGAGTTGTCCCATTCTGGGCTGGGGAATTCTGGCATTGAAGTCTACACCTTTTAAAGTTGTTTAAAGTTCAGAAACCTCACTGGATCATCAGAGATGGGCTTCCAAAGATACAATCTGTGTCTTTTAGCACTAAAAACGTTGTTCTTGGCACGAGATGGGATGCAATGTTGCTTTGGCACATTTTAAAACATGTTTCATTTTTGCTATAATTCCCAAGGTTGGAAAATACTGTATTAGATGAATGTATATTCTTAACTAAGTAATTGCTATCTAGCAATAATTGCAGATTTTTGCAATGTTGTTATTTTGACAGGTCCACTTCCAACACCTAGTTTAGCTTTCAAAACCATGTTCTTAATTTAGGCTGCTTTTTCTGCAGGGCGACCCGTTCCTGGTATCTGCCTATCTTGCCTACGCAAATGGCAAGTGGATTTGCACATCAAGAACCCAATGTAGCACTGAAGTAGGAAGAAGACACAAAACATAACACAGCCTGCCCTTGTTATATGGCTGAAAATAGTCTGGGTTACAACACAAGCAGCAAGTGGCTAATGTGGGTTCTCAGCAAATGGAAGAGAATGTGGCCGAGGGCAGTGACCTTTAGTCTTTAATTTAATGTGCCAGTTTCAAGACTGCTTGACACATCAGTGACAACTTACAATAAAGTAAAAGTTAGCATATATCAAAGGAAAGAAGAGATGGCTGACTGAAGACCAATCACTCAAGTGGGAGCAATATAGACCTTCAGGGAGATCTCATTCCAGGCATGTGGTCTGTGACAGATTCCAGGTGAAAGCAGGTCTTTCCAATCAAGCACAGTTGAGGAGATGGTAGGAACTGTTATCCTAGCATTTTGCAGCCTAGTACTATTAAATTGTCATGCAACTCTTTTTTATATTTAGAATCATAGAATTGTAGGGCTTGAAAGGACCATGGAGGTCTTCTAGTCCTGCAAAAAATACGACTTCAGCAACAGAGTGGTCAATGCCTGGAATACATTACCCGACTCTGTAGTTTCTTCCCCAAACCCCCAAATCTTTAACCTTAAACTGACTACCATTGACCTCACCCCATTCCTAAGAGGTCTGTAAGGGGCGTGCATAAGTGCACCAGCATGCCTACCGTCCCTGTCCTAAAGTCCCCATGTAGTCAAAAAATATGTACTCGAAAAATATGTACTCAAACTATGTTTGTACTTATTATATACTCACATTAATATTTATACTTTACCTATAATCATATACATGCTTGACAAAATAAATAAATAAAATAAAATAAATAAATAAATAAACCTCCTGGACAAATGGGTGCCTTAAACCTCCAGCAATGGAGCACCCACATCTCTGGGAGGCAAGCTGTTCCATTGATAAATTGTTCTCATTGTCAGGAAATTTCTTCTTAGTTTCTAGGTTGGATCTTATTTTAATCTAGATTGGATTTATTTTAATCCAAGTGGTTTTATAAAGTTAAAATGAGACACTTCATCCAGTGGAATGATTTGCACTTTCTTTTATTTTTATTATATTTCTTTGCAAACTTTCCCATGTATTATCGAAGGAGAAATTTCCTGATAGTGAGAACAATTCATCAGTTGAACGACTTGCCTCCAGAGATTGTGGGTGCTCCAACACTGGAGGTTTTTAAGAAGAGATTGGACAGCGGTTTTCTGAAATGGTATAAGGCCGCCTGCTTGAGCAGGGAGTTGGACTAGAAGACCTCCAAGGTCCCTTCCAACTCTGTTATTCTGTTTTGTTATCTGTATTTTATAATTTCTATGTATCTTTATTTAGATATAGATGCAGATTAACAGAGTTGGAAGGGACCTTGTAGGTCATCTAGTCCAACCCCCCCACCCAAGCAGAAGACCTCCCACTCAAGCAGAAGTATCCTTCCCCTGGAGTGGGGTGGGAATGGAGATTTTACAGTATCCTTCTCCCAGGAGTGGGGAGGGAATGGGGATTTTGCAGTATCCTTCCCCCAGGAGAGGGGAGGGAATGGGGATTTTGCAGTATCCTTCCCCTGGAGTGGGGAGGGAATGGAGATTTTACAGTATCCTTCTCCCAGGAGTGGGGAGGGAATGGGGATTTTACAGTATCCTTCCCCTGGAGTGGGGAGGGAATGGGGATTTTGCAGTATACTTCCCCTGCCACGCCCACCAAGCCACGCCACGCCCACCAAGCCACGCCCACAGAACCGGTAGTAAAAAATTTTGAATCCCACCACTGGCCCCTACTAGGTCTTCCCTGCTACAGCATAGTCAATTGTCTCTCTACCTATGCTAACCACCTTTCCCACACTTGACATATATAAAGTAGCATCTGAAAACAAAACTGCAATTTTAGGCCTGTCCTCTATTTGGGAGTGAAACATTTCCTTTCTTTTGGAAATGCATTGGTTAATAGCTGCAGAGACATGAGGGCTTCCTTGCTGAATTTGTCTCATGTTTAAACAAAGACACAGGCTGGCAGCACGTACCTCTTCCCAGGCCATCTTCCCAGCCTGCAGCACTTCACATTTAAATGTATTAAGTGTCACTTCATTGTACCCCAGCCTGGCTTTTCATTCTGTCAAAAGCTCTTTGGTTGTTTGCTATAGAAGCTCGGCTGACAGCTCTCTAGCACTAGAGGACGATTCAGCCTCTTTTATACAGGTAAACAAAGGAAAAGTGGCCTTTAACAACACAAAGGGAAGAAGCCATAAAATAAGCAGGTAGGATGGATGGGAACTGTGTTGGCTGTCCTTGATGGAGCAACACCCTGGAGATTCAAAAGCTGCCAAGAAGCAGAGGATGATTTTTCTCAATGCAAATAAACTTTCCCATTGTATTTTCTATGGCACACAGAATACAGGCAGTCCTTGACTTACGACCACAGTTGAGCTCCAAATATATGTTGCTAAGTGAAACAATTGTTAAGTGAGGTTTTGCCCCATTTTACAAACTTTCTTGCCGCCACTGTTAAGTGAATCATTGCAATTGTTAAGTTAGTAACATGGTTGTTAACGGAATCTGGCTTCCCCGTTGACTTTGCTTGTCAGAAGGTCGCAAAAGCTGACCACATGACCCCGGGACACTGCAACCGTCATAAATATGAACCAGTTGCCAAGCGTCTGAATTTTAATCATGGGACCATGGGGATGCTGTAATGGTTTTAAGTGTGAAAAACGAATAAGTCCCTTTTTTCAATGCTGTTGTAACTTTGAACAGTCACTAATTGAACTGTTGTAAGTCAAGGACTACCTGTAACTCTTAAGGACATGGAAGGGATGAGATTGAGTAGCTGATCTCATGCTGTGCACACTGAAAACTTAAAATGCTGCCAGTAAATGACACCAGTACTGAGTTAGGGGAACTAAGACTCTAACTTGGTTGTTTTCCATGTTCCAGATGGAACTGAATATCTTTTTTTAAAGTTCCACATGGGCCAAATTATTTAGGCCTGTTTTAATCAGAAGAAATAAGTATGTAGAAGAAGAAAAAAGTCTTTGTAGGCTTATTTTAAAAATCCAGGAAAAAAAGAAGCCATGCCCAGATAAACGGAATTCAGCAGTGTGTCCCAGTTATGAAATCTGAAGGGTTTTAAATGCAAGCAATATTAGGCATACTTTCTCAAATTCTGCACTACCAACCCCTGAGGCCTGTAGCTGTAATGGCACTTTCCAAACTAGACAGAAAGAAAGAAAAAGTACAAGAAACCCTTTTAGGAAAATGTCTATGGAGATTCTCAGACATCCAGGTCATGGTTGTCCCAAAGGTGCTTTTTCCAAGAGGCAACTGGACTTTCTGGTTTTTCTTTGAAGACGTTTCGCTTCTCATCCAAGAAGCTTCTTCAGCTCTGACTGGATGGTGGGGAATGGAAGAATTTGAAAGTGGGGTTAAAGAGGCCAACTATGTCAAAATTGAACAGCCTTCTCTCAACAGAGGGAGGGATACGACATCATTTATCTCCAATCTACAACACGGTCCTTTCAACAGTTCCAAAAAGGCTCCACACCCATTTGCACTACTCAGGTGACCCTGATGACACAGATAAACCTCCAGGTGACCTTAATGACCCTCTAAAATAATGCAAATGACTAGCTGTCTGCAAGGAGTATAAATCCTTCCTAAAAGGGTTTCTTGAAAAAAAGCACCTTTGGAACCTTTTAGGAAAAGCAGAATATAGCTGTATATTATTACATTTATGTTATTATATTTAATGAAATATAAGAGGTGACTGTGAGAACAACCCATTGTGTTGCCCTATATTAAAGTCAAAATAGCTGGTCAGTGTGGAATAGTGGTTAAGGCACCAGAGTAGAAACCAGGAGACTGTGAATTCTAGTCCTGTCTTGGGCACAAAACCATCTGAACCTTGGACCAACCACTTTCTCTCAGCCCTAGGAAGGAGGCAATGGCAAACCACCTCTGTCTGGATAACCTTGTTAAGAAAACTGCAGGGATTTGTCCCAACAGTCTCAGAGAATCAGGCATTATTGAACAGAAGCAAATAAAAAATTAATAATAATAAATTCAGAATAATTAATAGTGGTATAAAATGGCCAGAAATATTCATCATTTTCCCTTACTGTGTCTCCTTTGATTCACTAGGAAATTTGGCTTAGATAGAGCTACATCCCAAAGACCACTGATGACCTATGCTAATGATTTAAGTTTGAAACCTCAGTTGGCTTTGCACAACACACTAAGCCAAAAATGTGACATGCTGATCTGCTATGGTTTCCAAGAAAGTGATTATGTTTCAGCATATTGTGTGAACTTAACCAATATTGGATTAATCATTTTATTAGAGGATCCAATCTGGGTTGGTCATCAGGACCAGAGGTTTAGTCTTCCAAGCTTTTGGACATGTGCTGGAGCCCATCCTCAGGAAACTTCTCTTTAGCAGAGTGTGTGCTGCTTTGGGCTATTCTGTGTGTGGTATTTATATGGTGCCTGTTGTGTGTGGCTTTTTAGATGTTGATTGGGGTGTTGATGGCTGGCTAGTAAGTTGTTGGCTGTTGTTTCCTTGTGCTGCCAAGCTCTCGCCTTCTAATTTGATAAACTGACACTCCTGTTGACTGACAAGGGGCCCGTTTCCCAGGCTTTAATCACTTCCCTGGCTGTTTTTGTGCCTGCTCGTTCAACAATCTTTGTAGCTGCAATCAATCTCTTACTAGCTCGATTATTAGACCCCCGTGGTTTAGTACAAGAGCCGAGGTGGCGCAGTGGTTAGAGTGCAGCACTGCAGGCTACTTCAGCTGACTGCTAGCTGCAGTTCAGCGGTTCAAATCTCACCAAGGCTCAAGGTTGACTCAGCCTTCCATCCTTCCGAGGTGGGTAAAATGAGGACCCGGATTGTTGGGGGCGATAGGCTGACTCTGTGAACCGCTTAGAGAGGGCTGTAAAGCACTATGAAGCGGTATATAAGTCTAACTGCTATTGCTATTGCTATAGTGAACCCAGCCACCCTATGCTGCTTATTTGCTTTTCCCATTTTTCTATTTGACAGAATTGTCAGCTCAGAAATATTTTATGAACAGGACAGACCTGATAGGCATTGTGTTTTTGTTAACAAATAGCTCTCGTGACTTCATTGTCTAATCTCTATCCATTACAATCTTTTAGGAGAACAAATTGGGTAGTTTGTCTACATCTACTCCTCATTCCTTGTTTTTGCCTTAAGTCTCTGAACTTTCGCTATCTTGGATATCCCACGCTCTTGCCTTATAGGAAAAGAGGATGAAAAAGGAGAAGAATTTGGGAACCCAGTCAACATCTTTGTCTCCAGTTCCTCCACAACTGGTATATTATTCTCCCTCTCTCTCTAATAGAATTCTCTTTACTTTTTAGCTAAGAACTGTAGTGACAGATAAATTGAATAACGTCTAGAGCCCACTGTTTCTCAACTTTGGCAACTTGAAGACATCTGGACTTCTCGACTCCAAGAATTCCCCAGCAAAGGAATTCCGAGAATTGATGTCCACAAATCTTCAAGTTGCCAAGGTTGAGAAACAGTGGGCTAGCTCACCCCTTGGATTGTTTATGGTTCGCCTTTTCTAAAATAAAATATTTCTAAAATGTAGTCTTTCCAATTCTAAAATAGGTTGCTTTGAAAGTTTTAAATGGTGCTTTGGGCCAAAGGGCAACTCAGAAAATAACTCAACATATAGCTAACATGCAGTATGTGACCTAGTAGGTAACTCGGTTTGCTTTTGAACTGAATCTTATTCTGTGCTACGTTGCATCGTGGCTCTGCATATTTTACCACATTTTAAGGCTGGTATTTGCCAACCTTTCACTGGCATTATCTCTCCAGCTGTGCCACGTCTTTAATATCAGATAGTAATCTTGATGGCAATTTCTATATGACATCTAATTTTTGTACAGTGCTGGCTGATTTTAAACATATTACTATTAAATTAGTGCTATTATCAATGTCATTATGCTTTTTTTTTTTTTTTTTTTCCAATGATTTCTTTTTTTTTTTCCAACATAGCTTTTTTTTGGTTTTTTTTTTTTTTTTTTTTTTGGCAAAGCATCTCTTTTTCTCTCTCCAACAGGCCTTTGCTGAGGCTTAGAATAGAAGCATTTATCTCAATTTGACCTGCTAGATAGCTTTTGGGTTACTGATGTCACACAATTCAATTACAAGATGGATGGAGATGAGCCAGGAAGAAGGCACAGTGGTGCTAAGTGATTAGGTATGCTGTGCGTGTGTGGGTATGACCAGACCTGCAAAAACATCTTCTCCCAAGTGTTTGAGAGAGAAAAGGCAGCCTATGGAAAATTGGACTCCCTCTCAATTTCCAGATAATAAAGTCCATCACTTTCCCAGGTATCCTGCTGCTTTCCCCAAAACAAATTTAGCCTTCAACAATCCCAAAGTTGCTCACCCCTGATATCATAGCAGCAATACAGGTTGGCCCTTGACAGTGAAAGTCATCCACCTGCCATGTCTTTGCAGAACCTGGACTCTTGCACAGAGTTGAGCACAGTATCACTGCTTTCCAATGGTTGCCAGTAGGGAAGGGATCCTTTCCCCTCCAGGGTAGAATGAAAGAAAACCGAAAGGAGATACTTGTTCCAGTGAAAGGTGACAATCCTTAGGAGTTCTTCCATCCAGTCTACCTTTCCAAGATCCTCCATCCACTTTTCCAAGAGAGCTGGGAAATCCTTTTTGGAAGTTGCACAAAGAACAAGTCAGGGGACAGCCACAGAACACAATGGCTGACTTACTGTTGTAACCCCATTGTCACCAACTCCTACTTTGCAGTGAGGAACAGTTGCTTAGTTGGGGTACCATAACTGCAGACTCCTCTGATTCTAAGGATGAGTCTGAATGCATGACATCATTTCTTCTCTAGATTTTCCTAACTCTAGAGTCAGCCTAGAGCAGGGCTGTCAAACTCCCGGCCCGCGGGCCAGATGCGTCATGTGCTGGCCACGCCCACGCCCGGTTTAGCGAAGGGAAAAAAAAGTCCCAATATGTCACGTGACGCCGCTGTGATGAGGTGAGTTTGACATCCCTGGCCTAGAGTCTTCATACTGTGCTTGTCAGTTATAGAGTTGAATACTACACAATGTTCTCCCTTTCAGTACTCAGAACATGAGTTTCAGCTATGGTCAGACTCATGCTGGGCAGCAACTACTGGACAGTATTGGAATCAGTCTGTCTCTCTGCTTTAAACACTAAAAAGTACTAGGATGGCCCTGGGACTGACAATATCTCCAAAATATGGGACTGAGTAATACCTCAAAGAGGACAAAGATATTGTGGGAAGCTACCCCCCTCCTAGAAGAATGAAATGTTTTGAGAAATATTAAAAAAGGCAGGATAAAATATTTCCCCTAAAAGAGAAATAAAAACCTTAAGGGAGACAGAAACTCAGAGCCCCAGCTCCCTCTCCCCAGCAGATATTTTGTGCCCATTAAAGACTGGGCCAGCCTATCTACAAAACAAAAGACCTTCAGCTCCAGGATGAAGGGATTAAGACATGACCCTCCAGGACATAATAGGATTAACCCACTAGCAGCTCCTAAAGTCATTGCATCAGCCAAACTTCAACCAAGCTTGGCTCAGACAAACTCCTAGAATTTGTACATGGCACCATGGGAGTCTGACAACAGCCAATAGAATACACGTTCTTGCACAGGAACAGGAAGCTCAAGTTCAAAGCCCCAAGAGAAGGTATAAATACCTCTCACTCTCAACTCCATGTGTTCAGCTGCACCAGAGAACCATGTGCTTGGTGGTTCTGCTTCACCATTAAACCATCTTTCCAATCAGCCTCCATGTTTCCAGTGTCTTTCTCGCAGCTTGGAACTGAACCAGATGGATATTTCTTCCAACAATATGTTCTTTCTTATTTACCTTTCCTATCCCAAAGGGCTTAAATTATACAAGGGTAGACTAAGGAAAATTTCTTGCTGATAGAAGCAGTTTGGGAATTTAGCCAGAGGAAGCAACATCTGAATATTTTCAAACAGAGGCCAAAGAGCCTGAATGTTTTAGCATTGAGCTTCTCAGATGGAACAGGAAGCTGATTTGCAGAGTTGCAGCAACAACAGGCTATCCATGCGTGTGGGTGTCAAAATCAGCAAGATAATGTACACTGCATTGCAACTGAAACTTCTCCCCTTTTTATATGTGCGCACACACTTACATTTTGACTCTCCGTGGACACCCTAGCAACATGCATCCATAGCTCTTCAGCATTTGCTGGAATCCCAAGAAGCATTTCTTCTGGGCCAAATTGCTGAAATCTTGCTAAAAACCTGCAAGAGGTTCCCATAATTTTCCTGAAATCGCCAGATTTTAACCAACATATGAATGATCTAAGATTTTGGGGCAAGAGTTTGGCAACTGGGTAGCCTGGGGCCACTTAAGTTTTCACATAAAATGATCCAGTAGTGCTGTGACCTGGAAAACGTTCTCAATTTCTGGTCTGTAAGCATTTTCCAACTCAATAGCTCTATGTTTCTTTGAAAGTATAATGCTTTTCCTTGACCCTTAGGTTTTTCGTTGCTGATCCTTAGATTCTCACTTGCAATCCATCCTTATCTCTTAGACGAATGTTATGTGTGCTCAGCAAAATCTGATTAGCAGCTACCAACAGATGCTAGAAGAGCAAGTGACAGTTCCTTTAGAGCTGTATGAAGGATGGCTTAAGGATAGTCCATGAATGGTCAGATTGCTTGTCAAAGGAATGATACAGATATACCTTGTCAAATAAAGGGATGAGTAACGTCTGCGGAAGTTCAAGATTTTCCTTGTCTCCTTTGCCGCTTGTTCAGTCTTTGCTTTTACCTTGGAATCTTTTGGGTGAATGTTAAACAGGCCACATAAAATTTTAGGACACTATGTTAAATTTTTTACAATATATCATAGAGAAGAAAATAGGCTGATGAGAGAAAAGCAATAAGGAATTATGAAGGTGAATGAAACCTTAAGAGAAGCTGGTAGAACGGTCCTAAATTTCTTCTGTTATGCTGCATTGTTCTTAAATCAAGATGAATCATTTCCATTTTGTTCTTCTTGTTGTATTATACTGCATTGTGGGATTTCACAATTGTAGAAAGATATGTTACAAAACCCTGGGCTTTGCCAAGATGAGATCCTTTGTGTTTGCCTTGAAATTCTTGATTTCCAGATTTATGCTACTTGAAAAGCTCTCTTTGATATCATACCATGGGGAGATGGCATGGCTCAGAGGATGGAACATATGCATTTCATATCAAAGTAAAAGAAAAGTCCCAAGTTCAGTCACCAGGGAGCAAAACTGAGAAATAGTCCTTTCTACTTAAGTAGGATTACCAGATTTAGCTAGCAAAAAATTGAGATGATTACTAGAGGGTCATAAAAAGAGTTTGGGGTATTAGTTTGCTGTCATCTAAGAGTCATCCATGATTTTTCAACGCAGGGATGATAATCCTGGCTCAAGATCTTGGACAGCTGACAGCAGAAAATATTTGTAGCTGACGGTTGAAAAGCTGTTGAAGAGCTCCTACCAACTGAACAATCGAAGTCAGTTCTATTCAACAGCCTTCCCAACCTGATGTTCCTCTGTACAAGGTCTGTGCAGAGGTCTGGATTCAAATGTTCATTTGGTGGGTGAATGAACACGTGGAGCTCTTCTCAAGAACATCACAAAGCTACAGCATCTCTTGACCTGGCCTTGTGTGGCAACTGCACAGTTCCACAAAAAAAGTGCTTGATTTAAGGCGTTCCTAGGAATGCCATCTATGTAATATTAGGTTTAATAATCATGCGTTAATACATTCCTTAATCACTTAGAAGTTCCACATATAAGTTTTCATCTTATTTGCTCCAAAACCTCAACCAATTTGCTTGCCCTTATTGGCATTTTCTCCAATTCTCCAACTCAGTGTGAAAGCACAGAAACAGGACACAAAATTCTGTGTGGTCACACCAAAGATTTGTCTAAGTCACTTTTAAATTGCACTAATAGATTTAGAATTAAAAAAAAAAAAGAAAAATATTTTGATAAGCTACCTTTCATTTTAGATCAGTGGTTCCCAAACTTTTTCAATCCACCGCCCCCTTGGTGCTACAAACTAATCCTCAGTGCCCCCCACCCCCACCCCCTTCAGGTGGGCGTGGCTTGGTGGTCAGGTGACCGGGTGGGCGTGGGCAACTTGTAAAATGTGGTGAAACGCTCTTGCTTGGGCTCAATTGTGGTAATAAGTCTTTCTTTCTTTCTTTCTTTCTTTCTTTCTTTCTTTCTTTCTTTCTTTCTTTCTTTCTTTCTTTCTTTCTTTCTTTCTTTCTTCCTTCCTTCCTTCCTTCCTTCCTTCCTTCCTTCCTTCCTTCCTTCCTCCCTTCC
>QLTV01004426.1:1539243-1575919 GCA_003457575.1 Thermophis baileyi | reverse complement strand
GTTGGGGGGGGGGGGGGGGGGGGGGGGGGGCCCGGAAGCACCGAGTGGCGGGAAAAGCGGCGAGCGGGCGATTGGGTGGACATGGGCGTTGGGGGCGCGGGGACAGGACCGGTTTGGGGGCCTGGCCAGCCAGCTGTTGCTACCGGTATGGCAAACCACCTGCCGCCCCCCTTGCCCCTCTTAGTGCCCACCCCCCTTGCCTCTTAGCGCCCCCCCAAGTCATCCCACCGCCCCCAGGGGGCAGTACCGCCCACTTTGGGAACCACTGTTTTAGATGTTAGCTCCCTTGAGTGCTGCCTGGGTATAACTAAAAACCTTGCATACATAAATAAATATGAACATGAATGCTGCTTTTTCAACGTGCCCTATACAGCTCGGTCTATGCCCTCCATGTTCTCCACCTTTATTTTATTCTAAATTTCTAGCCAGCTCCTTTTGAACTGGATCAGAATTGGAGTTTTCTAGTCTGCAGGTATTTTTGAATGCATGTGAATTTGCAGCTGATGTGTGAATCTGCCAAAGGATGCACTCAGCAGCCCTTCTCCATTTTATTGTTGGCTCTGTTCCTCATTTGTTCCTAATAAGCAAACATTAAGATTAAAAATCTTGTTGAAGAAGAATAATGAAAAACAGTGGCTAGTAAAATATTCTGGAGGATGAAAGCATAAGAAAACAGCAGGGAAGAAGGATGGGTAGGATTGAAGAAATGTCTATTCTTTGTATTTTTGCTGCCAATTTTTCATTCCTTTCAATCTTTTCAGTCACTTAGTCCATTTGATCCTACAGTGGATGTCAATACTTTCTTGACTTGATTGATCATAAAAAGCTAATTAAGTTCAGAGTCAACCAAGAAATAAAAAGAACTTCAGGGGAGAAGCCAGTTTGGATCAATATCAGCCAAAGAGATCTGGGGAGCCACAAAAAATGGGGTTTGGGACTCACATGGCATTTTGAGTTCAATCAGTCCTTAGGTTACTCATCCTTACTCTGAAGTAATGTTTCTCAACCTGGAACCATCATTATATCTTGGACTACGAGCTCATCATTCCAGGGCACAACTGTTGTGTAGCTGTCTGCAGGGGTGGGTTCCACTTACCTTCCCTACCGGTTCGCATCGCGATGGAAGTGCGATGTCACTTTGCGGAAATGACCCTCTGCGCATGCGCAGAGCATTCTTTGCAGGGCCGTGGCGACCAGAGAACCGGTTCAGGGGCGTGGACAGCTGGCCATCGCTGCTGGTTCAGTGAGCGGGTGCAAATTTCCGCCACCGGTATGGGAGAATCGGTCTGAACCAGCAGCACCCACCACTGTCGGTCTGTCTGTCTGTTCTCTGTTGTTTCTGTTCTGAAGGAGAAAACTAACCAAAGAATTAGCTTGTCCTAACAACATGCCATCAGCTGGCACAGAAAGCAGTGACCTGATATCTAAAAGCACAAAATTTAAGAATATATATGAAACCTCAAGGAACATTGGAACAGGGAAATAGGTCCCTTGGAAACTGCCAAATCCTTGCTGAATAAACAGAATTAAGGCTAATAATAAAAAGGGGAATTCAGGTTACTAGGGAGAGGGATTTAGTTGCTAAGAGGTGTTGATTACTATATTAACTTTTGTCTTGCTCCCTTGTATTCTCCCTTTGCTTGTTTGATTATAGGTCCTCAAGTCATCTAGTGACCACATAGATAGATTTTCTCCATGACTATCTATCCTTAACCTCTTTCGGGTCTCCCAATGGTGCGGTCATCACCCCCACTGTAACTGAGTTCATCCACCTTCTGCAGATTGTCCTCTTCTTCTCTCTCCTTCCACCTTTCCCAGCATCAGAGCCTTTTCCAGAATGCTGGGTCTTCACATAATCTGTCCAAAGTAAGATCATTTGAGCCTGGAAGGAGTTTGCCTCCTTGACTTATTTGTAAAAAATGATAAAATCAGGTGAGCATCTTCACATTTTGAAAGACTGTCCTTGCTTCTGGAATCCAGGGGATATAATATATATATATAAAAGCCAAATCCACTCACTCATCACAAAATCTCCAGAACTGTAAAGCCTACAAACCTGAAATTCGGCACATATGTTCCTCTTGGCTTCTAGGTGCTCGCTAAGAAAGGATTTTTCGAAATGACCATCAGATCATTAGTAATTCTTATACAGTAATTAACATGCTCTGATGCTAAGGAGTTAGACATCCTACTCCCCCTTCCCACCTGAAAAGAATTCTGTTCCAACTGCCAGTGGGCGTGGCCAGCGCGCGACTCATCCGGCCTGCGGGCTGGGAGTTTAGACATGCTACTCCATGCTAAGGAGTTAGACATTATACTCCCCCTCCCCACCTGAAAGGGAGAGAAGGGGATAAGATAGGAGAGGCTTTCTGTGGGGCAAGCCTGAGGGAGAGAAGGGGATAGGAGAGGATCAATGGGGCCATCCTGAGGGAGAGAAAGGGATAAGATAGGAGAGGCTCAGAGGTGGGTTCCTACTGGTTCTATAGAACCGTTAGTAAACCGGTGATGACATCATGGAGCCGGTTCTGTCTTTGTCTCCGTGGGCACCGCCATCTTGGATTTTGCTTCTGCGCATGCGCAGAAGCTAATTTTTGCTTCTGTGCATGTGCAGAAGCTATTTTTTTATTGCTGCGCGTGCACGGCGCAACCCTGAGCGAACCGGCAGCAAAAGGATCCAGAACCCACCCTGGAGAGGCTTCTGTGGGGCAAGCCTGAGGGAGAGAAGGGGAGAGGAGAGGATCAATGGGGCCAGCCTGAGGGAGAGAAGGGGATAAGATAGGAGAGGCTTCTGTGGGGCAAGCCTGAGGGAGAGAAGGGGAGAGAGGGGAAGAGGAGAGGCTGATTGTAACTACTCATTAATGTTCAAGCTTTAACTGTCAATTTATCAAGCCCGATCACATAGTTTCATAGCGAAGCACGGGTATCCAGCTGCTAGTAACATATAAATTGAGTAAACGAAGGAGTGAATAAATACTGTCAAGTCTCCCTGTGCACCTTTTTGATCTGAACGAGTTTTCCAGGTTGCTCCAAAACAATTAAGGCTAGAAATGGTTACTCTAAGGAAAGCTCAACATTTAAAGATGTCTCATCTCTTTCCCTTGTCCTTCAGTTTCTTCCATGTTGATCATCTCTCCACAACATGCCTCTCAGGGGAATGGCCCTTGGAGGAAGCTGGAATCTGTGTCAGAGTGAACTATGTAATTAAAGCCTGCCATAATAATATAATACTAGAGCAAGTTGTGGAAGCACAATTAGAGCTATAATTCACTGACTCAACTAATTCGCTGCCGGTGAAGAATTTCCTTCATTTGTTGGGAGAGGGATGGCAGTAGAGAGATGGCAAGGAAGCATAAATGGAAAGAATGCACTGTTTATTTTGGTTTTACATGTCATCCTCGATTTACAGCCACAGTTGAGACTCGAAACTTTGATTGGTTTAGGTTAAGGCAGGGGTGAAATTCAGCAGGTTCTGACAGGTTCTGGAGAACTGGCAGCGGAAATTTTGAGTAGTTCGGAGAACCAGCAAATACCACCTCTAGCTAGCCCCAGAGTGGGGTGGGAGTGGAGATTTTGCAGTATCCTTCCCCTGCCACGCCCACCAAGCCACGCCCACAGAACCGGTAGGGGAAAATTTTGAATTTCACCCCTGGGTTAAGGTAAAGGTTTCCCCCTGTCCAGTCATTTCCAACTCTAGGGAGTGGTGCTCATCTCTGTTCCTTAGCCGAGGGAGGCAGCATTGTCTGAAGACATTTCTGTGGTCATGTGGCCAAGGCATGTGGTACCTATTCATCTACTCACATTTGTATGCTTTCGAACTGCTAGGTGGGCAGGATCTGGGGCAAGTAACAGGAGCTCACCCCGTCGTGTGGCACTCGGGTCTCAAACCCAGGCTGTCAGTTTTCCAGCTGACAACCTCGGTGTCTTTAACCACTGAGCCACCATGCCCCCCCTTGTTTGGTTTGTTTGTTTGTTTACATATATTTAGAAATTGCTCATTTCCCTCATGGAGTGACCTTAGGTTGTTGTTGAGTGAAGTGGTCATTATGGGAGACATCATGTGACAGCTTAACTGAATGACTATAATCCTGGTACTCTGTCATGGACCCACCTCTGGCCTCCTCTCTGGACATGAGTTCGAAGGAGGAGGAGGAGGAGCTGGGTCCTGGCACCTCTGGGGAACAGAGTACGGGGGGCGCATAGAGACTTGGACCAAGGAGTGAAGGGCTTCAGCTTGACCGAGAAGCCACAGCTGGAACTTCTGGACAGGTGGCAGGCTGAGCTGAGGGAGCTGCAGCATGTTAGCCTGGACTCTGGAGGCTTCAAACGAAGACTGAGATCAGCTGCTGGCAGTCAGCGAAGATGAGCAGGTGGAGTCCACACCTCCTCCCGATCCAAGGTCACGCAGGGTGGAGGACAGGCACAATGCTGGTCAGCCAGGCTACTTGTGAGAAAGCAGCCTCGCTCATTGTGAAGGGCCATTGCCTGTTTAATCCTGCCCAAAGAGATGGGAATTGCTGGAACGTGTCCAGTTTCTTACTTCATGTTCCTGTACCTTGCATCTTGCTTCTTGAACTCATGTTTGGACTTTGGACTGGCTTTGGACTGTGTTGTGCATTTTCGTGGACTGAATCTCGTCAAAAATTCCTGTGTTGTTCCAGTCTTGCCGAGTATGGCAACTGGATCTGCTCATCGTACCTTGGAACTGCTGGGGGGTTGAATAAAAACCTTTAAACTCACTGCAGTGAGTGTGTGAGTGTGTGAGCTGGCCAGCGCACACTCCCAGTTGCAGTGATTAAGAGATCTCCTGGGTTATTAAGCGGATGAAGCAAAAAAGCTGGCTGCTGGAGGGAGGTACAGGGTGGTTTGAATCTCTCTGACAAGCAGTTTTTTCACCCTCAAAGAGGCTGGCTGAAAATGGTGCATCCCAAAATCCAGGCAGGATTTTCACATGAGTGTTTGCAGCACAGAGTGTTTGCAGCCATCCTCCAGAGTCAAGAGGACTTTCTCTCGTTTCTGGGGGCTGGCTGGAAATGCCCCATGCCGCAAACACTCCATGCTAAAATCCTGCTTGGATTTCAGAGTGGATCTTTTTCAGCTAGTCTCGAGAAGGGTGGGGGGATTCCTTTCAGGAGGCAGCAGATGTTTGCAACCTTCCCTGATGGCTTCCCAATTGACTTTTTGGGGAAGCTGGTAGGTTAGATTGCAAATGGCAATCACATGATTGTGGAATGATTGGCATCTCATTATCAGTGTGAAGGGTTGCCAAATGCCCAGATTCATTTGACCATGGAAGTGCTGCAACAGCTGTAACTTCAGGCATTGGTCCTAAGTCCCTTTGTTCAGTGCCATTGTAATTTTGAATGGTCGCTGAACAAATGGTCATTAAGCAAGGATTATCTGTATGTACATGGACATTATTGTCTTATTCAAAGACAAAGATTACTGAACAGAAGGATTTTAAATCATGTAGGTAATGTTCAGGGGTGGGTTCTAACTTACCTCACTGCCAGTTTGCTTCCTCCCGCACCGCGTGGCTGCGCCTCGTGGGCGTGCACGCTTTGCGCGCGCGTGCATGCGCAGTGCCGAAAAATCCAAAACAATTTTTAAAAAGCTGAAAACAAGATGGCGATGCATGCGCAGTGCCGGAAACTCGGCTTCTGCGCATGCGCAGAAGAAAAAAAATCAGAAAAAAATTCCACCCCAAATTTTTTTATTCAACATTTTTTTCCTCAAAAAAAAGATGGCGGCGTCCACGGACCGGCACCGACCGAACCGGCTCCGTGACGTAACCAGCGGGTTGCTACCGGTTTGGGCGAACCAGTCCGAACTGGGAGGAATCCACCTCTGGTAATGTTTCCTTCCTTCCCTTCCTACCTTCTTCCCTTCCTCCCTCCTCTGGTGTGATTTCACTCCCTCTGGCTTATTTTTCTAATGAGCCACAAGATTTTTTAATTAGAGCTAAGCATAAATGGCCTTTTGAACTCCCCATCCAGTTCAGGAGGGTCTGCAGAGTGTGGTCAAATATAGTCAGGACAACAGCCACGATAATGTGATTAATGCTCTGCCCAGATTTTATGTTCACTGCTTTGATTCCATCATGATTTTTTTTTAAATCACTCCCTGTGTGCATCCTGATTCAATTTGTGGGGTGAAGAATTGGAAGAACAATTTCTCTGGATGTTTCCAGGTAAAGTTAAAATCTTTCAGTGAAGCTTGATGCTGGAGGAAGAAAAAAAAATAACCCAATGATATTTTGGGATCCTTTATAAGTGATAGTAGCAGCTGGTTCTGAAAAAGCCAATAGGATAATTTTACATTTATTTTTCTGTTGGAGTTTGTATTTGAAACATTCATTTTCATTTGTTTTAGCAAAGTTATATACAATTACAGCAATCCATATCAGTTCAATACATCCCCTCTAATATTAACAGCACTATTTGTCAGCATGTGCTTTCGGCAGGGGTGGGCTGCTGCGGGTTTGCAGGGATTTGGGAGAACCTCTAGTTAAGATTCTGTGCAGTTCGGAGAACCCCCAAATCCCACTCCTGGCTGGCCCTGCCCACCCCTCCCCTCCCAGGAGTCTCCTCGCGGCCTATTTTGGATGCAGGTAAGTGCAGGGCGCGTGCGGAGGCTCGGGGAGGGCGAAAAATGGGCCTACCAGAAGTTCGGGAAGGCTCGTTTCCGGCCTCCAGAGGGCCTCCAGAGCCTGGGGAGGCCGTTTTCGCCCTCCCGGAGGCTCGAGGAAAGCCTCCGGAGCCCGGGGAGGGCAAAAACATCCTCCCTGACATGGTGCAGGAGGCCGACTAGGCCACGCCCACCATGGGCACGCCCACCCAGCAACCGGGCAGAGAACCCCTTGCTAAAAATTTTGAAGCCCACCCCTGGCTTTCAGGCCTTCCTTGCAGCCATTGCAAACAATGGAACTTGTTTTGTTACATGTTTATCATAGACAACAGAAAATAGATTTTTTTTGTTCTAAACTAGACTGATTTGATTGGATTAACAAGGACAAAATGAATCTAGCTCTAGACTCCTAATAAAAGTTTGCAATGTAAAAGTAATAGTCAAATCTTCTATCTGTAACTTACTACAAATGCATAAGTGTAGTTGGTGAGAGCCAGTTTGGTCTACTGATTAAGGAATCATGCTAGAAAGCAGGACACTGTCAGTTGAAGTTCTGCCTTAGCCATGAAAGCCAGCTGGTGATTTTGGTCCAGTCACTCTCAGCCCAACCCACCTAATAGGTTTTTTGTTGTGGGGAAAACAGGAGGAGGAAGGTGTGTTGAATATGTTTGCTGCCTTGATTTATTTGTAAAAATAATAAAGGCAGAATACAAATTAAATAAATAAATACATAAATGAATAAATCAATCATTTAGAGCTTCCATCCAATAGGGTGTTGGCAGTTTTTGAATGTGAAGCTCTTCAAAGGTTTCTCTCAGGAAATGGGATGTAAGAGACTGTAAATAGTATGACATTCCTTGGCCTTTGAAAAATTGATAGGATAGAAGTGATAGGAGACTTTTAAATGAAGACTCTTGGATTCCTGGTGAATTCTATTTCTGAGGCCAGGCGATTGCCCAATAAAAGGCTTATTGGGAAAAATCCAGGGAATCATTTTGAGGAGGTCAAGAATGGAACAAATGAAAAATTGATTCTGCACTGCGAAACATGTGCCACAACATGCCTGCTCTATAAGCATTGTCAGAAAAGAAAAATATGGCTTGTTAAATCCTAGACCAGTGTTTCTCAACCTTGGTAACTTCAAGTTATGCACTTCAGTTTCCAGAATTCTGGGAGTTGAGGTCTACATATCTTCAAATTGCTATAGTTGACAAACACTGTCCTAGAGTTTTGGAAATGGGAAAAGAAAGGAAGATTATAGGAGGTGATCAAGACCTTCTATGCCAGTTTGCCTTTTGATTAAGCATGCTTGTCGACCAACTGTACTCACCATGGCTGCCATTTTATGTAAGTGCCCTTGACACATTCTCAAAATTCCAGGGGTGTCTGTCATTCCCTCTCTCCCCGCCCAAGTTTGGTTACTTCCAATTGAGTAAACCAAGTTTCTGTTCAGCCTTTAAAGACATGTGCCTTTTGTACCTTCATTGCCCCACTGTAGGCCCAAATATTTCCCTGTTTACAAATCTCCTTTTTGTCTTTCTTCCTCCTTGATTGCTGCAAAGCAGACATTTTAAAAAGGTAAGTGAGGATTCTCCCCTCCCTGAACCATTTAAGCAAAAGGCAAGTGATTTTGTTAAAGGAAAATGGGTCTCTGTTAGCACTGCAGCCTTTGAACTGCAGTTCGTTTGATGTGTCTGTCGCAAGCGTGGATGGTTCCTCAGGGCTCCAAAGAGATGCTGAGATGAAGGGGCCTTGGCAATCCATCTGCCCTTAATCAGATGAAAGAGACTGTATGGCAAGAGGTGGAAGGAGGGAGGGAAGCCTCGCCTTCTGTGTGGCTAAATGAAAACTGATCAGCATCAAAGAGGCAAAATGGGTATGAGAAATAAGACAGTCTCTCTCTCTCTCTATATATATATATATCTGGTACAGAAAGCAATCCAATCATGGCCCAAGGGAACCCAGATTTGGGCCTAACAAGGCTTCACTCTCCAACCTCTCTGCCAAAATCTGTACTTGAAACTGATTTATTTTACGTAATGTTTTTAAAAATGTTGGGCGAGTCTTATCTTGTTTTTCTGTCACTTCTAATCAAGGCCGTTTCTAAATTGCAGAAAAACAAAAGAGATGCGATGTAAGAACAGATGGAGACAGGAAGCAAAGTCACTTACGCGGCTACAACCGAAGCATCGAAATATATTGTAATCTAATAAACAAGGAAGTATCTGTTGGAGCAGCTAAATCTTTATTGCTCTGCAAAAAGAAACCGATGATGGAATTGGGTGGAAAATCAATCCCTACTTTGGATGGACAACAGGGAAGACCGTCTCTGATTGTTGATGGGTAATTTTGCAAGTCAGGTGATGTTCAGTTGTGTATTTCCATTCTGTTACATATTCCCAGTCTGCATTTAAAAAAAAAAATCTGCAAGAAACCATACATTCCCAAAGGTGCTTTTTCAAAAGGCAGCTGGACTTTATTTTTCCTTGAAGTTGTTTCGCTTCTCATCCAAGAAGCTTCTTCAGTTTCTTGGATAAGAAGTGAAATGTCTTCAAGAAAAAAACAAGGAAGTCCAGTTGTCTCTTGAAAAAGCACCTTTGGACAACCATGACCTGGATGACTGAGAATCTCCATGGACAAACAATTCATACATTTTTCCACACCTTCCTCCTAATGTTCCCATTAGGACGTTGTTACTCTGGATCTTTGGAGGTGTCTGTGTATATATTCTCCTAAAAGAATGAGTATTTTTGTCTACTTTCCCCTAATGTCTGCATGTATGTTTGCATTTTTATAATAAGTCGCAAACTGTGTTTCAAAGTGCAGATTTTCTGTATAAATCTGTTTTGAGTGATGGGTAGTTCCAAGAACTGCAAATTGGATAAATCTGCATTAAAATAACAGGCCAATGAATTCTAACCTCTGAGAGATGAACAGGATTATTGCGTTCACTCCAAACTTTGGAGAAAATCATACCAGATGATTATTGTTGATTTAAAAGTGAACTGGAATTCTTTGAAGTGAGAAATTAATAATTTTCAGGGAATGAATCAGTAGCTAATGATAATAATATAACAGGCAATGGATTTCAATCTGATGGCAAAAGTTGTTCACTAATGGGAATTTTTGAACTAAGTTCAAAGACATTCCTCCTGAAGAGGAATCTTATATCCAGTAATAGGAAAGTTTGCAATTTATCCACCAGAAGACTGGCCTTGGGATCAAAGTTTAGAGATGTCCTCCTAGCAGGTTTACCATTTTTTTTTTTTTACAAAATGCTTCACTATATTACTGAAATGGCTGTATAAGTCTAATATTTCCTAATTGCACCATCGCTCCAGCTTCTGAAACTATAACATCACTTGCTGCTGAACTGTCTCAATTTTTACCTCTGGGGTAAGATCGAAATTTTATTCTAAAAAACCCTAAGGGAAATACAGGTATTAACTTACAACAGTTCATTTAGTGACCGTTCAAAGTTACAACAGCACTGAAAAAAGTGACTTATGACCATTTTTCACACTTATGACCATTGCAGCATCCCCATGGTCACGTGATTTACATTTGGATGCTTGACAACAGACTCACATTTATGACGGTTGCAGTGTCCTGGGGTCATGAGATCCCCTTTTGCGAACCTCTGATAAGCAAAGTCAATGGGGAAGCCAGATTCGCTTAACAACTGTGTTACTAATTTAACAACTTCAGTGATTCATTTAACAAATGTGTCAAGAAAAGTCATAAAATAGGGCCAAACTTATTTAACACATTTCTCAGTTAGCAACATAAATTTTGGGCTCAGTTGTGTTCGTAAGATTACCCGTATTCATTCACGATTCACTCTCACATCTTCCTTCCTGTTGTTAAGATAGCTACATTTGTCCCATATTTTCCTATATTATTCAAATTGCTTTCCATTCTTGTAGCCCAAAAGAAAAGGTTATGTTGAACTGGAGGATTGAATCTGTAGCATCTGAAAAGGATGTTTCTATGCTCAACCACCTGAACAGATTGTTTTGTCATCTTCAAGCAAATGATATAGAAAACAGCAATCCAACTGATCAGGGTCTTGAATTGGTTCCCCCCCCCCCCAAAATAGGACAGTCCCAATGTATCTCCCCCCCACACTGCAAAAGTGTGACACAACAAATAATCAGAGAAATTTGAATCAAATGCATGTATTCTAAAAAGAAGTCTTGGCAAACCTCTGGAAAATATAAGAAAATATTCTGCAACCTCTTGCTCTGTTTTTAGATTGTCTTGAAGTCATCTGGCTAAAGGACAGAATGCTGGGCAAATGTTTTCTTGGTTTATAACAACAACGACAACGACAACAACAACAACATGAAAATGACTTTTCAAAGTGATCTTGATACATCGCTCCATGTCATTCCATTTACCAGCCTCTGCTAAAGTGGTTTTTGTGTTTTAACATGGCACCAGCATGTCAAGAGAAAGCAAGGAGCTTTGTCTTGCTAAAAGACAGAAGATGGAAATAGGACTCTGCACTGACTCCAATTTGGAGAGCGAAAATGGAAGCACAAAAAATACAGACCTTTCTTGGCTGTGGATAAGGAGCTGCTTTTCTCATCACTGTCTCTTTCTCTCTCCCTCTTTCCCTCCTTTCCGCAGACAGTTGGCCTTTTCTGTTTTCTCAGCATTTCATAGTCTTCCATTGATACACTGAGGAAATAAGATGTTGCACTCAGTTTGTTTTTTCCTTAATAGTAAGGAAGTTACAGAATCAGTTGCTCCAATCAGGCAAGATCAAAGTGATGTTTTGGTAAAATCCGTTTGCAAGAAATGAACATACAAATGACTTTTGTGAAAGCAGTTGGGTAGCCATGTGTGTGTTGGACTGCCCTTGGTTTGAAGCTGGCTTTTATTTGAAGGTGTCTTTTGTCCAACTCGTTTCTTGATTATGATCCATAAAAAGGGAGAGCAGAATCATGCAGTTGTCCATCATCAGTTAGCATTGATCAATTCATATGGCCCAAACTTCTCCATTGGGGTGAGATATATTACATTTCTATTTATGTGATGGTCATTATTCTGACATCTTAAAAATATGGATCTGAAGTCTCATTAGTCAAACAGCTGTAACTCATATCATTCCAGTGAGTTCTTACAGTCCAAATTTATTATTTTATAGGAAGGATGATCTAAGGGGATTGTCTTACAAAATGCAAATAAGAACCCTGTCATTTCAAAGCAGACGCTAGTTGCAGAGAGAGCTGAAATAGTAAAATGATGGATAGATCATAGAAATATAATGAATGACAAAATAATTCAGGAGATTGTCAATGTCTCTTTATAGGAAGGATAGCTTCCAGTAGACCTGGTGTGCTACCTTCTTAAGAGGATATATTGGATCATGGATAACTATTGTCCTGTCTCTAGTCTCCCCTTTTAAGGAAGATTAATGAGAGTAGTAGACTAATTTCTTACTATCCTAGAAGAAATGAATTATTTTGACTCTTTTCAGACTGGGTTCAGACCTGATACGGGATGGAAATCCACTGGTCACTTTTTTGGTCACTCTTGGCATTGGACTCTGTTGGATGACTGTTAACAGAATAACAAAATTGAAAGGGACCTTGGAAGTCTTCTAGTCCAACCCTCTGGTCAGGCAGGAAACCCTATACCACTTCAGACAAATGGTTGTCCATGCTCTTCTTAAAAACCTGCAGTGTTGGAGCACTCACAACTTCTGGAGGCAAGTCGTATTGGTAACTAAGTGGGGGCAGTGATCCTGTTGGATATCTCAGTGGTCTTTGAGTAACATCAATCAAAGTATCTTGCTGGACTGCCTGAAGAAATTGGTATAGAAGGCATTTTTTTTTGTAATGGTTCCATTCCTTCTTCAGCTGGTAGTTCCAGTCTATTGCTATGGGGGAAGAGAGGTTGATGCAAACAGTTGCCAGGAGTCAACACTAACTCAAAGGCACCAAAAATTAAAAAAAATCATTGGACAATATCCAATTGTACATCGCTACCCTGCATAGTAGGGGAAATGCTATTGACATCCTTTCCTGATACCTTGAGGTTGTAAGGGAGATAACAGCTTGGAGGTGAACCCAAATAAGATGGAATTATTGTTGATTCATTGGGGTTCTCTACTATCACCAGTGTTACCCATCGATGGGCAGGTATTGCCCATGAAGAAGCAGGTTCATGACTTGGGAGTCTTCCTGGACTCATAGGTCTTGATAGCAATAGCAATAGCACTTAGACTTATATACCGCTTTACAGTGCTTTACAGCACTCTCTAAGCGGTTCACAGAGTCAGCATATTGCCCCCAACAATCTGGGTCCTCATTTTACCCACCTCAGAAGGATGGAAGGCTGAGTCAACCTTGAGCCGGTGAGATTTGAACCGCTGAACTGCTGAACAGTCAGCTGAAGTAGCCTGCAGTACTGCACTCTAACCACTGCGCCACCTCGGCTCTGATGATGGAACAATAGGTGGAAGCTGCGGCCAAAGAAGTCCATGCTGAGCTTTGTCTGGTATACCAGTTGTGGTCTGATTTGATGCTGGAGGAACTAGCCACAGTAAGTCATCTTCTCGTTACCAAGTTAGTGCAATGGGCTTCATGAAGGCAGGGGATGGCTGCCATTAAAGGCTACTTGGAAACAGCAATTTTTCCAGAAGGCAGCTATGTGGGTATTTGGGAGCACATTATACCAATTTTGCAAAGTCTGCACTGGTTGCCCATTGGTTTCCTGATACAAATTAAGGTGCTGGTTTTGACCTGTATGGCATGGCATCTATGTCAGAGAATTGCACAGCCGGTGTCCAAATGGAGTCAGAGATGCTGACATGAACCAGTTTTATATAAATAAATATATTTACAGTAAATAAGATAGGCCCTTGATGGTGAACCTATGGCACGTGTGCCGGAAGTGGCATGCAGAGCCATCTCTCTGGGCACGCCAGTTGTCGCCCGTTGCTCTTCCGAATGCACGCTGGCCAGCTGGTCTTCGCGTGCGCGTGTGCGGGAGCACCAGAAACTAGA
This sequence comes from Thermophis baileyi, assembly GCA_003457575.1. Lineage (NCBI taxonomy): Eukaryota > Metazoa > Chordata > Lepidosauria > Squamata > Dipsadidae > Thermophis > Thermophis baileyi. The sequence goes on along the minus strand of QLTV01004426.1, from coordinate 1,562,279 downwards.
AAAGCAGCTCTCTGGCGTGCATGCGCGCGCTGGGAAGCTGAGCTTCCGGGTTTCCGGTGTGTGCATATGCGCCAACCAGCTAGTCTTCGCGTGCACATGCGCACCAGAAACCAGAAGACCAAGTGGCCAGTGTGCATGCGCACACCGGAAACCAGAAGCTCAGCTTCCCAGTGCGCACATGCACGCCGGGGAGCTGTTCTTCTGGTTTCTGGCGCTCCTGCGCATGCGCGCCGGGGAGTTGTTCTTCCGGTTTCTGGCGCTCCCGTTTCGGCACTTGGTGCCGAAAAGGTTCACCAACACTGAGATAGGCAAACAGGAGCATCGTCAGGAAAATCAACACAGCAGGAACATCATGAGGTCAATCATAGAGAGCACACAGGGCACAGAGGAAAAAGGCGGGAAACAAGGAAACTCCCCCTTTTACTCTCACAGCAACCAATCACAGCTCAGATTCCCTCATGCAGTGGCCAACTCTCTTTAACCAATAAGTGTGATCTTACTCATTGTCCAACCCTTCACTGCTCCAGCTATTAAATTTTAATATATCTTAACAATCTGGTACCAGGGAAAAGTTGCTTATATAGGCAGCCTTCATCTTACAACCTTTCATTTAGCAACTGTTCGAAGTTACAATGGCTCAGAAAAAAGTGACTTATGAATGGCCCTCCCACTTATGATCATTGCAGCATCCCCATGGTCACATGATCAAAATCTGGGCACTTGGCAACTGGCATATATTTACAACAATTGCAGTGTCCCAGCATCACATGTTTGCCATTTGCGACCTTCCCAGCCGGCTTCCGATAAGCAAAATCAATGGGGCGGGGGGAAAGCTGGATTCACTTAACAACTGCATGATTTGCTTAACAACTGCAATGATTCACTTAACATCATGGCAAAAAGGTCATAAAATTGAGTGCAACTCACTTAACAGTTTTGCTTAGCAACAGGAATTCTGGTCCCAACTGTGATTGTAGGACTACCTATAGTTCCACATTTCTAAGATATTTGGAAGCTGAAGTTAGAAAATATTGCATTTCTGTAGCAGTGCTGACACTCTGGAACAGCCTCCCAATACAGATCAGGCTAGTTCCCTTCTTGAAAATGGTTAAAAAACCCAACTATTTCATAAGACATTTTATGTTATACAATGCTATCTTTTTATACTTTTCCCCTCTTTAAATTCAGTTATTTAATTATTATAGCTTGTTCACGTTATTTTGGATAGCCCTTTTGGGAATGTTTAAGAAGTTGTGAATGTTTTAACTTGTTTTATATTCTGTGTAAGTTGCTTGGAGTGATTAGATTGTGATGGGGTAGAACTGTGATAAAAAATACATTAATAAATAGAACAAAGCTTGTAGCTTTGCTGATGCAGGCAATTGTTAATCGCTGGTGATCACACCTCCGTAATGGAAGGTCAAGAATGGCTAGTACAAACCATTGGGATCAACTAAGATTGGACTCTTCTCAGACTTGGCTAATCACCAGAGGATTTTAGAATTTAAATATCTGTGGCATGAATTGGGCATAGGCATTGCTATGAATGGGGTAATCTATGCACAGCAGGATAAATGAGAGGGTCTAAATTAACAAGGAGACTAATAGGTATTTGGGTGCATAACAATAGTTATTTCCAAATTTGCATGTTTACATATGCATTAGCATCTAATACATGTTTACACATCTGAGTCCCTTTTTCTCATCAGAGTGATAGTTTCCCTCTTAATTGGCAGGGTGCATATACCAGTAGCATCCCCAAATTGTTGGGATTGCCATTCATGTTACCAGGAGCTTTTTAAAAAAAGAGTAGACTTTGAAGAGCCCCTTGGCTTTTTTCTCCAGATCCATTGAGGCAGGGACTTGTGGAAGCAGTCAAAACCATCAAAGACTACCACTTATCTTTTAGCAGCCACCAAGAATGGTGGATTGATTCAGAGATGCAGGCTGTATCTCCTAGTTGCTTAATTATTTATTGTGGGCATCACTTAGAATGCTTTCTCCAACTTGGAGCACTCCAAATATGTAGGACTTAAACTTGTCTGATCCCCCCACCAAGAAGATGGAGAAAAGTTATTGGCTATAAGATTGATTTGGTTCTAGAAATAAGGCTGCCAGGAAGGAGTGAATATCAAGGATGGATAGTTCTGAAAGGCAGAATCTGATAGGAGCTGAGCTTGACTCTTGGTAGCTATTTGATCATACAGTTTTCTTGATGATTTAGAAATGGTTTATGGTGGCCTTCTTCAGGAAGCTTTGTCTTCTCAATCTAGCCTAAATTCTTATATTTCCTGATGGACTTCCATTGACATACTAATCAAGTTCCTTCTTAGCCCTTCAGGATCCATCTCTGCTAGGTGATACATCTAGCTGGGTGTATGTTGTCTACTGCTTAAATTAAAAGTGGCTATGAATGCAAGTTCTTTCCTAACATGGCCACTTTTAATTTAAGGTCCAATCCAGTCAAAAAGCGAAACGTTTTCAAAGATAAAACCAAGAAAGTCCAGTTGCCTTTTGGAAAAAGCACCTTTGGGACTATCAATCTGTAGACTTTACAGGGATGAACATCCTTTGAATGGTGTGGGAGTAGGAATGGATTTCCAGAGGGAAATTTTTTTTGCAGACTACAAGAACCAGGAGCACTACTCAGGTGACCCCGAGGACACAGATAAACCTCCAAGTGCTTCAATTACCCTCTAAAATGATGCAAATGACCAGCTGTCTGCAAGGAATATAAATCCTTCCATTCCCCACCGTCCTGTCAGAGCTGAAGAAGCTTCTTGGATGAGAAGCGAAACGTCTTCAAAAGAAAAAACAAGAAAGTCCAGTTGCCTCCTGAAAAAAACACATTTGGGACTACCATTGTAAAGGTTGCAGTTTATTTCTCTTTAACGTTGAAGGAGGGATGGCAGGATTTTAGTTTCTTCAGGAAAATAGTGATTTTTTTGCTTCTTGTTCTCCACATTGCAAGATCAGAGGAAAAGAAGAGAATCGTTGTCGTTTGATTCCAAAGTGCTCCCATAGATTGGGGGAATAGCAACAGAGGCTACACAGGTTAAGCCATTCACAGAAGCGTGGAAACAATATTCTGCTAGCTAGATTTAACTTAAAACAGGAATCTGAGAATCTCCTTGCATTTCACTCTTTCAATTGTATTGATCCCTTTGTTCTATCCTACCCTGACCTGGTTTGGAGGCATTGATCTTTTTGCACTGTTTGCTTTTGAGTCCATTAATGCTCTTCCATTTGGGCACCCAGTGCATTATTTCATTGTGCCTGTTAGCCAAGGAATACAATAAGTCTTATGGTTACAGAAATGTTTGCTTTCTGCTTAGTGTTCAAACCCCATTCCTTGCAATTCTTCCTAACACTGATATGTTTCTGTCCTTAGAGATGTAAAAGAAATCTACCCCTTGCAAGATGCTGCCGTCTTCACAGCCAGTGCTGTCTCAGTCCTCTAGGATTCTGCTTTCTCCCCATTAAAAAAATCAACAAAACAAGTCCCATTCATCCATGAAAGATGTATCCAAATAGAAGTTGTGTCCTTGGGAATTGCAGAACTGAGAACAAAGAGCAACCAGCATGGAAATTAATGCGATAAAAAACAAGACCAATTACACCAATTAGTGCAGAAGAGTCTTTCTAGGTGGAAATTAGTTTCAGACAAGGAAGTTGCTTTAATATGCTCTCTGTGAGAATGTTAAAAGATTTGAATTTTTCACTGGTAATAATTTCACTTTGCAAGCTTATAAAGTTACTGATGGACTTTTTTTTATTATTACTTCTGGTGACTGCCTGGATTAGTCCTCATAGTTTCTTGGCAAGGCTTTTTGTAAATGGCTTGCTATTGCTTGCTTTCTTGGGCGGAGAGAGAATGAATGGTTGAAGATCACCAACTGGCTTTGTATCTAAGGTGAGGCTTAGACCCCCAGTTTCTACTCTGGTGTCGTAACCAATACACCAAACTGGCTCTATTGTTTTGCTTAACCAGATCAGTAAAGTAGTAACAAATGCATTTATAAAACATACAAAGCATGGTTAGTTTTAATCTTGATTAGTTTTTTTAACGGCTTAGTGGATTGTGGAGTCCTTGCTGCTCTCTGAGTTTGGTTGTTTGCTTTCAGATCACCCAACTAGGTAACATCATCACTGCCGGTGAGTGTAGGGTTTGTTCCCTGTTTAAATACTGTAGCTTGCCCTGCCAGTTTTCGTAGAGATGTGGGTTTTTCCTTGGTAGTTCCTTGCGTGGTGGCATAGTGGTTAGAGTGCAGTACTGCAGGCTACTTCTGCTGACTGCCAGATGCCTGCCATTTGGCAGTTTAAATCTCACCAGGCTCAAGGTTGATTCATCCTTCCATCCTTCCGAGGTGGATAAAATGAGGACCCAAATTGTTGGGGGCAATATGCTGACTCTGTAAACTGCTTAGAGAGGGCTGTTAAAGAACTGTAAAGCGGTATATAAGTCTAAGTGCTATTGCTATTGCTATTAGAATATTGTTTCTGCTTGATTATTTGTCTGGTATTAATCCCTGCTTATCTGGATGATAAAGCATTAGAGAATTTTGCAGGAGAATAACTCTCGCAACTTATACACTTTTTAAAAAGGCTAAAATAGGAAGAGTCCAAAGGAAAAGTAAGCATGGATAGGTAGGCGGGACTGTCCAGCTGTCCAGGTGTTGTTGGGCCCCAGCTCCTACCCACCTTAACTAATCATGCTACAGTGTGACTAGTGTTCCATTTCAATTATGACTACCAGAAGTAGTAATTCCCGCCAGAGCAAAAGAACTTTTGAAACATATTCAATTTAATGGCAACCATCTATAGATGGGGCCTGTATAATCTTGCTTCTCGAAGGACGGGAGGCTTGTCATTAGCTGATGCGTTCAACTTATTACGAAGCAGCCTCCTTCCCTACTTCTGCGCACTCGCATGCTGAGGACAAGCTCTGTTTCCATTTCCAGCCTCTTGTTTCAGATCACCAAGATTAAAAAGCATGAAGCAGAGGTTGGTTTCAAGCAGTGCTGACCTTCTGTTCCTGCTCCCGATTGCTTTGGAGAGCGGGTGTTTTAATGGGCTGATGTCTCGGAGATAGATGCTGCTGGAAAAATAATGGATGACTCTATCAGTTTCCAAGAGACTTCACTTCTTCATTCGACAGGTCTGGAATTATAAAAGATACCAGCTGGATGCTGTGTTTCAGCAGGAGATGGAAGGGTTGGTTTTAAAACAAACAAACTTGGAGGGGTAATTAAAGAGCCCTACCTCTCTAAGGCTATTGATCATCATCTTTAACGAAATGTTGAGAAGAGGATTTTGCACATGGTGGTAAATTTCCTTGCTGCTGGGAGTAAAGTAGAACAAACATAGGTTTGATCTCGGGATTTCAGGATTAGAGGAAAGAGGCGACTTCAAGAATGAGCTATGAAGAGGTGCTTTGGTGACAAAGGCAGGGCCCCTCTCTGGGACAATAAGCAAGAATGCCACCCAACACAGCAGGTCTGGCGTAGCATATTTTGAAATAAGCAAATTTGCATAATCTAAACTGTATTGCTCTAGATCGCTGTTTCTCAACCTTGGCCACTTTATGTCCGTGGAGATTCTCAGCCATCCAGGTCATGGTTGTCCCAAAGGTGCTTTTTCGAAAGGCAACTGGACTTTCTTGGTTTTTTTCCTTGAAGACGTTTCGCTTCTCATCTAGGAACTGAAGAAGCTTCTTGGATGAGAAGCAAAACGTCTTCAAGGAAAAACCAAGAAAGTCCAGTTGCCTTTGCCAACTTTAAGCTGTGTGGGCTTCAGCTCCCAGAATTCCCCAGCCAGCCAAGGTTGCCAAGGTTGAGAAACCCTGCTCTAGAAACTGCAAAATGGACAAGGTGTATGGAAGAGAGGTTTGTATGCTGTATATAACCAGCAGGTTGCTTAACTCTGGGCTAAACTTTCTTAATTATATCATTGCAAGAATAAAGAAATATATTTTAGGTTCTTCTGAGCCAAGCATTCACCTGACCGGAGAGAAAGCTACCTGCTGATTCTTTGCATGTTCTTATCTTCTAATCAGGTTATTGCTATTGGGGCCAGAAGATTAATGCATTGCACAGTGTAGCAGAAGCAATTTGGTTTTCCTAAATGGCTTAGTAGGCTCTTATGGGTCTCTCTGAAATCCAGAGTCTTGGTAGTATAAATTTTGGAGAGCAGGAGTTTATTATGGAGAGGGCATATACACACAGCTCAATATCAGCAGTGTATGACTGCTTAGGATCTGGATGATTGCAATCCTGTGTGTCTTAGAAATAAGCTGTACTTATCAACATCATCCTATAGGTATACAAGCTTTATATAGGCTTTAAACTGTGTGGACTAAATCAGTTTAGAAGGGTGCCCACCAAGGGTTTTTTTAAAGACTTCTTCCACATTTTGGAGTTCTATTTATACAATTAATCCTTGACATATGACCATTCATTTAGCAACCTTTCAGTTACAACAACATTGAAAAAAATGACTTATAACTGTTCCTTGCACTTACGACCATCACCGCATCCCCACAATCCTGTGATCAAAATTTGGACACTTGGCAACTGTCATGTATTTATGACAGTTACAGCATCTTGGGGTCCTGCGATAGCTTTCTGTGACCTATCCAGCTGGCTTCCAACAAGCAAAGTCAACGGGGGAAAGCTGGATTCCCTTAACAATGACATGATTGCCTTAACAACAGCATTGATTTGCTTAACAACCAAGCAAAATGGTTATTAAATTGGTTGTGTCTCACTTAACAACCACCTTGCTTAGCAATGGAAATTCTGGTGTCGATTGTGGTGGTAAGTCAAGGATTACCTGTAGGTGAATTGATTTGCAATCCCACACAACTGGAGGGAATCAGAATGAAAAAGACTGTGACTCGCATTCAAAAGTCAAACCAATCTTAGAGTAATATTTGCTTACCTCTTAAAAAAAAACTCCTTAGACCCGGGTGTTTGAGATACAAGTAGTCCTCAACTTACTACCACAATTGAGACCAAAATTTCTGTTGCTAAGTGAGACAGTTGTTAAATGTGCTTTGCCTCATTTTATAACTCTTCTTGCCACAGTTAAGTGAATCACTGCAGTTGTTAACCTAGTAGCACTGTTGTGAAGTGAATCTGGTTTTCCCATTGACTTTGCTTATCAGAAGGTCACAAAAGATTATCACAGTGACTCCAGGACACTGCAACTGTCATAAATATGTTAGTTGCCAAGCATCTGAATTTTGATCATGTAACCATAGAGATGGTGCAACAGTCATAAGTGTTATTTAACTTTGAACAGTCACTAAACAAACAGTTGAAGGCCGAGGACTACCTATACTTTTCAAAATCTGTGTATGCTTCATACCATGTAGAATTTGGATTTATGAGAAGGACGTGGTGGAGAATTTGCTCCATGGGGTCCTTGGTGCCCTCTGAGCTTGGTGGTTTTCTTGCAGACATTTCATTACTACCAAGCTCAGAGAGCAACCAGGACCACAGTTTAACCCCAAGCTACAAATATTCTCTTCTATCAGAATTTGCTCCACTATTTCTTGACCACAGTACTTTCTTTGTAAGAAGAGAAAATAGGGATGCTTGGGACAGGTTCAAGCAGGTTAAATGAATGACAAACAATAGATAAAAACAGTATCAAAGCTAACAGCTTTGTGCAAAGTTCCCTTATATTTGCAGGATTAGGAATAACATTTCCCCCCTCTGGATACACAAGGTAGTTTTTAAGTAATGAATTATATACTTTGCCCTATATATTCCACCTATACTGTATACATACATATATATATATGACCTTGGCCAAGCTCTTTCTGATTGAGTGTGAGCCCACATGCCCTCTGCTGGCTGACTATACTAAGTACTATAAACATTTTGGACTCTAATTCTTCAATTTTATTTTATGATATTTTACATCATTCTTATGCATGGCAGTTGACAGAAGACAATTCCTTGGTCAGAAGCTTGCAATCTAAAATGTATCTTCAAGGGGCCAAAAAAAAAAAAAGGTGTGTGTGTTAAAAGTAGGTGAGATTGCTCTTACATTGCTTCTAGACTCTCTGTGTCAAACTTCCCAGGTAAAAGGACAGGAATGATGACCAAACGAGCTAATTCTACTTTATTGCAAGACTACATTAACAGACTCTTGCAAGTCTGAAAGTGCAAATCTCTCGCTGTCTTTTTTTAACCGTTTGATCCTGGTGGCACAGTGGTTAAAATACAGTATTGCAAGCTAACTCTGCCCACAGCCTGGAGTTCGATCCTGACGGGGCTCAAGGTTGACTCAGCCTTCCATCCTTCCGAGGTCGGTAAAATGAGGACCCAGATTGTTGGGGGCAATATGCTGACTCTGTAAACCGCTTAGAGAGGGCTGTAAAGCACTGTGAAGCAGTATATAAGTATAAGTGCTATTGCTATTGCTATCCATTTGAATGGGTCCTTCCCAAGTTTCTTTCTCTGACTGCTAAGCAGCTGAGGGCTCCTCCCCTCCTCTCCCCTAGGTTAGATTGGATTGTTCCCCTCATCCCTCAAGGTCATTCCCATATACCATTACACTGTGTGAGACACTTATCTGGATTTTCAAAGCTGGCCATGGCCTTTGACTTCTTTCCTTCTTTTCTGTCTCACTATCAACTCAACCCTCTTCCACGTTCTTTATCAATTACAATCAGGGGTGGGTTCTAACTTACCTCGCCGCCGGTTCACTTCCTCCCGCGCCATGTGGCCACGCCTCATGGGTGTGCGTGTGCTTTGCGCACGCATGCGCAGTGCCGAAAATTCCCAAAAAATTTCCAAAAAAAGCCAAAAACAAGATGGTGGCACATGCGCAGTGCCGGCAACTCAGCTTCTGCGCATGGGCAGAAGAAGAAAAAATCCAAAATAAAAAAATTCCCCCCCCCCAAAAAATCGGAAAAAAAAAAGATGGCGCCGTCCACGGACCGGCACCAACTGAACCGGCTCCGTGACGTCACCAGTGGGTTGCTACCGGTTCAGGCAAACTGGTCCAAACCGGGAGGAACCCATCTCTGATTACAACTTGGTCTCTATCAGCTACCCAAAGGTCTTCTCCTTTGCTCTTCATGGACATAAGCTGAAATTGCAAAATCCAATTCATATAAGCTGAAATTGTTTCTAAGATCACCTGTGTGATGCTAGCTCTCTCTTTTTCAGCTACAATGACTATTTTTTTTCTTAATTTGTTTTTAAATGATTGGAGTGGAAATAAATGTCAGTGTATTGCCATTATTGTTGTATCCTGAAAGAAAAATTAAGCGGAGTTGGATTGAGGAGAGTCATTCATTATGAGATGGCCAGCAAATAAATTCAATAAGTAAGTAATAAATAAATGTAGCCAGCACTTGAATGGGAGATCACTAGGGCTGCAGAATACCTTGAGAAGTTGGGGGGGGGGGAAATTCCTAGAAGAGGGAAATGGTAAGTTACTTTTGTATTGTTGTCTAGAAAACTACATGAGTATATTCACAGGGCACCAAAAGTTGTGTGTGACTCAAAAGAGAATTTAAACTTATCATCCTATAGGTATACAGGGGGTGGCAGACCTGGTTGACTAAGAAAGCTAAGCAGGGTTTGATCATGTCAATAATTGGAGGGGACAAGGAAAGCTCAGTATGGTAGGTTAGATTGAGATGTTGGAAAAGTATTGTGTAAGAAGTGCGAGAGAGTGAATTTTTGGCAAGAAAACTGCACAGACGTGTCCATGTGGTCACCAGGAGTCCAGAGTGACATGGAAGAATCTTAGCTATTACAGCAATTGGACAAGGATTGGGGAACTCCAAATTTAAATCCTCTTAATCATGCTGGTTGGGGAATTCTGGGAGTTGATGTCATGCCCCCGTCGGAGTCTGAATCTGAGACGGAAGACAAACAGCTGACAGAGAGCGGGAGAGTGGCTCCGTTGGCTGTGGAGGAAACTGGGGAAGGGCAAAGTCAGGCTGGGCAGACCAGGGGAGAGGTAGAACAAGGCGAGAGGGGGTTCAGATGAAGACCAAGGCCTACCCCCTCCTCATCCTAGGGCGCGCAGGGAAGAACGCAGAAGAGAGCAACATGGGTTGCGTGGCTTATGAGGAAGGAAAGGGCCCCGATTCCCTTCACAAGGCACACCTGGGGATGAAGTTTAAAGGAGAGGCAGTTGGGAGGGGCGTTTGTTGGGAACAAACGCTGAATTCATATAGTGTTGAGAGTTGTGGCCTGCATTCCTGGCATTCCTCCTGACTGTTTGAATGATTGTCATGCTTCTGTGTGCTTATCTTGTCTTGCTGGAATTATTGCCATGAATTCTTCGCTTCTGGGACTCATTATCTTGCCCTGCTGGAGTGATTGATTGCAGTCATTCTGCTTACAGCGTTTGGACTGGAGTATCTGCAACCAGAAGCTGTTGCAGGTTTGTGGGAGAGCTTTTCTCCAGGCCGGAGAGTAAATGGGACGTTGGGGGCAAAGTTGGTGCCAATAAAGGGACTCATACCAGTTCTCTGGCTGTGTTGCCTTCGTGCAGTTCATTACAGTTGAAGTCTACACAAGTTAAAGTTGCCAAGGTTGAAAAAAAAGATAATCCAGTGATCATTAAAGATCACTGGATAACTTTAGCCATCTCTATCTTTCAGCCATTTCTAACCCACAAGATAGTTGTTAAGTGACAACTTGAATCCCTATAGAAAAGGCAGATTAGGAACCAAACAAACCAATTCATAATATTCTTCTTCTTACTGTCCTCATTGCCATTCCCTTTTGTCTTCAGAGCATATCTTCTTTGCCAGATTATAGATGGAACTTCCTTAAAGCAAGCACCTATCTTTGTTCTGCCCATTAGCATGGATGGTGCTTTATAATACCATGAATATGAACAAGGAAGAGCTTGAGCAAGAGAGAAATAGCCGTGTCCATTACACTTGCAGACTGAAGGAATGATTAATGGACTCAAACCATGTCAGAAATTGAGGGAAGAACAGCATTTGGTACGGTAGAATTCCAATAATATTTTAGGAGGGAGTTCTAGGAAGGGAAAGGCAAAGATATCAATAGGAGGGAAGCTTGGAGGGAACCAATGTTTGTATTTTAAAAGTGTGTGTGTATGTGTTTATGCCAGCTGACCTACTTTGTAATGCATTTCCATTTTAGCGTGCTCAATTTCCTGCTGTTTTTATACAGCTGAGTTTCTGATTTCTGTGCATACCACCTGGGATGATAGCGAGGTCTCACTCTCTATACATATATTTAAATTAAGGAATTTAAAGAGATTGCTTTTCAAGCTGGTTGCATTTCTGCTTATAATTTACAGCAGAAAAGCAGTAATTCTTCACCCTGGGAGCCCACAGAATGGATGCACCCTGGGTTACTAATTGGGGCTGGCAACAGGGGTTAGGGTTGCATCAGCATCTGCAATATTTATTACAAGCTCTGTTTTTAAAACCCCAGATTGATCTTTCCCAGTTGGGTAGACTTTGATGTAGCAGATAAAGTTCTGGTCATTGGCTATGCTTGCTAGGATAGCCAAAGTCACAATTCCACACATCTGGAGGGCACTGGGTTGGGGAAGTCTGCCCTAAAGGAAACAGGCATGGGTCATTATTTATTTATTTATTTATTTATTTATTTATTTATTTATTTATTTATTTATTTATTTATTTATTTATTTATTTATTTATTTATTTATTTATTTATTTATTAAATTTGTTTGCCACCCATCTCACCACAAGGTGACCCATTCAAGAGTTGTCTCCTCTTATTTTAGCCAGCTTGCTGCTCTCTGACCTTGGTTGTTTGCTAGCAGGCATTTCATTACCCAACTAGGAACATCATCAGTACCAGAGAGTGTGGGGTTTGCTCTTTGTTTGTATACAGTAGCTTGCCCTGCCAGTGTTCTGTATATATAGTCTTCTTCTTGGTAGTTCCTTATGAGGGTATTGTTTTCTGCTGGATTGTTTGTCTGGTGTTAATCCATGCTTATTTGGGCACTGGCTGCTGGAGGGGATGTGTTCTGATCTTTTTTTGCTTCCTTCTTAAAAAAATTTATTGTCTCTTTTGAATGTATGTAAATATGTTTTATTTCTATGTTGATGTTGACTATTCTATGTTGACTATTGATGATTGATTTATTTGAATGCCAAGCTTCTAGGAATTCCCTAGTATTTTTTGATTTAGCTTAGTCTAGGATGCTCACAGTTTTCCAGTTAAAATTATAGTTGTCTGTCTATGTGTTGTGACATTAAGGAGTTTTCATTGTGTCTTCTGACTGGTAGTTGGTGTTCATCGATTTGTTCCTCTAGTCTTCTGTCTGTCTGCCCTACATAGTGGCTGTTATAGTCCTTAAACCCTGTGTTGTAGGTCATTCATGGTTTTTTTTTTCCTGGGCTACTGGATCTTTTGGCTTACTTAAGATGTTTTGGAGGACTTTAATTGGTTTGTGTGCTACAGTGATGTTGTGATTATACTAATTTCTTGGTTGTTTCTGAGATGTTTTTGATATAAGGTAATGTTATCTTTTCATAGCTTGTGTTGTTTGTGCTGTAATGGATTCAGGTTGTCAGGCACGTTTTGATAAAGTTGTGAGGGTATCCATTTTGTTGGCAGACATTGTATAGTCTATCTGTTTCCTTTTTCTGGTGTTCTGGGTACATTTGTATCCGCTGAATATTGTTCTTATATAGTTCCTATTGTGGGAAGTCGGGTTGTTACTTTGGTAATACAGCACTTGGTTAATGTGGGTTATTTTTCAATAGACTTATGTTGCCACCCTCCTCCTCCTACGCATCTATGGATGCTCAAAAATACACAAGTTGATGTCCATGTGTCTTAAAATTGCTAAGTTTGAGAAACAATTATCTCTCTCTCTCCCTCTCTCTCTCTCTCTCTCCCCCTCCCTTAAAACCTCTATGCTGTCTTCAAAATTGGGTTGTCCCAGGATGACCTACAGCACATAAGAGTCATCATATAAAAGTCAGATAAAAGGAAGGAATCTGTTAGTTACTGACTATTTTCAGGGAAAGAGTTTATTTTATTAAATTTATATCCTGAAGATCCTGAAATTCTGCCTTTGATTCACAATTGTTTTATAAATGTTCATCATATTCTTCCTTATATTTCCCCTCCCTACTTTCCAACAGTTGGTGAAGATATAATTCTTTTCTCCCAGAATACTATCGTGAACATTTATTGAAGTGGACTAATACACAAATGTTTTTACAGGTGAAACAGGACTTGTTTTTGCTTCAACAGGCCAACATGGTTATTCCTGCATTATTCTCCATGGCTCCAGGTTTTGAACTTGGAAGAAAGCAGCACTTTATATTTGAACCAAAGCTGGTTTCTGATTAGAGTAGAGTAGAGTAGAGTAGAGTAGAGTAGAGTAGAGTAGAGTAGAGTAGAGTAGAGTAGAGTAGAGTAGAATAGAATAGAATAGAATAGAATAGAATAGAATAGAATAGAATAGAATAGAATAGAATAAGATTAGGAATAGAATAGAATAAGATTAGGAATAGCTGGGGCAGTTTTAATTTAAAATAAAATAACAGGATAACAGAGTTGGAAGGGACTTTGTAGGTCTTCTAGTCCAACACCCTGCTCAAGCAGGAAGCCCTATATCACTCCAGACAAGTGACTATCCAATCTCTTCTTAAAAGCTCAAGTGATGAAGCACCTTCAACTTCTGTTCCACTGGTTAATTGTCCTCACTATCAGGGAGTTTCTCCTTAGTTCCAGGTTGCTTCTCTCCTTGCTTAGTTTCCATCCATTGTTTCTTGTCTTGCCGTCAGGTGCTTTGGAGAATAGATTGACCCCCTCTTCTTTGTGGCAACCCGTGAGATATTGGAATACTGCTATTATTTGTGGGAGTTTGTATGTTGGCAGAGCAACTGCTAACTCTCTCTGGATCAAATTCTTTGCAGTATTAAATGACAGTGCAGGTCCATACGGAGAAAGATACAGAGTAACTGTCTTACGTGAAGGATATCCATTAATCACACCACAGGTATCTTGTAAAATGCAAAAGGATCACTGCAGCTATGAACATCTCTCGAATGCGCTATCAGTATTAAAAAGTGGAGCTCATCACGGGTGAGCATTATCAGTGGATGAGGGGGAAAAATATTTTTTGTTAGCTCAAAGGCTGTCATGAAGTGCATAAATGAAAGATGGTTAAAGTTTTACCTCTCGTTGATATGAGGGAAGAGGTACCAGCAGCTTCTCTTTCCTAAGTGACGCTTTTAAACAGGATGTTTATGGGTGAGGGGTCTCCAAAATGAAAGCCATCAATGTGTGATTACAGCCCTTTTTTACACGCTTCACGATCTTGACTTTGGGGACCCCCTTCCGAGACCCCCTTCTTTTAAATTAGACCGTGCCATGTGGTAAAGTGGTAAAGTGGCATTTAAATTAGACTGTGCCATGTGGCAATTAATCAGTGGAAGAACTTGCCTCCAGAAGTTGTAAATGCTCCAACACTGGAAGTTTTAAAGAAGAGATTGGATAACCATTTGTCTGAAGTGGTGTAGGGTTTCCTGCCTAAGCAGGGGGTTGGACTAGAAGACCTCTAAGGTCCCTTCCAACTCTGTTATTCTATTCTATTCTATTCTATTCTATTCTATTCTATTCTATTCTATTCTATTCTATTCTATTCTATTCTATTCTATTCTATTCTATTCTATTCTATTCCAAACTCCATTTGTCAAAGTGGGTAGGCCATATTTGTCTCGTGGGTATCATTTTTAGGGACAGATCCTGGGGTGCACAGCCTTATTCTGCAGAATGAGAAGGGCTCCCAAACACATTGGCCTCAGCCAATAATTTATATGCAGCCCAGCTCACAGTTGAAGTGGCTCTGAGCAGCTTACAAAATAATAAAAAGATAATGTAAAAACAATTAAAATTAATAACGATTAAATAGAAACTAAAAAACCAAGACAACAGGTGATATAGGGATCGGGTTCTTTTCTCTTCCCCACTTCCAGCATAAAGCAGGCCCAAAGCAGCCCAGGCCAGCTGGTAGACTCAGGTTTTAAGGCCCTTCTGGAAAACCAAAAGGGTAGGGGAATATTTGGCCGCAGACTATTCCAAAGAGTAGGGGCCAGAGCAGTAGTGGGTTTCACTTACCTTCGCTACCGGTTCGGAACTGTGAACGCGCTTCTGCGTCGTCTGTGATGACATCCGGGCGGGTGGGCGGAGCCTTCCGCCGCCGCTGCTACCGGTTCGCTGAACCAGGGCGAACCGGTAGCAACCCACCATTGGGCCTCTTGTCCTGGACCCTGCCAGCTGAAGTTCCTTGGCAGATGGAGTCCATAGCAAGCCTCCTCTGCTGGAGTGAGTGGGATGGGCCAATCCTATTGGGGCGAGATAGCTCCTCAGATACCCTATTTATCATAATATTGAATTATTGTAGATTATGTATATACTTTATAATAATTGATAGTATTAAATAATAATATGAAGTGATTAATAAATGTTAACACCTATAAGTTGGCTTGGCTGTCCTTTTATGGAAACTGAATTCAGAATCTCAAATAATATTGCTGCATCACTAATGAAAGAGAAACGCATTGCCAGCATTAAAAATGTAATTAAAAATGAATTTTGTATTTCCATGCAGGCTGCTCTGTAAAGTGGGATGAACAAACTTCAGGCTTCCAAGACGTTTTCATTAAGGGTCATCATCCGGTCATATCTGAGTTCCAAATAGGACTCATTGGTTTTTTCTTCAGATTCCTGCCTAACCTTTCTTCAATTCAGCAGCTTATTTTAGATTTTAAAAAAAGGCATTTCCCCATAAATAATAATAATAATAATAATAATTTATAATTCAATAATTGTGAGTCAGAAACCCTCAGGGATCTATTAGGAAAGTCAGATCTGCTCTTTGCACTGTCCTGCTGTGAACTCTATTGGTTGGAGGTTACAGTGCTTATTCTGAGTTTGATTAAAACAGCCTCCAGTAAATGGAGCCATCATACAGTATTCAGTTTTCCTTATCACCGAAATACCAACCAAGTCCTCTAATAGTTCTGAGATGAAAATTGGGACCTTTTAAATATTCAGTCCTACTCATATTAAAAATCTGCTTCAGTGAGCTTTCTTTAAAATTAACTTAGTTTGTCAAATTTCTGAAAAGGTCTAAAAAGGCCTTTTTCTTTCCATAATTCTTATAAAGATGCTGTCATATAAACAGTATATTGTATGTATACATGTATGTATTTTTATGATTTCTAATCTGCCATTCATAGAATGCTCACGGTACTTGTGATAAAATGGTGGCTTATTACTTTATCAGATTAAAAAATGGAAAATTTTTATCAGTATAAAAAATGGAAAGAGGGACATATAATCTGAAACAGAATACCAGCAAATAGCCCAAATCTGCAAGAACAAAGTCAGGAAAGCTAAGGCTCAGAATGAACAAAGACTTGCAAAAAAAAAAAAAAAAAAAAAAAAAAAAAAAAAAAAACTAACAATAAAAAAAAAAAAAAAAAAAAAAAAAAAAAAAAAAAAAAAAAAAAAAAAAAAAAAAAAAAAAAAAAAAAAAAAAAAAAAAAAAAAAAAGGATTTTTTTTTTAAAAAAATTTCTTTCAACATGTAAGAAACAAGAAAATAGTCAAGGAAATGATCAGTCTACCAACAGGATAAGATGACAACGAGGTGATGGGTAGCATGGAGAAAGCAGATTGCTTAATTCATTCTTTGCATCTCTCTTTGCAGCAATCTTGAGCTTCTTTCTCACTGTTTCCTCTCTTTCAGGGCTAAGCTGCTTTTGCATTTTTATTTCAATGTAACTGTGAGCTGTGGTGGCGCAGTGGTTAGAATGCAGTACTGCAGGCTACTTCTGCTGACTGCCGTCTGCCTGCAATTTGGCAGTTCAAATCTCACCGGCTCAAGGTTGACTCAGCCTTTCATCCTTCCGAGGTGGGTAAATGAGGACCCAGATTGTTGGGGAAAATATGCTGACTCTGTAAACCACTTAGAGAGGGCTGTAAAGTACCGTGAAGCGGTATATAAGTCTAAGTGCTATTGCTATCTCTATACTCTTCTACAATTAGATTTTAGGTTCTGCCACAGTTTTTTGCTTGATTGAAACTTGTTTTCTAAGTATGGCTATTAATTTCTTGCTAGCTGTAGCCCCCAAGAAACGGTGTTTTCTGAAGGGAGGTCTCACATGGGTTTGGAGGATTACGGCACTGCTGAGGTTCAAATCCCTTGGGCTAGGGGACAAGAAATAGTTCTCAGATTTTGCAGAGGTTTCATGCACCATTTGATTCCTTAAGAAGCCTGGCCTACTTTTGCAACAGGGTCTCAAACCAATGAAAGTTGTGCACCCTCATTTTACAACAGAGCAGTGTTTCTCAACCTTGTTGACTCCCAGATGGGTGGATGGACCCCCAGAGTTCCTCAGTCAGCAAAGCCAATGCTGAGAATTCTGGTAGTTGAAGTCCACATACTTCCTTCACATGTCCAGGTTGAGAAACACTGATTTAGAGTAATAGGCAGTGTGAGACACCCAAATTAACCATCAAGATTTATGGCAGAGCAGAAACTTGATCCCAGCCTTCCCAGGTAGTGCCAGAAATGAAAGACATTTAGTCATTCTATACGTCCTTCTTCGAGGATAATTTTACCCCAAGTTTCTTTCCCACTGCATTACTTTAAGTGATGTCTCACCTGAAGGTTAATCACTAAATGACAGGCAAGACTCCAACTTGGCTTTTCTCCCTCCACTAAAGGAAATGAAAATTAATTACTAACTATTAAGACTTGGATCCAACTTGTTTTTGCTAGAATGTGCTGGCGGATGGCCTTCAAAACAACACAACGGGAGAGGAAGGTTCAAGAGCAAAAGGGACTGGTGAGAAAGAGAAGGAAACTGAATGAATCATTAAGATGTGGGAAAGGAAGGTTATTTATTCAGCATATTAACTATAGCTCTGATTTATGATATATGCAGAGTGTCAGGGTTCCAATAAACACAGAGACACAGAGAAGGATGCCCGTCAGTGGTGGGATTCAATTTTTTTTACTACTGGTTCTGTGGGCGTGGCTTGGTGGACATGGTGTGGCTTGGTGGGCGTGGCTTGGTGGGCATGGCAGGGGAAGGATACTGCAAAATCCCCATTTCCTCCTGATCAGCTGGGACTCGGGAGGCAGAGAATAGATGGGGGCGGGGCCAGTCAGAGGTGGTATTTACTGATTCTCCGAACTACTCAAAATTTCCGCTACCGGTTCTCCGAACTACTCAAAATTTCCGCTACCGGTTCTCCGAACTACTCAAAATTTCCTCTACCGGTTCTCCAGAACTGGTCAGAACCTGCTGAATCCCACCTCTGATGCCCATCCTACAAATATTTAGGATTAAATGATGCACATGGTCTTTGTACAATCATTGTGTTGCCAATATAGCAATTGGACTCATGGGTTTTGATGACACAGTGTCCTCAAAAAGAAAAATGCTCCAAACTTGGTTTTTTATACTCCGTACACTAGAAATGTGGGC
Organism: Thermophis baileyi; assembly: GCA_003457575.1. Classification (NCBI taxonomy): domain Eukaryota; kingdom Metazoa; phylum Chordata; class Lepidosauria; order Squamata; family Dipsadidae; genus Thermophis; species Thermophis baileyi. The sequence continues at coordinate 1,543,781 of QLTV01004426.1, read as the reverse complement.
TGATAGTGTGAAATGTCACAGCCAAGCTTTTCCTTACAGTGCATACTTAATATCTGAAGGTTAAACCTACCAAACTCAGCTCTTCTCATTCTCTCCTATTCTCATAATTAACTGTAGCAGTTCCTGTCCATACGAACCCGACAATATTAATCAGATCTTAATCATGAGAAAAACTGAATGTACAGTGGGGCTAATGTATAATGTACACTACAGTTTGGGAGTGGGCAGCTGTGGCCCCTTTATGACCTGCGGACTTCAACTGAGCATGGCTGGCTCAGGAATTCTGGGAGTTGAATTCCACGAGTCGTAAAGGGGCCATAGTTGCCCACCCCTGCTGTAGATGATTAAGTGAGTGTGACCACTTGAAATGGTATGTGGGGATGACTTTGGGAGACAGGTAGTAGATCTGCAGACTAGACAATAGTTAGGCAAACAGCAGCTAACTCCACGGAAGAACTAGGGGCATGGCAAATGGCTCAGAAGAGACCCCCTCTAGTTTTTTGGCTGTAAAGGCGAGGGAGGGTAGGGAAATGCATTTTCAGATTTGCAAGATTATTGTCAGCCTTGTGAGGTAGTCCAATGGGGAAGCATGGCTAGATAGACAAATTCTACTTTATTGTAAGGTTAGATAAACAGAATATTGCAAGTTTGAGTACATTTCTCCCTCCCCCACCCCTTGCCTTTACAGCACAAGAAACTGCAGAGAGTTTCTTCTGAGACATTTCTCATGCCCACATTCCTTTTGTGGGCGATGATGATGGTATCTATTCAGTTGTGTTGGACTCTTGGTGATTCTATGGGCCAAGTCTCTCCACAACTCTTCCTTGGCTGTGGTTCTTCCCCCTGTATCCCAAGGTTATTCACACATACCGTTAAATCACCATCTTGACTTTTTAGCAATTGCAATAGCACTTAGACTTATCTACCCCTTCATAGTGCTTTACAGCCCTTTCTAAGTGGTTTACAGAGTCAGCATATTGCCTGGAACAATCTGGGTCTTCATTTTACCAACCTCGGAAGGTTGGGTCAACCTTGAGCCGGTCAGGATCAAACTCCTGACAGTGAGCAGAGTTAGCCTGCAATGCTGCATTCTAACCACTGTGACACCACGGCTCCCTTTTTCCATCTTCCTCCTCAACCACCTGTCCAAATCATTCCCCCATGCAAGATGGTGTGTGTGTGTGTGTGTGTGTGTGTGTGTGTGTGTGTGTGGCAAATGAAGCTTGAATTTATGAATAGAAGACAAACGGAGGAAAGATTAACAGACAAGAAGGAAGAGGTCTGGAGAGCAGACACAGTTCAAATCTGTGTATTATCCAGTTCAAATTATATTAGCTGGACAATGAGACCTACCACACCCTTCATTTTCTTTTCCTCCTCTTCTTTGCCAAGAGATTTCTTTATGTCTTCAGATTATACACTTGAGGGCCAAGTTATGTGAATTGTTGATTTTTGTAACTTGTCCTGGAAGGATGGGCATCCATAGGCAGGGATAAAAAAAAAAAGTATCAAAATGGCCAGTGACAATCATGTGATTGAAATCCTGCTCTCCCCCTTTAAACATATGCTACATAAGGGGCTTCAATGGTACATGCACAGGCATCATTTTGACTTTTTTGACACCACCTCCCCTATGGATATTCCTGCTGAGAAATTCTTAAAAATGTGGGGAAGGAAGGAAGGAAGGAAGGAAGGAAGGAAGGAAGGAAGGAAAAATGTGGGGAAGGAAGGAAGGAAGGAAGGAAGGAAGGAAGGAAGGAAGGAAGGAAGGAAGGAAGGAAGGAAGGAAGGAGAATAAAGAGTGTTTTGTGCTTCTGAAGACCTGTTTTCCAAGCACAACGACTCTTTTTAAACCTAGAAAATTCTAGAAGCAGAATGTTCTGAGTGAAGTAGAGGTCCCTGCTCGTGAAATTAAATTAATGGAAATCTCCAGTGTGGTTCCAATGTGGTGGGATGGGTAGATGCGATGCCCTTTTTCACACCCCAAAATTTCTCTTTCCTCCTGCTTGCTTGTGTCTCTGAATGAGAAATATGGACAGGATATCACAATTAAAGTTGTTGCTGAATCATGCTACATTATTTGCTATGCCAAAATCTGTGGCAGATCTTCCTGATTTTTTTTTTTTTTTTATTTTAGCCACTTCAAAAAAACAAAAAAAAAAAAAAAAAAAAAAAAAAAAAAAAAAAAAAAGAAGACCAGCAAAACTTCTTCTCTGCTCTCCATTTTAATTGCCATACTTACATGGTTTAGTACCATACAAAGAAACAATTGCTGCCCTCCGTCCATGCATGTTCGAAATTGCAATGCACACAGCCCACTTTCCCTACGAATTTCATTTATGGCCTGCACTATCGAAGCTATTAAGAAGCAGACCTAGAATGAAGGCAAAGTCATTGCTCAGAGCAGAAGCCCCATGAATATTTCATTGGCAAGATAAAAAGAGCAGCTAGAAATGGGTGGGGTGAGCTAGGCACTGTTATCTGGCACGGTTGGAACAGAATTTGTTCTTCCCATCATTCATTTTCCTCCTTCTTAGAGCAGGGTTACCAGATCTCCTTCTCCTTCTTCTCCCCTTCCCTTCCCCCTCCTCTCCCTAGGGCAGGGGTCTGCAACCTTAAACACCCAAAGAGCCACTTGGGCCCGTTTCCCACAGAAAACAAAACAACGGGAGCCACAAAACCTGGGTGGGCGTGGCCAACTCGACATCACTCACTCCCACCCAGTCACATGACCCCCCAGCCACACCTATCCAGGTTTTGTGGCTCCCCGTGTTTTGTTTTCTATGGGAAATAGGTATCTCCCTCTCTCTGTCTCTCTCCCTCTCTCATCTCTCTCTTTCCCTCCCTCCCTCTCCTCTCTGTCTATCTCCCTCTCTCATCTCTCTCATCTCTCTTTCTCTCTCATCTCTCTTTTTCTCTATCTCTATCTCCCTCCTTCTCATCTTTCTCTTTCTCTCATCTCTGTCTTTTTTTCCTCTCTATCTCCCTATCACCCTCTCTCTTCTCCACGCTGCCCTTCTTTCTCTTGGCCCCGCCGACAAGGGAGGAGAAAGGCCAGGCCTGGGGGATGGCCCCCACCCCGCAAGATCTGCGCCGCCATTCTCTCCCAGCCCTCTTTGCTGGTGGCAACAGCAAATGTACCACAATGAAGGCGGAATGCTGTTGCCGCACAAAGGCAAGTAGAGGGGCGCTTCGCTCCCGCACTAAGGCTCCGGCCATGCCACTGCCATGACAGGATGATGGCTCTTTCATCCCTCTGCTGCGACAGGGTGACAGGGAGCTGCAGCAGAGGGCTCAAAGAGCCGCATGCGGCTCCGGAGCCACAGGTTGCAGACCCCTGCCCTAGGGTTAGGGTTAGGTCTACTCGGAGTCATGGCCAAAAACTAACGCTGGAGATAGATTCTTAGAGGTTTTCTAAGCAAAGAGATGTTGACAGCTTTCCATTTGTAGTTGTTTCTGGAACACAGTAAGATACAGGGGAAATTCCATTGACAATGAAAATGAATCTACGGCTAGTGCTAGGGTTAGGGTTAGATCTACTTGGAGTTGTTGTAAGGAATATCCTTCTGGGTTTGGTTCCAAGTGGGGAAAAAGACACTGGATTCCTGGAAGTTGCTTGGAAAGAAGGTTTAATGGTGGACAGGAGCACATGGCATGGGCTCCTGAACAGAAAAGGTGGATCACATGCTTCCAGATGTTGGGTGAAGGGAAAAGGGCAGAGATGCTGAGAATTCCTTGTTTTATGCCCTCTCTTGGGCCCCGCTCCGGGGGGCCTCCTGCTCCTGTTCAAGAAATGCACTCTGATTGGCTGTCAGACTCCCATGGGGCCATGCAGGGGCAACTCTGTAGGCTGGGTTCAAGTTTGGCTGAGCCTTGCTGGGTGATGGTGTAAAGAAAGGGCTTTGGGCAATTCCTAATATGGCTCTGTCTGAAGGAGGTAGATCTTTGTTATGTAGAATAGACTGCCCATTGACAAAGGTGTGTGTGGGGGGGGGTTTGAGTGAGTTTGCTCCGGTCTTAATGGTCCATTGACAAAGGTCGGGGCTACTAAGAGTGAGTCTTTTTCTGCCTAAAAGCATGCTTCCAGGAATATTCTATATAATATTCTGCCTTTTTAATTTTTCCTAGGATATTTCATTTTTCTAGGAGAGGGGTGGGTGCTAACTTCCTACAGAGTCATGGCCAAAAACTAATGCTGAGGATAGATTCTTATTGATTTTCTAAGGAAAAAAGCATTGAGAGCTTTTCCTTTGGAATTGTTTGTGGACCAGAGTAAAATATATGGGAAAATCCTATTGACAAAGAAAATGAATCTACTGTAGGAAGTTAGCACCCATCCCTCTCCTAGGAAAATGAGATATTTTAGGAAATATTAAAAGGGCAGAATATTTCCCCTAAAAGGGAGGCAGAAACTCAGCTCCCCCCATCTTTGTCATGGGCCATTAAGGCCTTGGCCAGTCTATTCTACATAACAAAGATCTACCTCCTTCAGACAGAGCAATAGTAGAAATTGCCCAAAGCGCTTTCATTACATCATC
>QLTV01004426.1:1510089-1539123 GCA_003457575.1 Thermophis baileyi | reverse complement strand
ATAGAATAGAATAGAATAGAATAGAATAGAATAGAATAGAATAGAATAGAATAGAATAGAATAGAATAGAATAGAATAGAATAGAATAGAATAGAACAGAATGCAGGATAGGATAGGATAGGATAGGATAGGAAAGGATAGGATAGGATAGGGGAGGATAGGATAGGATAGGAGAGGATAGGATAGGGTTAGGGTTAGGGTTAGGGTTAGGGTTAGGGTTAGGGTTAGAGTTAGAGTTAGAGTTAGAGTTAGAGTTAGAGTTAGAGTTAGAGTTAGAGTTAGAGTTAGAGTTAGAGTTAGAGTTAGAGTTAGGTCTACTTGGAGTCTTGCCCAAGAACTAATGCTAGGGATAGACTCTTAGCAGTTTTCTAAACAAAGATATATTGACAGGTTTTTGTCCACAAGTTGCTTGTGGACCCTAGTAAAATACATGAGAAAATCCCCTTGCCAATGAAAATGAATCTAGGTTTAAGATTAGGATTAGGGACAGGTCTACTTGGAGTCATGACCAAAAATTAATGCTAGGGGGAGGCTTTTAGCTGTTTTCTAAGGAATGCAACGTTGACAGCTTTTTGTTTGGAGTTGTTTGTGGACATCAGCAAAAGACTGGCAATGGGTTGTTCCCATTTATATTACTGTAGTCCACTAATAACTGAAGGAAAAGTTGTCAACGTCGCATAACTTATAAAACCTCTAATTATCTGTCCCTAGTTTTTGGCCATGATTCATAACTGTAGCCCTAACCCTAAACCTAACGCAATTCATTTTCATTGTCAATGGGATTTTCCCATGTGTTTTACTGTGGTCCACAAACAAGTCCAAATGAAAAACTGTCAATGTTGCATTCCTTAGAAAACCATTAAGATTCTATCCCTAGCATTGGTTTTGGGTCATGAGTCTAAGTAGACCTAACCCTTATTCTAACCCTAGCTGTAACTCTAGATTCATTTCCATTGGCAATGGGATTTCCCCATGTATTTTACTGTGGTCCACAAACAACTTTGAATGAAAAGCTGTCAATATCGCTTTCCTTAGAAAACCACTTAGTATCTATCTCCAGCATTAGTTTTTTGGCCATGACTCCAAGTAGACTTAACTTAGCCCTAACACTAGATTCAATTCATTGACAATGGGATTTTTCCATATATTTTATTGTGGGCCCACAAACAACTTCTAACGAAAAGCTCCCAATGTCTCTTTCCTTAGAAAACTTCTAAGAATCTATCCCTAGCATCAGTTTTTGGCCATGAGTCCAAGTAGATCTAACCCTAACCCTAACCGTAACTGTAACCCTAGATTCAATTAATTGACAATGGGATTTCCACATGTATTTTACTCAGAGGTGGGTTCCTCCTGGTTCCTCCTGGTTCGCTCAAACTGGTAGCAACCCTCTGGTGACGTCACGGAGCTGGTTCGGTCAGTCCCGGTCCGTGGACGCTGCCATCTTTTTTGGGGAATTTTTTTTTGGGAGAATTTTTTTTGGGGGGATTTTTTTTTATTTTTTTTTCCTTCTGCGCATGCGCAGAAGCCGAGTTGCCGGCACTGCACATGTGCCACCATCTTGTTTTTGGCTTTTTTCTTTGAATTTTTTTGGAATTTTCGGCACTGCGCATGCACGTGCGTGCAAAGCGTGCGTGCCCACGAGGCGCGCCCATGCGGTGCGGGAGGAAGCGAACCGGCGGTGAGGTAAGTTAGAACCCACCCCTGATTTTACTGTGGGCCCACAAACAACTTTGAATGAAGTTGTCAATATTGTCTCTTTCCTTAGAAAATCTCTAAGAATCTACCCCTAGCCACAGTTTTTGACCATGATTTAATCCTAACCCTAGATTCATTTTAATTGGCAATGCAATTTTCTTAGATTAGTAATGCATTGCCAAGCTAGTCAATATTATTTGGCTTTGTTTAGGGCAATCTCCAATAAGGCAAGTACTTACTCTTCCAAGCTACTTGTGGAGGGCCATTATTCAATATACTGTAAGTAGATTGGAGACTGGAAGCATCAAAATCAAATAAATAAAAAGAATGGACAAACTTTGCACCTTGATATCTGTTTTGGCATCTGTTTGGTGTGACATGCAAGATTCACAGTGAACCTGATCAAACAAGCTTTGATTTAATTCAACTCAAATTCAATGTAAAAAACGCAATTAAGACAACCTCTCATATATTTAGTATCCTCCTCTTTTTGTTAGATTAAAATTTTGAGATTTACATCTACTTTGGAAGAATGAGCTGTGGTGGCACAGTGTTTAGAATGCAGCATTGCAGATTAACTCTGCCCACTGCCAGGAGTTCAATCCAGGGGTGAAATGCTCCTGGTTCGCTCGTGCCTGTCGGTCGCCGTAGAGCCAGTTGCCAAGGTAGCGCGAGGCTCCGCCCACCTGCCCGGACGCCGCTATTTGGGTTCTTTTATCCTCTGCGCATGCGCAAAGCATTCTGTGCATGCGCAGAGGGTAAAAGAACCCAAACGCCGGTGTCCGGGCGGGTGGGCGGAGCCTCGCGCTACCTTGGCGACCAGCTCTACGGCGACCTACAGACACGAGCGAACCGGGAGCATTTCACCCCTGGTTCAATCCTGACTAGCTCAAGGTTGACTTAGCCTTCCATCCATCCAAGGTCGGTAAAATGAGGACCCAGATTTTGGGGGCAGCATGCTGACTGTGCAAACTGCTTAGAGAAAGCTTTAAAGCACTCTATAAAGCCTTAGTTAAACCACACCTAGAATACTGCATCCAGTTTTGGTCACCACACTATAAAAAAGATGTTGAGACTCTAGAAAAAGTGCAGAGAAGAGCAACCAGGATGATTAGGGGACTGGAGGCTAAAACATACGATGAATGGTTGCAGGAACTGGGCATGACTAGTCTACTGAAGAGAAGGACCAGGGGTGACATGATAGCAGTGTTCCAATCATTGAGGGGCTGCCACAGAGAGGAAGGGGTCAAGCTATTTTCCAAGGCACCCGAAGGCCAGACAAGGAATAATGGATGGAACCTGCTAAACCAGTTTTATTCATAGTCCATTCAAATCATAGCAGCATGGTTCAGACATCGAACTGAGCCATAAACTATGGTTTATAAATTACAGCAGGTCAAACTATTGAGTCTGAGCTGCAAAATCCAGACAATCATTTGATGGCAGCAAAGAGGTAGTTTTCTGTCTCTTGGCTGCCACCTAATGGTCATGTGGGTTTTTGCTGCCTAAATCTGATGGTCCTGGCTATACCACTCCCTAAACTGAAACCAAGCAAAGCTCATTACAGTTTATCAGGATGCTTATAGCAGAATCCAGGCAGAAGGGCTCCAGTGTCACCTGGAGATGCCAGGCATTCAATTTTGCGCTTTCTGCATGCAAAGCAATGACTTTCTTCCTTGGATCAAAAGTAATAAAAGCTGCCTCCCCGATTTCTGCTTTATATTGACATATTTGTGACCTACTTTCTGCCACTTGCTCTTCTACCTGTCACTTGTTTGACCTGGAGAGCTCCAAATGCCCAATTCTCCATCCCTGCATCTTGATATACTCTCTTTTCATAGAGACAGGGCTTCCTTAAATAGAGCCCTTTCCTCCTGCAAGCCTGTTGAAAAAGATTTTCCTTCCTGATTTATGTAGGGTGTTTGGAGGTTTTATGATTGCCATTTACCGGTTTATTTGGGGATTTTAATTCATCTGCTGTGATTTACCACACTGCTCAGCAGCAACGCACCAAGCTTCCACTGCTGCAATGTTCAAGTTCTATTAAGGCAAAGAAAACCCTATGCCTTTTCCCCAGCAGCTTTTTGTTTCTAAGTCAAAAATGAGAGCATTCCCCCCCCCTCCACCACTCCCTGGAGGAGGTAGGGGGAATGGAGATGGTGAGAAAAATGCTCAGCAAATAATTCTACACTTTGAAATGCTTGTGAGAAGGGAGGGTGCCTTTTTGTAAAAGGCAAGATTAATTATGTGAATAATAGCACACCCTGGGAATTATATACTAAACAGCAGTTTATAAATTCACCAAATAAAAATGTATGAATAAGACACCTGTCCCTAGTTCACTTTCCAAAGTTCAGTCTTAACCGTATGACCATGTGTTCAAGGCGTAGAAAGGCACACAAACTGAAATAGTAAATAATAAACTGTTACACAAGAAGGTTGTAATTTTATAGGCCTTTACCTGAGAGTAAGTTACAATGACTTAAAACAGTGTTATTGGCTGGCTGGGGAATTCTGGGAGTTGAAATACACACATCATGAAGTTGACAAGTTTTAAAAAAAACTATTATAGGATTTTACACAGGAGCAATTCATACTGAACTTGGCAAAACTTAGTGTCTAGAACAGTGCAAGTCTTGTTTGCCATTTCAGTTTTCTAATTTGCTCATTTAACTTCTTGCTTGTTTAAGTTTCTATTGCTCCCTTTTGCAATAGAATTTCTTGTTCTCCCTTAGATTGTCCACACATGCATATCTCTTATTTGATGTCCTGCCTGTATGAAAGCACATCAAAAGGCACCTGGCTCTGTTCTCACATTCTTAAGTGAGCAGTGGGGGATTTCATGTACTGTAGGAATACTAAAAAAAGGACCAGTTGAACAAGGCATTGAATCTCCAGAGGATTAGATTTTGTTCCAGATAGACTAGGACCATGATGGCGAACCTATGGCATGCGTGCCACAGGTGGCACGCATAGCCATATCTGAGGGCACATGAGGCGTTGCCCTATGTCAGCTCCAATGTGCATGCGCGCACTGGCCAGCTGATTTTCGGCCTTGGGGAAGGCCGTTTTCGCCCTCCCCAGGCTTCAGGAGGCTTCCCTGAAGCCTCTGGAGTATGAAAAACGGCCCAACGGGCAAACTGGAAGTCTGTTTTCCCAACTTCCAGTTTGCCTGTTGGGCCATTTTTCACACTCCGGAGGCTTCAGGAGGCTTCCGGAGGGTGAAAAATGGCCCAACGGGGGGCGCATGCGCAGTGCAGCATGCGTGTGTGGGGGGTTGTGTGCCGGTGCACATGCTAGCGCTCGTACGTGCTCCCATTTTTGGCACGCAAGAAGAAAAAGGTTCGCCATCACTGGACTAGGATGAACTCTACCACAGTGGTATTGTAGAAATTCCAAATCTCAGTCAGTTGTTCTGTTTTGCCTACTGTCCTGCTAGTGGTTCAAATACTCACACAGTTGCTATGGTAGTTCAGTTTATTCAAGGTCAAAGAGATAACAACAGTCAGAGCATGCAAATCAAAACAGACTCATGACAGATGCTTGCTTGAATAGTTAGCTTTTAAAAAATAGCATAGAAAATAGTCCAAAGTCAGTCCAACGTTCCAAGAGTTGGATCAGGGGTCAGACAGTCCAGAGGTCAGAATTTCAGATGCAGAATCCACATGATTTGTCATGCAAGAGCCAGAGATCAGACAGTTGTTTCCAGCAAAGGAACATGGATCAGGATTACCTCTGCAGCCAGCTGTCATTAACCAAGAGATTTACTTCCTTCTTGGCAAGAAATCTCTCTGTTCTACTCTCCTCTTTACTTACTGTGTGCTGGGGCTGGGAGGTCTTATGTCATTCTTATCTGACTGCTCCAGCTGCCCAGGTAGTGCCTGTTTTTGATCAGCCTCCTGTGGTTCTTGACTTTGTGTTTCCTGAGGCTGACATTACATAGGTTCTGCTGGAGTCTCTTCTTCACAGTTAGGGTCAGTACCTGAGTCCTGACTCATAACATCTACCTGGTTTTTCAAGAAAAAGAACTAGTGAGAAAAAGAGACTGAAAAGGAAAACATCTCCATCACAACTAAGGCCTTGTCACACAAAACATATCTTCCAAACACTAATTGATTTTTATGTCAAATCACACCTACTGCTGTCTGCCTGGTCGATGGGGAAGGAGATAATATTGGCATTAAGTCTTGCCAATATTCTCCTGGTGCACAGGTTCATGGGATAGTAGATCTTATCTGGACGAAGTGGCTGGGGGCTCTCGATTGCCAAAATGAAGATTGTGAATGCATTTAGTGTGACCCAAAGGTGCTTTTTCAAGAGGCAACTGGACTTTCTGGTTTTTCTTTGAAGATGTTTTGCTTCTCATCCAAGAAGTTTCTTCAGTTTTGCTTCTCATCCAAGAAGCTGAAGAAGCTTCTTGGATGAGAAGTAAAACATCTTCAAAGAAAAACCAGAAAATCCAGTTGCCTCTTGATAAAGCACCTTTGGGACAACCATGATCTGGATGACTGAGAACCTCCATAGGCATTTAGTGTGACTTTCTGCTGCCAAAACCCACCCACAAAATTTTATTGGGTCATTGACTGATTGAATTAATACTGTCCTGTACACAGAAATGTTTCTTTTAAAAATATGTGATCCATTCAATCACCTCCAGGTAATTGAAGTAATGCAACATGTTGAATCTGGAACAAAGAGCCTAGCAGCTGAAGACATGAATAGATTCCAGATATCTTACTTCTTCCCTATAATATCTTCCTGTTCCACCTTCCTGACATTTATAAATTTAATAAAATAAAGTAAATAGGAAGGTGACATGCTGTAGAAGACTAGCTTCTTCTATTTCAATAGCTATGTTTGTGCCACACAAATATCTCACTTAAGCAAGGTACCCAGAGGCTGTAGTCAAAACAGCCAAGATGGTATGCTTGAAGATCTAGCTATTTGTTTATGTATGTGACATGCACAGTGCTCATAATAAAAGGATCCAGTTTCAAATGAACCATTGTGGCCACCATCTTTTGACCATATCCTGTGGACTCCTTTATTTAAAAGGCCTAATTGTAGAAGGAGGTCACTAATTCGCCTTCCAGTTTATGGGTATTATGACTAGGCTGTCAGCTCTGGAGACCATCTTTTTCTTTGGATCTTCAGGGCTGCCACACTTAGTGCTGTGGGAAAGTGGGAGGGGGGGTTGCATGGAGTTGGTAGAGTTATTTAGCCATAACAACATTCTTTTCTCTGAGAGTCAAGGACGTTCAGGCTGCACCTGGAGTGGCGTGACTGGGAGGCATCTCCAGTTGGGACGGTGGATTGACTGGACCATGGGATGGACATGTGGGTGCAGGGGAAGGGACTTTGACTTTCCTTTGGGTGGGGAAAACCCGGGAGACTTTCAGATTCGGGTTTTCCCAGACGTGCCAATATGACATCTCTAATAAAATGGATCTTTGAGGAATTGCTTGCCTCGGAGTCTTACTTGGTTGGGGGTGTTACTTGGAACCCTGACATAGGCAAGCCCTGATGGCATCTATTTTATAAGTGTGTCTACCATGTATTCCAAATTCCAAAGGTGCTCTGGGCCGAAAGATTTCTTGTTCCTGAAGTAAGCCAAAATGTGTTTAACTATTACTTGCTTACATTTGACTGGCTATAAAACCAAAGCTGTCTATTGGCCTTATTACTTCTTAGAGGCTTTCCTAAAAGGATATAATTGGTGTCTATTATAAATAGGATGCTGGCCCAGACTGAATTTTGCTCTGATTCAACACAGTTCTTATGGCGTGAAATCTCTTTGCTGACATTCATCTCCTCACTGATATCTTCGCATTTGGTTTTAAAAATATCGGACAGTTCCTTATTAGCCTCATCCTTGTTCACAGACATCAATGGCACAATCAGAATCTGCAGTAAAACAGGATGTTTCAGAGTTTCCTTCTTGATACTGGAAGCATCCATTCAACCAGTTAAGCAAATAAAACACTACTCAAGGTGAATTCAGTGTTCAATTCCTGTATTGTAATTGCCATTGTTCATTGGCTGAAGGCTGACCTTTTATAGTCAAAACAGAATCATCCATCAGTGAACCACATGAAAATTATAACTTGCTCAGGAGAAATCCAGTTTTTTTTTGGTTAAGTGCAAATGAATAAATGTAATAAATAAGAGGGGGAAAAAAACACCAGTTCTTGGAAAATGTCATGTGCTCAGGAAATAGCTATTGTTATTTTTATTTATTTATAAAATTTATTGAATGAAATTTATTTCATTCTTATTCTGATTTTGCATTCTTGTTTTAATATTCTATAAGCTGCCTACTGTCTGGTTGGTTTCAGGCGTTCAGATAAATGTCATAAATAAATAATTTAATAGATAAAATGGAATATTTTATAGAGAGTGGGGGGAAATGATGGAAAGCAATTCTGAGAAGAGAGCCCAGCTGCCTGTCTAATTCCTTAAATTCAGTTTAATATATCAGAGCTGCAAAATCTAGATAAGCACCAGATGTGTCAGTAAAGGAATACAGAACAGTTTGATTCTTTCCTCCCCTCTGGTGGCCAACCAGTTTTGCATATGGTTCCATATCCTGCTAGAAGTCCCAAAGGTAACCACCTTTGGGACTTCTAGCAGGATATGGAACCATATGCAAAACTCTGGTTGGCCACCAGAGGCAAGTGGACTTTCTTGTTTTTTTCTTTGAAGACGTTTCGCTTCTCATCCAAGAAGCTTCTTCAGCTCTGACTGGATGGTGGGGAATGGAAGGATTTATACTCCTTGCAGATCCTTCCATTCCCCACCATCCAGTCAGAGATGAAGAAGCTTCTTGGATGAGAAGCGAAAGGTCTTCAAAGAAGAAGACAAGAAAGTCCAGTTGCCTCCTGAAAAAGCACCTTCGGGACAACCCTGACCTGGATGACTGAGAATCTCTACAGACTTTTATCCTGCTAGAAGCACGTCACACTGCACGTTTTAATGCCACTCTCATATTGACTATTACGTGTTATTTATACCAGAACTACTGAAAAAGACAGAAGCCAGTTCGTTTTGCTTTCGAAAATATATTCTTCCGTTTGCCGCTTTAAAAATCATCTCCTTCCCCTTTTCTCTCTCTGAATCCATATAGGCAAGTCGGTGAAGTGTGTATATATATATATATGTACACACACACACAGCCACGCGCACCATTAAAACTGGATTACCGTATACAGCTTTTATCTTCCCTTTTCAGCTTCTTGCCTGTTTCCTTCTCTTCTCGTCTTTAGGGGGCTCTGTGGAAGGTGAATGCTGGGAGTCAGGTGACGGTCTTGCACCACTCCACGGCTGACTCTATGGTCCTGAGCTGTCCAGCACTTCAGGAGCCGTTCACTGGGGGATGCTCCGAAAGAGAACGGCAGGGCGATTGTTGAGAAGCAAGATTGGCCGGCGAAGAAGCCAGGGACGGAGCCGGAGCTGGGGCAAGAATCCGAGGAAAGGCAGAAGGCAGAGAAGGCTGAGATCCCGGAGAATCCAGAAGGGAGAAGAGGCTGGCAGGAGAGAGGCGAGGCCAAACCCAGCTGCAGTGACTGGCACGGACACAAGATCACAAGGGCGCAGAATTCCCCAGCAAGGTATGATAAGACAGGAGGGGGTGGGGTGGGCGGAGGGGGACAACCTTGCTTGCCTTGGGCCGAGGGGGAGGAAAGTGGGGGCTGTGGGGAGAGAGCTGGCGACCGAGGGTCACAGCAGACCGCGAAGCCTACAATTGCCTAAGGGAGAAGCGGCAGTGGTGGAGGAGGAGGAGGAGGGGTGGGGGTGCAGGAAAGCCTAGCAAGAGGCTTTTTGGCTGCAGTCCCATCTGTTGTGTCTGTTTGACTGGGCTTGGTATTCTCCCTTTGCAAAGATCAGTGGAAAGAACGGGAGCCTCGTGAGTGGGGTTGGGGGTTGGGGGAGAGAGCAGAAGGTGGATAGTGGTCATGCCTCTCGGGAGAAGGAGGCAGACGAGAGACTCGGCACCCCTCAGATACTCTCCATGTGATTTGTTTTGTTTCGTAAAGGAAGAAGACAATAACCCAAAGGGCTTCATGAAGCTCTTGAGACTTGGCTCGATTTCAAAGAATGCACTCCTTCTCCAGTTGTCTGGTGGAGAAATTAAAAGCAAGGCATTGGTCCCTGAGAGGATGGGGATGTTGACTTACAGTAATTGTCTCTCCCCCACGGGGGGAGGGGGAGAGGGGGGGGCGGGGGGGGGGGGGGGGAGAGGGAGGGAGAGGGAGAGAGAGGGAGAGAGAGAGAGAGAGAGAGAGAGAGAGAGAGAGAGAGAGAGAGAGAGAGAGAGAGACCACATAGTTGTATGCTTTGGAAATTAATGTTCAGCAAGAGGCGAACATCCCTGGAATTTTACATCGTTCCATGTTATTTTCTTAAAGATCCAGTGTCTTTATTTGGTCACCCAAGTCCAGGAGCAAAACAAATTAAAGTGGTGGGGTTTTTTTTTGTTTGTTTGTTTTTTGAGGGGGAAGAGAGGTTTGTTCCAACCTTTTCCTAGGAGAAGATGACCTGGAGGTTTCTAAGGGTTTTTTTTTTTTCTTCCACTGGGTTATAGGGTGGATCACATTTCTGCAAAGACGACAGAGGAGAGAGGAAAGATAAGAACCTTTTTAGTCCATTTTAGGGCACTAAGTAGCTTTTTGGAATAATTCACCAAGGATAATTTGGAAACATTCCCGGGAGATTTGAAGTTGCAATTTGGTAAGGGATGTTGTGTAGAGATTAGGCATATTCCTGCATTCTGCTCTGAATGTTGTGGGAAGTGCCCTAAGGAGAATCCTCTGTATTTGCAGAGGGTACATTTTGGCACATGGAAAGTTGCACAGTAAAACGGAAGTTTTCTGTATCGGTTGCAAGAAAAGAATAGAATATAACTTTATTATGGTCACAGGCCAGCAATAGACATCACTGTTTACAATATATTAAAAAATAGTACTGACATTAATAGTGGATAATAACATCCCTGTTTAAAAAAAATACATGTTCTCAAACAGTTAGGGTCACTCCCTAGTTTACGTGGAGAGCCGATAAGTATGTGAGTAAATATAATTTTCCAAAAATTGTTAGAGATATCTCCAAACAATTGGCACAAGTTGATAGCTATAATTCTGTAACCATTTTTTTTTCTTTTGGACATTGCAGCAACACAGAATTTTGCCACTGCACATGTGGTAGCCGGGTTTGAGTCCTGGAGGAGAAAGCCTACATAAAAATTGTCTGCCCTCCCTGGCAATCTCTCTAATAAGGGGAGAATATACACTGACCTATAAACTCTGTATAACTCACAGTACAATAAAACATGTGAGATATCTTCGACTTCTCCTTTACCGCATATACATACCCATTCTGCTATTGATGTTCTCTTATACCTGCAAGAAAAGGCATAACAGGAACATCTAAGACCAGGCAGAGGTGAAAAGAAAGCATGAGTTGTGCAAACAGTTCAGCCAATCAGTGTGTAAGACTTTGCATAAGTATGTGAACAAAACCATCTGCTTATATACAGAAATAGAGAGTAGCCTGTAAATGACGTAAGCTAAGCTAAGGAGATCCTTTGCGCTCAGCAGCGTAAGATCTAAGGTTGAATCCGCGGAGCACACTAGATTAAAATGGTATAGGTGGTATTTCATCATATAGTGGGAATTCAACTATTGATTTCGCATATTTGTTGTCAGTCTGGCCATAATGTTAAATCAGGATATGAGTAAGCATGTTATGTGAACATAGACATTGATTGTGAGATTTTACCTGCTTAGGGTTTAACATGGGTGAACATGGCTGGTTATTTAACCTGGTAACCAGCCTCATCAGTTTGGGTTCTCTTAATATATTAAACCATAATCCAATGGACTGGGTTCATATAACCCACTGAACCACTGAGACAAACAAATCAAATCCCCCCCCCTTACATGTTATGCATATACAGCCACTAGATTTTTAAATTACCTGGTTAAGTGTCTTATGCAAACCCAACCGAGATTCTGAAGTGCTGGGGACAGCAAATAAATGAGGTACATCAATATCACACCCTCTGAGAGTTCTTTGGGTCACCTCATTGTTTGGATAGTCAAAAATATCAAGCTGCCTCAGGAGACAGACTATTTGCCCATCTCCAGGATGGTCCTACTCTACCTTTCCTCAATCAGGTGCCCTCTGATTATGTAAGATTACCATTTGCATCATTCCTAGCTAAGATAACAACTGGCAGAATGGCTGGTTTGTGGGCATTATAATCTTAATTATCTGGAGAACACCAGATAAGGTGGGTTTTTTTTTTAATTGGAACCAGGGAAGGAGATCTGGATTCAAGTTCCTTCCACTCACGGAGTGACTGAGTTTCTCTCTCATAGAACATGGAGGTTCTAGGAATAGAAACTGGAAAATCCGCAGATGTGCCACCTTCAGCTCCCAGGGGAAAAGTGTGATATAATGGGAAGAATCATTGGCTTGCAAGACTTCCTTCTGTAGTTGAACTGAGCATGAATAAAGTATAGGATGTGCCACTGAGCTGTGGGCCCTTTTCCCAGCTGGGCAATTGTTTCATGTCCTGATAAATTGCATCCATTAATCCTGGTAGCAACTATCAGATGGGGGCAGAGAGACATTAGCTTTTTTTTTTTTAAGGTCCTGGCAAAGACAGGATTTGAATCAGAAACTTCCTGGCTCATTGTATAATTGCGTTGCCACTTTTTGATGATGTATATACGTTATGTCGGAGAAGGAATATTGTATATTCCTTCAGCCACACTAGGTCTTACAGTCCTCTATAATTCAGGCTGAGCCAATAATAGTCACAACTGGATAGTGATTTACCCATTTCTGCAAGGAATTTTTCATTGTGGCCACTGTGACAGCTGCTTTTAACTTTTGTAACATTTTAACATGCAGAAAAATCCTTGAAAGGGAAGCCAGGGGCACACCCATTTTACAGATGAGAAAAGTGAGGTGAGACTGATTGCACTGAGGGCACAGAAATGTTTTAACGTGATGGCTGCTGAATGTGTCTACTTCGTACAATACAGTACAGTACATTGTATTGTATTCTGCAGAGCAGTGCAATACATTGCACCATAAACTAATCAAAGGGTGTGAGTTCGCAGAGCACATTAAGCCATAAAAAGCTAGCAAAACATAGGCTCATTGTACATATCATGATACTTGGTCTCTACTTTACTTGGTTAGGCATGTTGTCTGAATGCAATTATCGAGAAGGAAATCTTATGTACAGTTTAGCCTCTTGAAGCAGGTGAGTCTTTGTTTCTTTTGTTTTGCAGGATACAACTTTTCTTTTGCAGGATACAACTTGGCTCCCTCACCTGTTCCTATTATGTTATATTATATTTTTGGCTGCAAACAGTTTGATGATAGAGTTCTTGGCTCTGTTTTCAGTTCACATTGAGGATGTGTTGAACTGTTGTTGATGATCCATATGACAGTGATTAAAATCATGGCTGTATTTCGTGCTCTCCCCATAGTCTTAAACTGATCTGCATGGGTTTTGCCAATTTATCTTCAAGTAGGTTGAGAGAGTAGGTCAATGAGTTTCGTGGAGCCTGAAGGGATAATTTGAAATTGGGTGTCCCTTGGTCCATTGGACCATTATAAAATTAACCCATAGACATAGCCTTCTCCTTGCTGGCAGCTTCTAGATGCATTGGTCTACAACTCTCATTATAACAGTCAAATTGGGTTGGCATCAGCTGGAAGGAAGCTCTCATTCACGGTACCTTCTCACCAAGATAGTGTTTTCTTAACAAGTTCTAGATTTCCCGTAATGTTGCTTAGAGCTCACAATTTGTGAAACCTCAGCCTCAGTCTCTCCATGCCTGCTTTGCTCTTGCTCCCTCCCCCCGTCCTTTTTAAAATCTAATTAGACAAATTACTGAATGTCACTGCTGCGAAGGTTAATGACTGTCCATTTCCTTGTCACCGGAGGCAACTGAGGCAAAACACGCATTTCTTGTCTGGGGACAGCTTTCTTTTGGACTGTTTGTCTGGCACCCACATTTTCTCTTTTCAGTGACAGACAAGCCCTTAAAAAAAAAATTCTCCTGGACCTTTAAGAGCCACATCCTTTTGAAAGATTAATGAGGAGGTTTAAAGATCTAATGTATAATTCAGCGCTTGCATCCACACACTTAACTTGGTCACTGAATTGACCCATTTTCTGTGTTTCAATAATACATAGACTCATAAACGTCACCAACCACACTGAAACCAAACATTATTCGCCTGCACAAAAGAAGCCCAGGTTTAAACGAAACAAGTTTATCCTATTGCAGAAATGCAGGCATTAGGTCTTTAGCTGAACTGATTAACTATGGGCGAACACAGTTTTGACTTACAAAGACTTCGTTGCTGATGACATTTGCACTATTTTTAGTTCTGAGATGGTTTTAGTTCGTGTTACGTTTCAAAGCATTCGCCAGAATTTAATTATTCTTGTGCTAGTTTTAGGGTTGTTTAGGATCTTAATTTGGTATTTAATTATACAAAACTAATTGTTTTGTTTTACCTTGCCTAAAGAACTTGTTTTAAGAGACAGCTGATAAATAGACAGCAACAACAAGAATGATAATAATACATTCCTAGCTATGTGGGGAAGAACCAGGCTAAAATCAAAAGTATATCGCTGGTAGGAACTGGGATTTTCAAAAAACAAAGCAACTCCTCCTTCTCCTCCAACCCTAAGATCCAGAATTGGCTCTATTCTTGCTAATTGAAGAATGAGAATTAGGCTTCTGGAGAGTTTGGAAGGGAGAGAATCAAGGCATCTGCATATGTATGCATGTCAAATCTGTGAGATGGTGGGCAGGACATTGCAATGGAAAGCCTGACCCTTTTATACATGCTTTGCACATACACAAAAGGTAGGGCTTTGAGGATGATGCTATATTTTTTGCAGGATTTGACACACACATAAATACACACACATGCTACAGATGGCACCATTAAGCAGAATGGACCTTTAGGTGACATATTTTATTCTTCTTCTTCTTCTTCTTCTTCTTCTTCTTCTTCTTCTTCTTCTTCTTCTTCTTCTTCTTCTTCTTCTTCTTCTTCTTCTTCTTCTTCTTCTTCTTCTTCTTCTTCTTCTTCTTCTTCTTCTTCTTCTTCTTCTTCTTCTTCTTCTTCTTCTCCTTCTCCTCCTCCTCCTCCTCCTCCTCCTCCTCCTCCTCCTCCTCCTCCCCCCCATGCTATGGCAGGGTCTGCTTAGTTTTTGGTATAAGACATTGTGATTTGAGCTAAGGTTCTATTTGCTGATCAATCATGAACAGTAGAACATTTTGGATGGCAAGAGATCAGCAGTAAGAGCAGGAGAAATGACATGACAGCCAGTCTGGTAGAATGCAATAGAAATGGGGAGACCATGAGTTCAAGACCCTAACCCTAACCTTAGGCATGAAGTCAGCTGGGTCACCAATCATTCCTTCTCAGCCCTAGAAAGAAGAAAATCAATGGCCAACCACTTCTGAAAATCTTTCAGGGATTAGGTTTTTTTAGTCAAACTATTTTAAATGCTTTTAAATATGTTTTTCATTGGCTCTGCAGTTTCTCAAAGTGTGATCCTTATAACACTCCAGTCAATAAACACGTGGAGATCTTGACATCCCCCCCCCACCATTGCAATGTGTTGCCTTGTGGTGGGATCTGCAAGAGTTCTGAAATAAAAGCAAAAACTAAAAACCAAAGTGATTCTCTATAGCAAAATATAGAGACAACAAGAGTGATATGTAGGTAGTAGTTTATGGGCTACTGAGTAGGCAAGTGATTTTACTCTCTTTTTTTTGTAAACAAGTACTGTAGCAAACAAAATCCTGTCTTTGCAGCAATAAAACTACAGAGGGAGAGACAGAGAGAAAATAGCACTACCGTAGCCATTTCCCCACACTGTTATTTTCATTTACTTTTTTTTAAAAAAAGAGAAATGTTCTTAAATATTTACAATCTAAAGTGGCTTATAATTAATCCTTAGACTTCTAGCTTTTCAAATGTCAAGAAGTAAGTGAACCAGGCCTCGATCTTGCTCACTGGGTATAAAACCTTCACATAAAAGGGAAGCACAACCTGTTATTGTCCGAGCATAGCTCTGTGCCAGATGAAAAGGAACAGATGGAATTTACAGGATGGAATTCTCTCCATAAAGCTTTCCAGACTGGAGAACTGGCTAATATTAGAGTTCCTGAGATGGGAAGTGGCGAGCAAGACAGATCGTGGTGACCCAGGGCTTAAACTGGAGCTTTTTAGTGGTAAATTGGGAATTCTAACAGTTGTAACATTGCCGGAGATACCAACACTGGAGATAGCTAGCCTAAACCTGTGTGTGTGTGTGTGTGTGTGTGTGTGTGTGTGTGTGTGTGTGTGTGTGGTGGGGGAGGAAGGGATGGGACAATGCAGAGAAGACTTGTTTTCTTGATGATGATTATCACAAAGGACACACTTTTCTCATTTAAGTTAAATCCACTATAAGGAATGAGAAGTGGATGAATAACTTGCCAGTTTTAAAAACAAAACAAAACTATATACTGTACGATAATGGGCAGAAGGACAGGCAGCAAATTAGAAGGAGCCCTAATTGGCACAATGGGCAGTTTAATTTTGGATCCCATATAAGAGGTTTTCATAGGATTACCAACACATATAATCAGGTCAGTTAAAGACATCGCAGTTATATGAGCTCAATTCAATAAACTTTGTCCGCTCTTTTGTGATCTTTGTATTGGCTTAAGGAAGACATTACCGTTAAGAGGGTCTGTGAAATGTTCTTTTCTCAGTTGATCTCTGCCTGCCTTTGTTCTCATCCCCCCAGCTTGGTTCCAGCGTTTGTGCGGATGGGTTGGGTTGCTTGTATACGTTTAATCTGACCCTTCTAAAGAGATTTGTGGTTTAGAACCGGGTTGTGCTTTTTCAGTCCTCTTATAGTGATGAAGCTCCTGTTTCTTTTTAAGTAGTCTGTTTAGTTCTCAATAGCCATTCTGTAGCTGGTTTAAAAAAATGCAAATTATGTCTCTGCATATTCTTTTTCAGGGTAAAAAAAAGAAACACTAAGTCAAAGAAAATAAGGTATGAGGTAAACAAAGGAAAAGAAATATAGTTCCCTCCCCATCTTTTTATCATAATTTATAATTTGTATTATAATTTTATAATATAACGGCCCTAAAGAAAGTGACTTATGATTGCTTTTCACACTTATGACCATTGCAGCATCCCCGTGGTCATGTGATCAAAATTTGGATGCTGGACAACTGACTCATATTTATGATGGTTGCAGTGTCCCAGGGTCATGTGATCACCTTTTTAACCTTCTGACAAGCAATGTCAACGGGGAAGCCAGATTCATTTAAGAACCATGTTTCTAATATAACGACTGCAATGAATCACTTAACAACTGTGGCAAGAAAGATTGTAAAATGGGGCAAGACTCACTTAACAAATGTCTCAGTTAGCAACATAGGTTTTAGGCTCAATTGTTATAAGTTGAGGACTACCTGTATATGTAAATATATGTATGTGTATGTATATGCATGTATCTATATGTATATGCATGTATGTATATGTATATATATATGTATATGTGTATGTGTGTGTGTGTGTGTGTGTGTGTGTGTGTTTTTTCTCAAGATCACCGGGTATACCCAAATAGGGGAGGGAGCATACTGCTTCCTTTTGCCTTTCGCCCTACTCCAGGGGCCCTCAGACAGTCGCATTCACAACAAACCAGTTATACTATATATACATTTTTTACTGATAAATAAATAAAGGGAGACTAGTATAGATCTATTTCAAGCTATTTAGCTCTCATCAGCTAGCCATACCCTTACTAGGATTCGAACCTGGACTGCCTGCCTATCAGGCAGTTGCTTTAACCTTCTAAGCCACAGGCTCTCCTCCCTTATCAGCTGAACCAGGGGAGGGATTATATCTGTCTGTCTGTCTGTCTATGTCTATGTCTATGTCTATGTCTATGTCTATGTCTATGTCTATGTCTATGTCTATGTCTATGTCTATGTCTATGTCTATGTCTATGTCTATGCCTATGCCTATGCCTATGCCTATGTCTATGTATATGTATATGTATATGTATATGTATATGTATATGTATATGTATATGTATATGTATATGTATATGTATATGTATATGTATATGTATATGTATGTAAATTTGTATAGTTTTATTGTTTTTAACCTTATAAGTTGCCGAGAGTCATCTTGTGGCAAGATGGGTGGCAAATAAATTTAATAATAAATATTAACTAACTAACTAACTAACTAACTAACTAACTAACTAACTAACTAACTAACTAACTAACTAACTAACTAACTAACTAACTAACTAACTAACTAACTAACTAACTAAATAACTAAATAACTAAATAACTAAATCTACTTTAAACCAACATCATTCACTATATTTCTCCATGCCTTTTAATCCTTGCAAAGGCATCCTTGTTTTCACATCGTCCATAGACCTCTACGTACATTGCATTTTCTTCTTGAAATTTCTCATCTCTCTCCTTTTCACAATCGCATCAACTGCTCCTTGGACTTGCTGAGACTGAGAAACACCAATCTAGATTAACGGTGTGCAACCTATACCCAGGGAGAGCATACGCCGGACTATAAGGGGAATGTGTGTCAGGGGGCATTTCATCTAGCCGTTCATTTAAAGTTAAATATAATTAATCTGACGGTCTCCAGCTGTGTATTTAATCATTTCCCCTTTTGGTCACATTAAAAAGATTAGTCCACAAACACCTTTAGAGGGCTGGAACCAAGATTTTCACGGCTGCAGGCAACCGTGTAGATTAGAGGTTCTGCCATGGGTGTTGAAACGTCGAAAACAACATTTTGCCGGTGCACTGCCGGCTCTGCTTCACTTGCTGATATCAGGCAGGTACAAAATAGGTGAGGCTTATATGGCCTGATGCTGCTTTCATTGTTCTGATCCTCTTGCCTTTCCCATGGAAGCTGCTAGTTCTGAACTTGTAGTGTAGATCAAGGTGGATTACGTTCTCGCTGATCTAATACATTTTCGATCCATTGCTTGATGCAGAAAGGAAACCGGTTGTGGCGTCCCGTTGGTTTGATGGCTTCTGGTACTGTCATTAAAATGGTGCATTGTCACATAGCAAGAAAGGTCTGCACACTCTGTCTCGATTTTCACATTTCAACATTTTGTCAGGGGCTTTTTTTTGGTCTCCTGTCTCTGAATATATGTGAAGGTTTTTGGCACTTTCCCAGGCTGGGGATATGCTGGAAGAGGTCATGTCATTGTGACAAGCTAAACGAGTCGGGGAACGTTTGGATATGTAACTGTTCACATACCATGTTTTAGAATCTAATGGCTTGTCTTGCTCTTTCTGCCTGCTTTCCTTAATGTCCCCATTTTCTGGATAGGTAGCCGGCCAAGTTACATAATCCTCTCTGTCTAAGTACGGCTGCACTGCTTTATATAATGGCAATCAATAAAAGATACACACTGGAAGAAAAAGCTTTCCAATGAAATGGAAAAATGTTCCACCAACAAGGGGTAATTTAGGAATCGTTGTGGTTATTGTATAGTGTGATCTTTCACGTGCCCCACAGATTTCAGAATTTTACGAATGAAGGCGAATATACATGTCCCAGGATAATGTTGCAGGATCCAATCTGGGTCGGTCATTGGGACCACAGGTTTTGTCTTCCGAGCTTTTGGACACGTCCTGGAGCCCGTCTTCAGGGAACTTCTCTCTAGCAGAGTGTGTGCTGTTCTGTGTGTGGTATTTATAGTGCCTGTTGTATGTGGCTTTTTAGATGCTGATTGGGGTGTGTTGATGGCTGGCTTTTAAGTCCTTGGCTGTCATTTGCTTGTGCTGCCCAGCCCCCATCTTCTAAGTACTTGATAGGCTGGTGGTAAATCAGCACTCCTGCTGACTGACGAGGGGCCTGTTTCCCAGGATTCAATCACCTCCCTGGCTGTTTTTGTGCCTGCTCGTCCAACAATCTTAGTAGCTGCAAAATTGAATATGTGTCCTTGTTCATTGAATTTTAGCTTGTATTTTACAAGTTGCTTTGCAGGGGTGGGAAACTATGGCCCCTTTATGACCTGTGGATTTCAACTCCCAGAATTCCATGCTGGCTCAGGAATTCTGGGAGTTGAAGTCAACAGGTCATAAAGGGACCATAGTTCCCCACCCCTTCTTTAAAGAGTTACAGACAGATGCTGGGTTCTCACATGCTCCGAACTGTCTTTTTGGAATTGAATCGGAAGCATTGCACAATCCTACTTATATACATTTATTTGTATTATTGAATGATTAGCAATTGTAGTGCTATTTTATAAAAGGGGTTAAAGACTACTGTACAACATTTCCCTTGTTTCTTTATTGTGAGCAACCTTACACTCCTAGCTCATTTCAGTTGATAAATTTTCGGATAAATTACGTGATTTTAGAAATGATTTCCTATTTACAAAAACTGCTAATTTTAGAAGATGAAGTTAGATCAGTACTGTAGCCATTACCACACTGGAAGGCATTGATGCAGAAATATGTCAAGCAATAGAGGAAAAATCTGTAAAGGTTCTAAACTAAATTATACCAGCAAATCTGGAGAATGATGTAGTGGGCACCAGACTGGAAAAAGCCAGTCTGTATCCCGATGATAAAGAAAGGACACCTAATACTGTAGAGTTTGTAACTATTGCCCGATATCATTAATTTTACACCCTAGCAAACTAATGCTTAGGATAATCCAATGCAGATTAAAGCCATGGAAAGTGAAATGCCAGATGTTCAAAGCGGTTTTACAAAAGGCCAAGGAATACAAAACATTATTATGATGCATGTTGACTAATTGAGAAAGTCAGAGAATACCAAGAAGAATGTGCTCCATTGCCTGTAATCTGTAAAATGCCCAAAGTCATTTTATCAGGAGATGGACAGCATAAAAATTTAATAAATAAATAAAAAAAATAGGAAGGTCTTTGATTGGGTCAACCATGTCAAACTATAGAATGTCCTTAGGTGAACGGGACTCCCAGAATGTCTCATTGTCCTTATGCATAACCAATACACGAGTCACCATAGTTTCAAGAGAACATGGTGAAACTGATTAACTCCAGGTTGGCAAGTAAATGAAACAAGGCTATATGGTCTTTCCTTATTTATTTAACCTACAGTATACTGTATGTGAATATAGATTGAAAGAAGATGGATTAGAAGAAAATGGGCATGGTTTTAAAATGGGAGGAACCAGGGGTGGGTTCTAACTTACCTCGCTGCCGGTTCATTTCCTCCCGAGCCACGTGGGCGCGCACGCGCATGCGCAGTGCTGAAAATCCAGCTTCTGCGCATGCGCAGAAGCAAAAAACAGCTCCTATGCATGCGCAGAAGTGAAAAACAAGATGACGGCGCCTATGGTGCTGCCAAGAGAGCCGGTTCAGGGGCGTGTCCAGCCGGCCATCTCTGCCGGTTTGGCGAGCGGGGGAAAATTCCCGCTACCGGTTCTAAAGAACCGGCCCGAACCGGGAGGAACCCACCTGTGGGAAGAACAGAATCTCAGTAACCTGTCCTTGTGCTGGTAACTCTACTCTGATGCCTGAAATTGCAAAAGATCTTCAAGTTCAAGTAATGGAAATATAAAGGGCACAGCGATAAGAATAATGGAACTTTTATTAAATATATAGAAAATCAAACTAAGCACAACAGCTATAGCATTCAGAATTAAAAATGAAGACATTAAAAGATAGTGTCCGTCTTTTAGGATCAACTATCAAAAGTAAAGGAACCAGCAGCCAAGAAATACATCACAGACTAGCAATTGGTAGAGTAGCAAAGATATTCAGAATAGGAAAAAAATATTCCAATGCTGTTACAGGTCTATTATCTTCAATAATTAGAAATGTTCAAGCAGTGGTTTCCCCCCCCCCGCCCCCATAACTCTGAGGTTGCAGAAGTCAGACTTTGAAGAAGATAGAAGTTAAAAAGAACACTAATGCTTTTAAACTTTTGCTATTGGAAAGACCCTCGGAAATACCATGGATAGTTAGAAAAACAAACAGTATAAAACAAATAACACTGAGTTCTCACTTAACAGTAACAGAGTTGGAAGTTCATACTATATATACTATCATACTAATCTGTCACAGATCCATTGAAAAAAGCTCAGAAAAATGAAGGAAAGAGTATCATCAGTAGCAAGGTGGATGTAGAGATAGATGGTAATTACATGAAAATTACCACAGTTATGACTGGTTGAGGAAAATTACAATCTTACGTATAGAAGATTGCCATATGTAGAAAAATCCTCATATAGTATCTCGCTCTTTCTCACATACACATATATCCTCACAAAAGTTAAAACAAATCAAGTTTTATATACTGCATTGTGCAAATGCAGCTACCCCTAGACTTTGAATCACCTGATTTATATCTGTTATGCAAAGGCAGCCTTTGACATGCTTGAAAATGTCATCCCCAGCTAATTTCCCATCTAAATTCCTGAATATAATTTTGAGTATGGGACAAGGAATTAAAAAGTTAGACTTTAGAGTTATAACACACAGTTTTTAAAAATTGATCCTGATCCCCTGATTAGAGATTAGTTTGGGTCTGATTAAATATTATAAAGAATAAATCTTGTTGCTGTCCTGCATTGTCGGCACAGTGTTTTTCAACTCTAGCTGGCTGTGGAATTCTGGGAGTTGAAGTCCAGACATCTTAAAGCTGCCAAGATTGAGAAACACTGGTCTGGATTTTTACTACAGGAGCAGAGACAATTCTAAAGGGTAATATGAATCTTTTAGAAGCTTCTTTGCTAGTACATTCCTCTGAATATATTCTCATCTCTTTGATTCCATTTGGAGGATGCTAAGCAAACACATGAAACACAAACTCATTAAAAAAACATTGAGATCTTCATAGGTACTACCTTAAAGTTCCATCTGTACTGGCTAATTAGATTCATAGTTTGTCTTTCTGCCAGGAATGAGATCGAGGCAACATGCTCATCTATAGGTCCACTTTTCTTAAGGTAGGCAGTGCTAGAATTTGGACTAGAATTTAAGTCACCTGTGTCATAATCCAACCACTACTATTACACATGCTATCATTTTATACATCACCCTTAATGGAATCTCCTTGCCTACCAATTTTGCACAAGGAGAATCCTTGCTGGACATTATGGTAGCTATTGTTATGGGAAAACCATGGATCTCAATGTAGGTCAGAGCAGTGGTGGGTTTCAAATTTTTTTACTACCTGTTCTGTGGGCGTGGCTTGGGCGTGGCATGGCTTGGTGGGCATGGCAGGGAAAGGATACTGTAAAATCTCCATTCCCTCCCCACTCCAGGGGAAGGATACTGTAAAATCTCCATTCCCTCCCCACTCCAGGGGAAGGATACTGTAAAATCTCCATTCCCTCCCCACTGCAGGGGAAGGATACTGCAAAATCCCCATTTCCTCCTGATCAGCTGGGACTCCGGAGGCAGAGAATAGATGGGGGCGGGGCCAGTCAGAGGTGGTATTTACCGGTTCTTCGAACTACTCAAAATTTCCGCTACCGGTTCTCCAGAACTGGTCAGAACCTGCTGAAACCCACCTCTGAGTCAGAGGCAGAGGCACAATTGACATAACATGCTAACCTTAATTACTGTTAATCATATTTGGTAACTTAACAAGTTATACTAAGCTAACCTATTTGTTTACTTTATTGGATTGTATGTATCCAGAAAATGGATAATTCTTTAACTGGTTAAGCATGTTGTGTGAGTACCACCCAATTGGCACAGGTGTCTTTGATCTTCCAAATGTTGTGAGACTGAACTCTCATCAGTTAAATGGCCATCAGCCAATGGTCCTATTTGCACAACATGCTTAACTGGATGATAAGGGGGTTACATGTCCTGGGAAACATGTTCTAGATCAGTTTATTGGTCTAGCTAATTCATCTAGAGAAATGCTTCCCAAATCTGAGTAAATTACCCACAATTGGATAAAAGTGGTTTTGTTTGGGTAATGATACTTTTTATAATAGGGACATTTGAATTGACTTAAAGATTGCCATGTGTACTAAAATATATTCAGAAATCTTCCATAGTATTCCTGTTAAAACAAAAATCAGTGAAATTATCAATGGCAATTGGCAGAAATGACAAATATCATTCAGTGATATTGTTTTTATAATACAGATAGTCCTTGGGTTATGACCAAATTTATAATGGTGTAGAAGGAAGGGAGATATGACCAATCCTTGAATTTTGAGGAAATGAAGGGAAATGTTTGGGAAGAACTGATCTAGAGGGTGGTAGTGATATTTCTGGTACATGCAAATTGCTTACCTGAATTTGAATTAAGCATTCCAAGAATAATGATTAAATCCTAGAGAGTGGGCCTTTCAAGACATTGCATCTTTATGGTCATTTTAATCACTGCAAGGTCACAAGAAGGTATGAAAATAGGGTTGCTGGCAGCAGTATCTATGAGAGAGTGAAAACAAACAAGATGATAGACCCAATGTCACAATGCAAGCCTCAGCTCTTTTGTATGTGAGCATTATGTTGATGCATGACACCCTCATCCCCATCGATGGTGTTAGCTACTGATCAACTGACCCAGTCATTTAATTGGCACATGAAGGGACCTGAATTGACTGAGGGAGGAGCTCATTTTGTAATGTGAACAGTTGGTATCTGTTGAACTGGGTCAAGCAGGAATTGACATGTTTTTCACGCAGGATAAATGAGATAGCCATCAAATTGCTGCACCATTTAGATGAGCTGTGTGGTCTGTTCCAGTGAAGCTATTCTAATTGTTTCACAATCCCCGGAAAGAACATCAGGAACATCCAGTCAAAGTGATGGACAAAATGCTTAGCATAAAAGCTACAGTCTCCTCCTCCCACAAACATACATTCTGCACAACTAATACTTAAGAAGTTTATTTTGCTATGGAAAGTTGTGACATTCATGAAACAGTGGTGGGTTGCTACCAGTTCGACCTGGTATGTTGAACCGGTAGCAGCGGCAGTGGGAGGCTCCGCCCACCCGCCCGGACATCATCAAAAAACGCTCTGCGCATGTGCAGAAGCTTCTGCTCATGCGCAGAAGCGTTGCACGTGCGCAAAGCGCCCACGCGCTCCCGCGCGCTCCCGTTCCCAAACCGGTAGCAAAGGTAAGTAGAACCCACTACTGTCATGAAACCAGTAGTTTTAAAACTGGATTAAGCAGACTCTCACAGGACAAAGAAAGGGCAGCCTTGTCTTCAACATGGGGAATTGAAGACTTCATTTCCCATAATTACCAGGCAGCATAACAACAGTCGCATTGATTGGGGGGTTATGGAGGAGGTGTAACCATCATATTAGAAAGATGCTGGGTTACTAGAACTCATAGACTTGCTTGCTCAGAATGAAACTGAACCTCACTTTCTGGGGATAAGAAATGGACTGAACTGATTCCATTGGGTCCTGCTTGTAAACTTCACAGAGTCATTCAGTGATGTGTTGGCCATCTTTGGGAGAGAAAGCATTAGATGATATGGTCCTCCAATCTGCTCAACCTGATCCTCATGTCATTAACTAAATAGCTGCAATGGGCATCCCTGTTGCCATAGAAAGAAGCATCTGCCGTGTCTGTAGTATTTTCCTCAGGGACATCTGCAAACCAAGTGCTACAGTCTTTGCTTAGTAGCTCTTCTTTGACAAAATCAATCTTTCTGGAGTGGTAGCTAGTGGCATCTGTAGCAACAATGCCTAAATTGTTTGGTTCCTTCAAGCAAAGACACAATCCCATAAATTTCACCATTTTCTTTCTGCATTGCATTCGTCAATGTTAATGCAAGGAGGTAAGTCACACAGCACAATGTTGTCATGCAAGTCTCATCACTCCCGTTCTCCCCCTACCCTCTGGACTCCCACGATGGTACTATTGTTGTTGGCCTTCAGAAAAATTCAGAAGCGTCTTATAATAGAGTCCAATGTGTAAACCTGAGATTAGAGCTTTATTCCATGCATTAAAAAACTGATCAGGAGGAACAATTCATCACTGCGTGCACTACGCACTACAGCTGGAGCCAAATGATTTCTTAACATTCTCCATGCAATTCCCAGGGGAGTGGGGGTGGGGTGGGAGATCTCTAACAGCTTCTCAAGGGCAGGGTTCCTGTTTATTGTGATAGTAACTTCATTACTAGAAAAGCTGCATGGGGGTAATTCCTTCCTGAAGGGATTAAATTGATGTGTGACAAGCCAGACAACTGCAGATTGGTGGAGAGAAGGTTGCATAATGAAAAATAGGATTGCCGCCCCTTGCCTGCCCTTGTAGCGTTCTTAGAGAATTGTGTTTCTTGTTCCGCAATGACAAAGCTTGTTTTGGAGCTTTGAATCTGCCCTATGGGGAGGCAGATATATGGAAATATAGTGGAGTGCATGTTCCAGTCCCATGGCAAACTGAGGTGGGGTACATCCAAAGCAAGTATATAAATTCAGAGACAGCCCATTTCCAAACCAGTTTCAATTATTTCGTTCAGACTCAAAGGGAAGTCAGATTTTGCTGGCCCTTGATCAGTTTTCCAAGAATGAAAGAGGTTTTTTTTTTTTGCCTGCTCTGCACTGTTCTTCATTAAAACTGACAGCCAATTATGCATAAGCGTCATCTTTCCTTTTCTATGAGTATTAGAGCCGTGCAGATTCTTCACTTACAATTTAAATGTGGCGTTGTCATTTCCAAGATGGACTTGTGCATTCTAAAGTGGCCTAATACCGAATCAATTATCGGTAAGTTTGCTGAGCTCCGTGCTTTCATTGTTTTGCATACTTTAATGTCTTCTCTCTCTCCCTCCACCACTGTAATATCTTTAAAATTAAAAGGGAAACATTTTAATAACATTTGCAAAACTGTTCTGGGGATTGGTTGACATAATAGATGGCAGCCTATTCATGTTGTCTGTATGCTATTCCTTTTACCCTTCAGAAAATGTCTTTTAAAAACTCTTATTCCTAAAAAGTTATATTTACATTAAATGCTTCCATATTGGAGCCAGTATTGGACAGTTGTTCTATCTGTTTTTTCTGTACTGTTTGGAAGAGTATTTAAAATATTGACTTTATCCAGCATTGCTATGTAATAGTATTTAATATTTTGATTTATTTTAAAAGTCACATATGATTCTCTTTAGTAATTGGCAGATTTTTGGATATGGGCATGCAACTGAGTAAGTATTTTGAAATAGTTCCTGCATAATGGTATAACCTCCCTAGTAATATTTGATTGTTAAATGCAATCATGTTTCATATGTGAAAATATTTTATAGCTTGTGCATTAGATGTTTCATATGAGACAATGTGTGATTAGGTTTTATTTTATTTATTTTACTCTTGTCACTTTCCATGAATTTTCTTCCATCTTAGAATGTTTCCTTCTCTTCTTTAGGTCCCTGAAAATAGAGCTATGAAACAAAAATACCAATTTCACTCCATCCTAATAGCAAATTGCTCCTGCTTCACTTGTGAAATGTATTTGAGATATTATCAAGTTAATCTAGAAGTTTGAAGGAGAGGAACTCAGGTCAGAGGATACAGAATGGATGAAAAAGAGAAAATGTTTTCATTGTCAGCCTCAGGCAAATCTTGAACTAGCAATGTGAGGAATGTTGAGAAAAGATTTAGCTGTTGGGCTACCAGCCAACTGTGCCAAAAGAGAAGAATCTTCAGGGAGATGACTTATTATATTGGTAGAGGGGAAAAACTACTGTAGGGAGACAGACCGAATTTCTGATAGTTTGTGTCTATGAATATAGTTCCATGGATACATGTTTTGTACCTCTCTATGAGGCACACATAATTATAAAATTGTCTTTTGCAATCAGGCATCAAACCTGGAAGTCAGTCTTGTTTTAGTCTGTAGAGATTCTCAGTCATCCAGGTCATGGTTGTCCCAAAGGTGCTTTTTCAGGAGGCAACTGGACTGAAGAAAGTCCATTTGCCTCCTGAAAAAGCACCTTTGGGTCAGTCTTGTTTTAGGAAATGCCAGTAAGGTGGATGCTAACTTGCACCTCTACAACTTTTTCCACCTTGTGATCAAACCAGAGAAAAAAAGCTTTATTTTACTAAAAGGCCAGACTCTATACATTCTTGTGGGGGGGATTTCTTCTATGATCTGAATGACAATTCAATTTACTTTTAACTCACCCCATCATCCACATGTCTGATTTTGACACAGACACCAATTAGGACAAAAAATATGCATGTAAATACTGTATAAGTCATAAATAGGTACCACTTCAGTGGGAAGGTAACAGCATTCTGTACCTTTTGGCATATAGTCATGCTTGCCACATGACCACTGTCACCAAGTAACAATCGAATCCCTGCAAAGTGAGGGAGTGTTGGCTGGGTATGCATTGTTTCACAGTCAGTCTTTTCTCCTCTTCTGGTTAAAATCACAGGGGAACTTTTCACACAGAGTCAGGACCATGGACAGTTCCAAAGCAATGCTGGGCAAGAGCTTCAGGCAGTTGCAGTTCAACAATGCTTTATGCCAGGGGTGTCAAACTCGATTTCATTCAGGGATGACGCATCAGGGTTGTGTTTGACCTCAGGGTTGACCTCAGGTGTGTGTGGCCAGGGTGGGTGTAGCCAGCTGGACATCACTCATGTCGGGGGCGCCTGTGGTGGATCGAGTGCTCTGCCACTGAAAATGGGCTCCCGAGCTCCCTTTTCGGCTGCAATGGCTTCCTGCAACACTCTGCCAGTGAAAACGGAGCTCGGGAGGGCCACCCATGGCCCTTCCAAGCTCTGTTTTATGCTGCAACAGCTTCCTGCAACACTCTGCCAGCGAAAACGGAACATATGCGGTCCTACTGAGCTCCATTTTCACTGGCAGAAGCACCGCAGGCCGGTCCTTTGCTGTTTCCAGGGCGGCCCCATGGGCCAGATTTAAGCATCCTGCAGGCTGGATCCAGCCTGGGGGTCTTGAGTTTGACACCCCTGCTTTATGCGGTTGAAGCTGT
The DNA here is from genome assembly GCA_003457575.1 of Thermophis baileyi. NCBI lineage: Eukaryota > Metazoa > Chordata > Lepidosauria > Squamata > Dipsadidae > Thermophis > Thermophis baileyi. The sequence continues at coordinate 1,510,411 of QLTV01004426.1, read as the reverse complement.
TGGCAGAAATTTTAGCTCTGATTTAAGAAAAAAACACTCAATTCCTAAGGCATAACCTCTCATGGAGAAAGGGAAGGCTGGATGGAACTGGGGTTTTTCAGTAAGACCAAGGTTTTAGAAGCAGATTCCTTGCCGGAAGACAGATTATAATATTGTCGGACTACTTACAGTAAATGGCTATAGGGCTGACTCCAAATTTCCCTTGGTATGGATGTTTCTGCTCAGCCTGAGATAAAGCTGCAACTTACCATCAAAAGAATTTAAGGGTTAAGAACAGAGGTCTTCAAACTTGGCAACTTTAAGACTTGTGGACTTCAACTCC
>QLTV01004426.1:1478580-1506231 GCA_003457575.1 Thermophis baileyi | reverse complement strand
AGCGTAGAGTAGAGTAGATTAGAGTAGAGGAGAGTAGAGTAGAGTATGGCTACACTGTAGGGCGGAATGGCAATAATAGAAATAGAAATAGAAATAACAGAGTTGGAAGGGACCTTGGAGGTCTTCTAGTCCAACCCCCTGCTTAGGCAGGAAACCCTACACCCACTTCAGACAAATAGTATCCAACATCTTCTTAAAAACGTCCAGTGTTGGAGCACCCACAACTTCTGGAGGCAAGTTGTTCCACTGATTAATTGTTCTAACTGTCAGGAAATTTCTCCTTAGTTCTAAGTTGCTTCTCTTGAAGACGTTTCGCTTCTCATCCAAAAAACTGAAGAAACTTCTTCGATGAGAAATGAAAAGTCTTCAAGCAAAAACAAAAAAAGTCCAGCTGCCTTTTAAAAAAGCACCTTTGGGACAACCATGACCTGGATGACTGAGACTCTCCATAGATAGGAATCATGCAGTGTAGGACATTATCTCAGAGAACCTGGACCTAAGCTGTTTTGGTCTTACTCATTAGGCAATGCTTAATTTTTGATTTTGCCTGAAAGCCTGCTTGAAGCTAGTACAATTCTCTAAGGATAAGAATAACCTCACCTCTCCAATTAATTCTCTAGAGTATCATCCTTCGTGTGTTGGAGAACAACTCTTCTTATTCCCAGCTAGCATGCTAATGATTTTTATGCCAGGTCTGTGGTGGAACCACTGGCTGAAGGGGAGGAGATCCTGCCAGGGAGACGCTCCAACTTAGATTATGTTTGGGGGAGGAAACATTTGAGATCAAACCCTTAGGTTTATATCTGCTGCTTCCCGAGGGGAGCCAGATGGTTTGGCAAGATACTTGTAATATAGGTGATCAACAATAAAATATCTATTTGGGCCTATCCATGTTGCTGGTGCCTGACATGCCTCACTGAAAGCCAAGGAAAAAGCCTCAGTTGTAAGGACACTTTATCAGGGATCAAAATTAATAGTAAGCATTGTCTCTCATAAATAGGCATAGCTGGAGTACTTCTTGATGATCTCATCCTTTTAAGTGAGGAAAGTTCTGCCCTCTTATGAACTAGCCTCCAAATATGCATTGCAAAGAGGAGAATGTAATTGGTTAGAAAGAGCAGTTCAACGAGGGAATCAATTAGCCAATGAGGTGCTGGGCTCCCCTTTGCTAGATGCAGCCAAGCAAATGCTGGACAGCCATCTGTCAGAGATGCTTTGATCTGGAATCCTTTACTGAGCATGGTTGAAGTGACCCCACCTAGCTCTACCCTGTTTTCCCCAAAATAAGACACCCCCTGATAATAAACCCAATCGGGCTTTTGAGTGCATGGCAATAAGGCCAAGCGCTTATTTCAGGGTTAAAAAAAAATATAAGACAGGGTCTTATTTTTGGGGAAACACTGTAGGATTCTTGTGATTCCATCACTTCCCCTCAAGGTACAGTTGGCAGATCCTTTATAAATTAACGCCTTCCTATATTTACCCCTCCTTCCTTTTCCGAAACACATTGTTGTTGATTCTTCAGCAGGAAAGTCAAGAAGGAGTCTTGTTGCTTAGCAACTTTGTGTGTGTGCACACATCCACACACATACTCAAACCAGCATTTCTATTACTTCTTCCGTTTCTTTCCTTGCTCCTCATTTGGGCTCCTAAGCCTGTTTGGAGATAACTAGGTGAACCTTCAACCACGTTGCTTAGCAACCAGCAATGGGGGCTAATCAGTCCGATAGGAGACATAGTTGTTTCTCTCCCTTCCTTGCTCAGAACCTATTAGCCAGAGTTTGGGGTAGCAGAAGGTGAGCTGGAGGTGTTAAAACAACACAAATCCCTATTATATCTCTCAATGCCTCCTCACTTGTTTAGCACTCATCCTCCTTAGTTTTATTTACCATTCTACAATCTCTGTTTTTCTTCCTCCTCTCAAACTAGAGCAATAAAGCTGCATAGTGACTTTTGCACATATCTAAAACCTGTGAAGTTATTCTATTCTCTTTGGTCTTGTTGCAGTCATGATCCTCAATGGACATAAATCTGCCCATCCCTGAAGAAGGAAGGCTAAGAATGGCTAAAGACCTCAGAAATAATAATAATAATCTATGATTGTGTCTTAACTATGCGGAATGCAGAGTAAAATATATAAGGAAAGATTGGATGTAGAGTTCAGATGTTGAACCCCCCTCCAAGAACTTTATTTTAAAACCCCCCAAATGGAATGTAAATTTCTAATAGCAATAGCAATAGCACTTAGACTTATATACCATTCCATAATGCTTCACAGTACTCTCAGAGCAATTTACAAATATCAGCATATTGTCCCCAACAATCTGGATCCTCATTTTACTGACCTCAGGATGGAAGGCTGAGTCAACCTTGAACTACTGAAGCAATGGTTCAGTTTGGTTCCTCCCCCTACCTACAATTCTTCATCCTCAAGCTGGATGGGCTTGAAGCAGGCTACTCTATAAATTGACTATCCTTTTATTTATAGTGGTGGGGAATTCTGGGAGTTGAGGTTGACACCTCTTAGAGTTGCCAAGGTTGAGAAACAAGGCTATAAATAAAGGATAGCTGCCCAGAGTTGCTTTGAACCACAAGATGGGTGGTGTATAAATTTAATTGAAATAGCTTAACTTGTTTGCTGTATTTTCAAAGCAAATCAGAGAATAAACTCCAAATCAAGCTATTCCCAGCCTTCCCACAAATTTATTTAGAAGATGTTGTGCTTTAGCCTCAGGCTGTCTCTGCAAATGGGTCAACAGATATCAGCCAACATTGCAAAGCTTGTAGCAAAAAACGCTTTGGTCAGTCAGAGCCTGCAGTCCTATCACACAGTCTTTCCCAACCCTTTCAGATATCGTAGAATACAGTGTCCGTCACCTTCAAACAGTACAGTATAGTTGAGTATGATAAGAGTTGTGGGTGCTGGGATAGCTGCTCTGTACTTACCTGGATTAAAACCCCATATAATCCCCTGAGCATTAGAACAGACATATACTATACATGGGATTTAATTCTTGATATACAGCTGGGTCATTGGTGAGGAAAAGTCAATATTCTTCTCTGACCTCAGGTTGAAGGCGATGGGATATTTAAATTCAAAGGTCTTCTATTATATGCATCCAAGATTAAAGACACCTACACTCAAAAAATATACTGAAAGCTTTCCCCTCATCAATCTGTAGGGCTGCAGCCCCCAGATTTTCCAGCCAATGCACCCTTTGCTTCTTCATCAAGCTTTTCAGACAACATACTTTTTGCTGAATTGTATCTTACAGAAGAGGTGAGCAGACTGTGGACAAATCTAGCCTCTCCCCCCATCTTGAAAACCGAAGGCGCTTTGGTTGTAGAAAATAGCTATTAAACCAGTGATGCAAATGTGTTCCAGTGCCTTAGAGAGTTCCCCCTGTGCTTCTTTGGCAGGACAGATTGGATCCACGCCATGTAAGAAGCAAATTTTCATGAAGGGGAGGGGGAGAGGAAGGCAGCCAACAGTTTATCCATGTGTCACCATGTGTAAGAATTAATCCATATTTTCCAGATATAGAAAAGCTTGTATGGGTGTTATGCAGAGGTGGGATTCACTTACCTTCCCTACCGGTTCGCAAATGTGAGCGTGCGCGCTCTCACTTCACTCGCATGCTCCTCGTCTGCGCAGGTGTAGTACTCGTCATTACGTCGGAGCGGGTGGGCGGAGCCTCCCACAGTTGCCGCTACCGGTTCGCGCAATCCGGAGAGAACCGGCTGAATTTCACCACTGGTGTTATGTCTGCAGCAGGACAGAAGACATGGCAGATCCAATGGGAAAGGTCAGGAAGAGTTTTGTCAGAGGTGGGAAGGCAGAAAGAGAAAAGGTGACACAGATATGTCCACCACTGTATGTTCTATGCTTTGGATGATGATGATCACAACAAGATTATTAGTGCAAACAAATTTCAGAGTTCCCATATGACATGCTAAGTATGAATAAATTCTTTTAGGGTTTTTAATTTTAATAACTCCGGGCATTATCATTTTAAAAGGTTAATTTTAAATTGTATTTTAATTCATATTAATTTAGATTTTGATTGACTATGTTACTGCGGCTTAGTTTGCATGGTGCTTATTTTGTATTTTATTTGATTTCACTGTATAGGTTTTAATTTCAATTGTGTTTTAGTGAATTTTACACTTAGCCCCGGACAGCTGATTATGGGGGGGGGAGGGGGAGGGGGAGGAGGAGGAGGAGGAGGAGGAGGAAGACATTCCAGGAAATTTGCCTATGGAGATTCTCAATCATCCAGGTCATGTTTGTCCCAAAGGTGCTTTTCAAAAGCTAACTGGACTTTCTTGGTTTTTTTCCTTGGAAATGTTTCACTTCTCATCCAAAAGGCTTCAGTTCTTCAGCAGATTCATTCTCTCCTGAGGTAACTTGATTCTCAGCCTCCTCATCTCTAAAATGATCAGAATTGTATTTTTAAGCAACTTTCTTCTCAGAATGAAGAAGCTCAAGATAGCAAAGGCAGTGCTTATTATAGTGCTGTATGAATGATTAATAACTTCCCAATAAAGCCATGGTTTTCGGCTGAGATACAGGGAATTGCATCGGTTTGATATCTGAGATGCCAACAGCCCATCTGCCCTTGACCAAGAATTGACATGGAAATATGTGGGGTCCTTTTCTAATTGCACACCTCCCATCAAGATCAATTTTGTGCCAATGCACTTATTCTCTGCAAAGCCTTAGTGTGGAAATATTTCTGGAGCTACATCTTATTTTGAAGCAGAGGAAGTTTGGGGACCACCGAGATGAGGAAAGCAAAATGTTCTGTAAGGTTTAAAGGCGCTCTGTGGGAAATTTTAACTGCATTGGCACAATACACTTCACCTGACTACAGAATTATCTCATTTTTCTGAACTCACCCAATAAAATTGGGTTAGAGCAATAACTACATTAAATGTATTGCAGGGGTACAGCTATACTCTCCGATCCCTTCTAACCTAACTTTAAAAGGAAGCTTTAACATCTTCAGTATGATGATTGGAATAATTCATCACATCAAATCATCACAGGCAGGGATGGGTTCTGGTTTTCTTCGCTGCCAGTTCGCTCAGTGTCGCGCCACGCGGGCGTGCGTGCTTCGCACATGTGCAGTACTTTAAAAAAGCTTCTGTGCATGCGCAGAAGCAAAAACCAAGATGGTGGCACCTATGGTGCCGCCGAAAGAAATGGTTCGGGGGCGTGGCAGGCCTGGGTCGCTGCCGGTTCTAGCGACCCAGGCCGCCAAGTTACTACCGGTTCTATAGAACCGGTCCGAACCGGGAGAAACCCACCTTTGATCATAGGCATTGGCTTAGTCAGTAGTACAGATCCAGACAATGGAGTTTGTAAGGCACATTTTGAGAACCTGGCCAATGGTTGTTTATTAAAAAATAGTTAAACAAGCCATGGTTTAGATCTATGTGCAAACCAGTAACCACTGCTCATACACCTAACTACTTATCTTCTAGCAATTTCTAATTATGAGGAAATCCCTAAAAATACCATATTTGGAGAATTTTAAGGAGCAGAACTGCCCTCTTGACAGTATATCTTGAGGAGCAGATTAATTTCAAGGCTAACTTCATTTTGGAGGTTGTCTTTCAGCCACAATATAAAGCACGGGGAGGAACACGCTGGTTTTTAACAATCCCATCGCTCTCTAAGAGTGTCTGTCTTTTGAAAAGGGGAAAAAAAAAAGAAACATAAGGCTCTTATCTTTTTTGTGTTTGCACAAGCTCAGCTGCCAATCTGAAAGGTATTGAGTTTAATTATATTTCCCTTGACAAGCAGTGTCTGAAATTAAAGGTGAGAAGCACAGTGGGGGAAAAAAGAAAAGAAAGAATAGCCTCTCTGCCTATTCTTTTCCCACCTGATATTATTGTCTTTGAATGGGACGTGATGTCTGTTGAGATGACAATGCCAACTGTTCCTGACTGTTTGTCAGGACTTTTCTGGTAACTACCCGTGAAAAATTTATTTTCTCCTACTTTCAGACTTTCCAACATTTTCCAACTGCCCTAGAAACTCCTTCCACTCTTGTCAACCAGATCTTGAATTAGAGCTTATTTTTCTATAGCTTTTGCACCAGCTGCCAAAAAAGAAAATTTTGCTCTAGTTTGGAGCATGAAAAGCTGCACCCATCTTTCAAGAGGAAACCTTCTATATATATATATATACTGTATATTGCCAATGCAATTGGAATTGCACTAGTTGGCAAAGACTACCCTGCCAGATCAAGGGACAGCTTTTATAAAGCTGCTGAGCTGGGTCTAGTGCCATACATTTGTTGTTCTGGCATCACCGGTGGAATTCAGCTTTCCTCCTAAATATAAGGGGAAGATATTAATCAGCAGTTTGTTTTTCTCACTAAGAGAACGGTCACCTTCTCCTTAAACGAAGGAGGTCATTGTAGATTTTAGGAAGAGCCGAGATCAGTGATGGCGAACCTTTTTCTTCTTGCGTGCCAAAAATGGGAGTGCGTGCGCGCGCTAGTGCATGCGTGTGCCAGCACACAACCCCCCACGTGTACCACACTGCGCATGCGCTCATCCCTGCGCATGCACCCCCCCCGTTGGGCCGTTTTTCACCCTCAGGCTTCCCTGAACCCTCCGGAGTGCGAAAAACGGCCCAACGGGCAAACCGGAAGCCTGGGGAGGGCGAAAACGGCCTTCCCCAAGGCCGGAAATCAGCTGGCCAGCGCGCGCATGCACACTGGAGCTGACATAGGGCAATGCCTCGCGTGCCCTCAGATATGGTTCCGCGTGCCACCTGTGGCACATGAGCAATAGGTTTGCCATCACGGGCTGAGATAGTCATACTCCACTCAGTATCAAGGATGCAGCTGTAGAGGTGGTCAACAGTATTAAGTATCTGGGGGTGCAGATAACTAACGATCTGAATTGGTCATCCTTAGTGAAGCATGCAAACCAGCGTCTGCATTTCCTGCATCAGATGAGGAGAGCACATCTTTCTCCTTCTGTCCTGGCCACTTTTACAGAGGCACAATTGAGAGCGTTTTAACAAACTGCATCACTGTTTGGTTTGGTGGCTGCAGTGCCTCAGATAGAAAGTCCATACAGAGAGTGGTAAGGACAGCCGAGAAGATTATAGGAAGCTCACTTCCTGGTACTCAGGGTGCTGCTTATAAGCGCTATGTGCTTAGAGCTCAAAGCATCATTAGAGACCCCACACACCTACTTTACAACCTGTTTCTGTTGCTCCCCTCTGGGAGGAGGTTTCAAAATATTTCTAGCAGGACTACCAGATTCTGTAATAGCTTTGTTCCCTATGCCATCTGTCTGGTAAACTCGCAAGATTCATTTTTCTCACCATGTAGAGGTATACATCTGAACTAGACTGTGTTGTTTCTCCATGTCATATAATATATGTGGGCATATGCATAATTCTGTATTTATTTTGTTATTTTGTTATATTTATGTAGTGTATATTGGAGGTGGTGACTCTTTGAGAGCTGTATGCAATGAAATTTCATTTTAATGTATGCCGATTAGTGTACATTCAAAGTGACAATAAAGTTATCATTCTATTCTATTCTATTCTATTCTATTCTATTCTATTCTATTCTATTCTATTCTATTCTATTCTATTCTATTCTATTCTATTCTATTCTATTCTAAATGTAAGCCTTATGACTGAGCAGTGCCAGTTAAAAGCTCATTGACCAGAAGACAAACTAATAATCTTTCTACAGCTTCTCTAGCTTTCCAGCTACCTACCACCACTACTTCCCTTGGTCTTTTTTCTGAATAGGTTGACACATGTCCAAACCAAGCTGTGCCAGCTAGCAGGTATTTATTATTTCTGTGAATGCCTGTAAAAGGACTGCCAGGACTTGAATGGTCCAGATTCCAGGGAGGAGAAAGCACTGCAAACATTGGGTAGACAGGTTGCGTACCCTGAAGCGATAGGTTGAGAAACGGATCCCTGTACTTAGGAATCTGTCAAAAAAAAAAAGAGAGAAGAGGAATGGTAAAGCTGGCATTCTGAGCTACACAGGCAGACTTCCAAAGAAAACACTGAGCTGCAGACTCCCACCATATTTATTTTCTCAAAATGCCACCTGGGTCCATGTGGAGCTTAGAAGCATTCTGGAAAACAAAGATGATGTTCTGTTGCTCAGCTTGTCTTGTGATTTTGTTTGTGTGTGTGTGTGTGTGTGTGTGTGTGTGTGGTGATTGTTAAAACAAGATTAAAAAAAGAATTAAATCAGGAAAGAAGCTTGGCAAGGATCACGGGATGCCTGTGAACATCACAGGGTCTACATTTGGCTTATTCTATTCTTCCTTCGTAGGATTACGGGCGGCCTCTTCTCGGTCCTTGCCCGTCCCTCTGCAGAGTTTCAGCAGCAAAATCTGCTACTTCAGCATGGCGCTTGATGAGAAAACACCCTTGAGTTGCTGCAGGGAAATTGCTGCTCACTGCCAAATATTGCTTTTACCAGCCCCATAGGGTCATTATCAAGCCAGTTTTGCTGCAGTGGTCTCTCTCTCTCTCTCTCTCTCTCTCTCTCTCTCTCTCTCTCTCTCTCTCTCTCTCTCTCTCTCTCTCTCTCTCTCTCTTCCACTATGTATGATTTGATGTCACTTCTGGTCTACCTGCAAAATGGGCAGCTTGCTCTTTTGCTGCAATTAGTGTGGCCTTCCACTGGGACTGTAAATCTTTTTTTCCATGCACTGGAATGGGAAAAAGTTGAAATAATAGAACTGGAAGGCTAGATGCATGCGATCCCCCCCAAGGACCTTCTCTTTCTGGAATTCTGAGTAGAAAGCAGGGGTACGTAGAGCCGTGGTGGCGCAGTGGTTAGAATGCAATATTGCAGGCTAACTCTGCCGACTGCCAGCAGTTCGAACCTGACTGGCTCAGGGTTGACTCACTCTTCCATCCTTCTGAGGTCAGTAAAATGAGGATCCAGATTGCTGGGGGCAATATGGTGATCTTGTAAAATGCTTAGAGAGGGCTGTAAAGCCCTATGAAGTGATATAAAGTATAAGTGCTATTGCTACGTGCTTCATCCCCATATATCAGGGGTGTCAAACTCAAGGCCCGGGGGCCAGATCCGGCCTGCGGGGTGCATAGATCTGGCCCATGGGGCCGCCCTGGAAACAGCAAAGGACCGGCCCGCGGTGCCTCTGCCAGCAAAAACGGAGCTCAGGAGGGCTGTGGGCAGCCCTCCCGAGCTCCGTTTTTGCTGGCAGAGGGTTGCAGGAAGCTGTCGCAGCCGAAAATGGAGCTTGGGAGTCCGTTTTTGCTGGCAGAGTGCTCGTGCCGCCACAGATGTCCCCGATACGAGTGACGTCGAGCTAGCCACACAGCCCCTGCCCCCCTGAGGTCAAACACAACCCTGATGTGACCGTCAATGAAATCGAGTTTGACATCCCTGGCATATATATTGGATGATGGCTCCAAAGTCTCTAAAGAGACAGGGTAGTCAGTAATTCAAGGGCTAGACCGGTGCTAGAGAGACTGATGTTTAATTTTTTTTTATTCAGCTTTGGAGCTTAAATAGTAATGATGAGTTTCATGTTATCTCTTAGCCCAGCCTGTCACATGGGGTGGGGATATATTGAGGATAAAAATAAAGGAAGAATCCATCACCATATGCCCTGCTTTGAACCCTTAGAGGGTATTAAGATAAATGCAAGCATAAAATACAACACCATGTGTTTGAAGTATTTTATCACTCTCTGTGGCTACAAAGGTTCCTATAAGGACCTACGGGTGTTAGTAGTCTCTGTTCTGAAGGTTAGAATACAAAAGATAAAAGATAATATAAATAAGTTACGCAGTTCTTATTTATGGACTATGAAAAGGGACTGGATGAAAACTAGCAAGAAGTCTATTAGGTACAGGTAGTCCTTGGCTTGTGACTACAATTGAGCTCAAAATTTCCACTGCTAAGCAAGACAGTTGTTAAGTGAGTTTTGCCTCATTTTACGACCTTTCTTGCCACAGTTGTTAAGTGAACTGATGCAGTTGTTAAGTTAGAAAAACGGTTGTTAAGTGAATCTGGCTTCCCCGTTGACTTTGCTTGTCCGAAGGTTACAAAAGGTGTTCACATGACCCCGGGGACACTGCAACCGTCATAAATATGAGCCAGTTGCCAACAGTCCGAATGTTGGTCATGTGACCATGGAGATGCTGCAATGGTCATAAGTGTGAAAAATGGTCATAAGTCACTTTTTTCAGTGTCCTAACTTTGAACGGTCACTAAATGAATGGTTATAAGTTAAGGACTACCTGTAATGTAAGCTATCTTGCAGTGATTATATTTATGTCCAGAAACACCTTCAAGTAGTGGTGATTGATTTTAAGCTCTCCCTGGGAGGGGTTGGGTTATCCTTGTGTTCAGCACATCGGAAGGACGACCTCTTCTCATATGTAATGTTGCTTACTTCAATCAAGTGGCAAAATTCCTTTTTTGCGTCCAACCCATCATTAAGCATCCTTGGTTGGAACCAGGTATATGGAAATCCCAACTTGCTCTGCAGCATTGGGACTGCAACTCCAAAAATTCCCAGCCGTATATCATGCTAGTTGGGGAATTCTGGAAGTTGCAATCCCATACATGTGGAGAATGTCGGGTTGGCAAATGATGTGAACATAGTAAAGATGTACTGTCCCAAAGGTGCTTTCCCCACCCCCTTCAAGAGGCAACTGGACTTCAGCTCTGACTAGCTGGTGGGGAATGGAAGGATTTATACTCCTTGCAGACAGCTGGTCATTTGCATTCTTTTAGCGAGTTGTTGAGGCCACCTGGAGGTTTATCTGTGTTGTCAGGGTCACCTGAGTAGTGCAAATGGGTGTCAATGACTCCCAGAATGCAAATGACCAGCTGTCTGCAAGGAATATAAATCCTTCCATTCCCCACCATGCAGTCAGAGCTGAAGAAGCTTCTTGGATGAGAAGCGAAATGTCTTTTGGATCCAACAAACTTCCTTATAATGGGAAAATTGTTTATTTTTTTATATTCTATGAAGATTCGGGGAAGCACCTTTGGGACAACCATGACCTGGGTGACTGAGAATCTCCATAGACATAAAGATGTACTGCTAACCCAAGCTTACTCTTTATCGAGCATTGTGTGAAGCCAGCCATTCATTAAATATATAAGCACGAGAAAGGAATGTCATCAAACCTCATAATAAATAATGAATCAGAACTTAAGAAGAACCAAGGCTTGTTTGTCTTTCTAATCCAGTATATCCCATTTCCACAGACACCAGGCAGATGCCTCTGGAAATAATAGAAGCATAGAACTGGAAAGGGCTATTCAGGTCATCAATTTCAACAGCCTGCTCAATGCAGGAATTAAGCATCTGTGACAACTGGCTGTCTCACCTCTGCTTGAATACATCCAGTACAGCAGAATCTACCATCTCTATGGATAATTTGTTCTAATGTCAAACTACATTAAGGAGAGTTCCTAAGGTTCAACTGGAATCAACCTTCTTGTAATTTAAATCCATTATTTCACATCTTCATTATTCTCCGGAATGGAAGAGAACATGTCTTCCCTTTCTTCTACGTGGTATCCTTTTAGGAATTTGAACAGAGTTGTCATCTCCCATTTCTCTGCTTTCGTTCCAAATAACTTTGTAAAAGATTCCAAGCAGAAAGCATAAAAACTAATGCGGATTACAAAAAAAATATGAAAAGAAAAATAGTGTTAAAAAAGGAAACAAAGGGTGGAAAGAAACAAGATCCCTCTTCACCCCAACAAATATAAACAATTTTACTAGTTCATCGCCATCATTTCATACAATATATATATACTCTCTTCCCTTCATAATTGATGTCTTAACTAAAAACAGAATCCAAAACTTTGATGGAATAAGCCTATATTCCTTCCCTGTAATTTTAACAATTTTAATTTTACCCCCTTCTAATAAAGTTTTAAAGCTTCATTTTTTTTTGTCCCAAGATAAAACTTTCAAAACTTTAATGGGCCTCTTTTGTACATCCAGTAAGTAAAGGAGTGGGGGTTTTTTTTTGGGGGGGAGGGGTGGTCACTTCTCAAAAATCCCTTCATGACTTTAATAGATCTCTCTTGTACATCCAGGAAAATGAGTTAGCCGAATCACTTTTTTGGCTTAGTAATTGTACATCTTCTTTAAGAAATGAAACAACTGGTTTCGTTTGTATATCCAGTACATTTTTCTCCATGTCCTTCTCATTGCTTGTCATATTTAAATCCACATTCAAATTAATTGCAAACTTATCCAGTGTAGCTTGTTCTTCTGTAACTTCATTAACACATCATCTATCATATCAAATAATTTCAAAGACCAATATTCAAAAATATCCATCAAAGTTTTTTTTGCTCCATTCTTTATTAACAAGACAAATTTATTATCCTGTAGCTCTCTCTGGTGTAAAATCTTCAAGGTCCCATTTTCATGTTTCTGCTTAAAGAACTCCAAACCATCACCATTTCCCACAGGAAGGATTCTTCTAATTAATTTAAAATTCACAGGAAGGATTCTTCCACTTAATTCAAAATTATAATTCCAAGTCCATCTGGACCCTTAATCTGTTGATAACGTTCCAAAATCAACACTGTAGGAACCATTTTTCTGTTTAATCCAAAAAGTTATATTCCCCAAAAAAACTTTAAAATTGTATTTAAAAATTCTTTCTGAGGGTTGGTGACTCACTCATCGAGTTCAGTATCATTTGTTGTTTTGAAGGATTTTAATATTTCAAAGGCAATGAAATATATCCAAAGTGGTTAAGAAATGAGACTTAATCAAGTTGATGTAGCGCAGTACAGACAAGGTGAGGCCTACATCTTTGAAAGGGAAGAAGAAAAAGAAATTAAATTCCAATGTTCATTTCTCTGATTGGCCCATACTCTTTTCACCCCTACCGTACTTGTTGAGATGTTAGATGTTGAGACTCTAGAAAGAGTGCAGAGAAGAGCAACCAAGATGATTAGGGGACTGGAGGCTAAAACATACGATGAACGGTTGCAGGAACTGTGAAGAAAAGGACCAGGGGAGACATGATAGCAGTGTTCCAATATTTGAGGGGCTGCCACAGAGAGGAGGCGGTCAACCTATTCTCCAAAGCGCCTGAAGGCCGGACAAGGAATAATGGATAGAAACTGATTAAGGAGAGATTCAACCTGGAAATAAGGAGAAATTTTCTGACAGTGAGAACAATCAACCAATGGAACAGAAGTTGCCTTCAGAAGTTTGTGGGAGCTTCACCACTGGAAGCTTTCAAGAAGAGACTGGACTGCCATCTGTCAGAAATGGTGTAGGGTCTCCTGTTTGGGTGAGGGGTTGGACTAGATGACCTACAAGGTCCCTTCCAACTCTCTTAATCTGTAATCTGTAAGTTTTATATCCTTAAAAAGGCCTTATTCATGAGTGAGCAAAGAGGGTTCCTCCCTTGACTCCCATTCACTCAACTCGGAAGCCAACTGCAAAACTTTGATGCCTGCAGTCTACTCACAAGGAGCAGCTGTCTGGGGACACATGGGCTATATCAAGATCTCCTCTTTCTCCAGGGAGATTTTGGCACAGTTCTGCTGTGAGAGAGATGTTTATCTTACCATAGCAGTCTCACTGGAAGTCCCACTTCTCTTTTCTCAAGATTAAATGTATCTGGTTCCTTCATTCTTTGCTCATAGGAGTTAATTTCTAGTTCTTGATCATCCTAACTGCCATTTACTGAGTCTAAGTTTCCCTCAAACTTTCTTAAAAAATCCAATCTATGTATTTGCAGTAGGATCTGACCAATGCAGAATTAAGTGGAACTATTATTTTCTATTATTTTTTCCTGTGATTTGGAAACAACATAGCTAGGGATTCCATTTAAAATCATTACAGCCCTTTGCAGGCACATTGTCAAGCACAGGAAATCAGGAATCAAGGCGGTTCAAATGAATACAGGTTTGTTGCATGCTAACATTCTCTAGAAGAATCTGAACTACTAACGGTCAAAGCAAATTGGCGGTAAATAAGAGTCAACGGAATTCAAGGTGGGCTAGACTTAGATCTCTTATGGGTGTGAAGGGACTTGAGACTGATGATGTGCTTGTCCCCCACAGGCTCAGCCTGGTCATATCCTACACATATCATGCTGCCAATGACTATTCAGTTTGTAATAAAATATTTCAGATCTTTTTCTAAAGTACTATTACCGAATCAAGTACGTTACTCTTTCTTTGGCCTTTTATTTTGGTCTGAGTTCTGGTTTGATTAATTTTCATCTCATTTCTCCAACCAGGTCATCCATTGGGCCGGAGAATCAATAAAGTCAAGATGGCACCTCCAAGTGCACAGTCAAAGCCCCACCTCTTTTTAGCACACATTGCATGCCCAATGCATGTAAATAACAGTGAGTATTAATCACATGACACTAACATCATCTTGACTTTACTGACACCCCCTCCCCCCCATGGATGGCCCTGGGCATGTTCAAAATATTTCAACCTGTGTTTTTTGGGGTGTGTGTGAAAATGGAAAACACTCTTTCAACAACCCAGGGTGCTGGTGTAATGGTATGTGAGAATAACCTTGGGAGATGGGGTGGAGGAAAGAGATGCTGCCTAGGGAACCTAGGGAATTGTTGTGTTACTCAGTGTTGGTCCAGCAAAAGTTTTTAGCAAGCCCTTAGAAAGGGCTGTAGCAATGAATAACCAAATCAAAGGACTGGAAATTAAAAAAGAAATGTATAAACTACAAGCTTTTGTGGATGACCTTGTATTCATAGTAGAGGAACCACTGCAATCGGGCCAGTGTCTTATGGAAGTATTGGGAGAGTATGGGGAGGCAGCAGGACTGAGAATAAACAGGGAGAAAACCAAAATGATAGTCAAAAATATGTCCATAACACAGGAAAAAGAATTGATAGAGAAAATAAACCTTCAAATAACGGGAAAAAATAAATAAATATTTGGGAATAATATTAATGGCAAGATGTATAACAATCAAAGAAGATAATTATAATAAACTAAATGACAAAATAAAGATGGATTTGGAAAGATGGGCTAAGTTGCAAGTCTCCTTTATGGGGAGAATTGCGACTGTGAAAATGAACATTTTGCCAAAAATTCTTTTTTTATTTCAGAATATACCAATAAAATTAGACCAAGAATATTTTAGAAACTTGAATAAAATGATAGCTAAATTTATTTGGCAAGGGAAAAGACCTAGAATCAAATCAAAACTATTGCAAGAAGCAAAAGAAAGAGGAGGATTCGGTTTACCAGATTGGGAAGGATATTATCAAGCTGCTGTGCTCACCTGGGCGAGACATTGGATAAACCTAAAAAATAAGGGAGTATTAGCACTGGAAGGATACTATATACAAGCAGGATGGCATGCTTTTTTATGGGACGATAAACACAAAGCGCACCAATACTTCCAAAGACACCACATTAGACGATCTATTTTAGCAGTATGGCTAAAAATAAAACAACGAATATATAGGGGAATCCCTGTCTGGTTCTCAACATTAGAGGCATTTGTATACCCAAAGTTACTGAACCTGGAGAAAGTAGTCACCTATAGAGAAATCTTAAATCAAGACGGGGACATAAAAACTAGGAAAGAACTACTAGACTAAAGGATTGATTTGGAATGGTGGGCATACCTTCAGATTAAGTCAAGATATTTAAAAGACAAGAAAGAACGAGGTATCGAGAAAGAACTAATGGTAATAGACAAAATTCTGTTAGGACCAGAAGATAAGACGATAAAGAAAATTTACCAATATTTATTAGAATACAAAATGGTAGAAGAACAAGTTAAAGAAACGATGGTTATTTGGGCGCAAAATTTCGGGTATAATATCAATTTGGATAAATGGCAAGAATTATGGGATAGGAATAGAAAATTGACTCTGGCTACAGCCTATAAAGAAAACTTGTATAAAATGTTCTATAGGTGGCACATTTCTCCAACAAACCTAGCAAAAATGGATAAAAAACTTTCAGCACAATGTTGGAAATGTAAAATAGCGAAAGGCTCATATTACCATATGTGGTGGTTGTGTAATAAAGCAAGGAAATTTTGGACTCAGATAAAGAAATGGTTAGAAGAGATGTTAGATAAGGACATGGAAATGAAACCAGAATTGTTTCTATTAGGAATTATTCATGAAAAATATGAAAAAGGACAGATATATTTAATTCTACACATAACAACTGCAGCAAGACTGATATACCCACAATTCTGGAAGAATGAGAAAACCCCATCCGAAGAAGAAATAACAGAGAAAATATTGACATGTACAGAAATGGATAGACTATCATTGGAACTGAAGGACAAGGGGGAGATGGAATACTATGCAATATGGGATAAATTTTATCAGTGGATAGAAAGAAAAAACGGTCGAAAAAATAGAGAGTAAAAATTGGGAAAAGGGAAATCAAAAGAGAGTTCGGATATAAATAAACAATGACGAGGGATATATCTGTAAGATCAAAAAAGTAATGTATATTGAGCAGTAATGGTATTTATTGTTATGTAAATATTGTACAAAGAAATGACCAAACAGGATGGTCACAAAGTGTCCAATGTTTTCAATGTCTGTTTAATGTTTGTTTGTGTAAATAAAAGAAACTTTTATTAAAAAAAGAAAGAAAGAAAGAAAAAAAAAAAGAAAGGGCTGTAGCCTTCTCACTCAAGCATCTGGCACTGACAAGTAGGCTGCCTTGGCACATGGAGATTCCATGAAGCTACTGTGCCAGCTAGCTTCTTCACAAATCTGCATAGTCTTAATTTAAAGCCATCTGAGCCCTCGTGAATATCTTCTGGCAGCAGGTTATACAGGACAGCAAGGGCTATTTTTGATAGTGGAAGTATTGTATGTTCTCCCACACAGAAAATCTAACTGGCTTGGGATTAAATCTTTTTTTTAGTACAGGTAGTCCTTGATGTATGACCACAATTGAGCCCAAAATTTTTGTTATTAAGTGAGACAGTTGTTAAGTGAATTTTGCCCCATTTTACGACTTTCCTGGCGGTAAATAAGAGTCAACGGAATTCATGGTGGGCTGGATTTAGATCTCTTGTGGGCATGAAGGGACTTAAGACGGATGATGTGCTTAGCGACAGTTGCTAGGTAAATCCCTGCAATTGTTAAATTAGTTGTTGAGTGAATCTGGCTTGACTTTGCTTGTCAGAAGGTCACAAAAGGTGATCACATGACCCTGGATACCGCAACTGTCATAAATATGAGTCAGTTGCCAAGCGTCTGAATTTTGATCATGGGGATGCTGCAATGGCTGTAAGTGTGAAAATCGGTCATAAGTCACTTTTTTCAGGGCCATTGTAACTTTGAAGGGTCACTAACCAAATTGACTGCCTGTAGTGGGGATGGGACAATATGCTCCCTTATATACAATAGTGGCAAATTAGCTTAAAGAGCATAAAGACCAGATTCGTGGAAGACACTTTTCTCTTTCAATACATAATCCTGCTTCTCAGCATTCAATGTCTAAAGCCGCTGTCTCTCTCAGCCTAGAGGCCCAGGGCTGGTTCTGCGATTCTTAAAGTTAGCTATGAGCCGTGGTGGTGCAGTGGTTAGAACGCAGTATTGCAAGCTAACTCGCTGCTCACTGCCAGGAGTTCGATCCTGACCGGCTCAAGGTTGACTCAGCCTTCCATCCTTCTGAGATTTGTAAAATGAGGACTCAGATTGATGGGGGCAATCTGCTGACTCTGTAAACCACTCAGAGAGTGCTGCAAAACACTATGGAGCAAGATATAAGTCTAAGTGTTATGAGTTTTGCTATGACACTCTTTCTTATATTAGTGCAATATGTAAAGCTTAGTTAGTTTTAACCTTGATTAAGACTGGGTGGCTTTTTTTTTTTTTTTTTGGATGATTATTATTGTGGGTTGTCTTTGTGTTCAGCTCTGAACTGAAGAAGCTTCTTGGATGAGAAGCGAAACACCTTCAAAAAAAAACCAGAAAGTCCAGTTGCCTCTTGAACAAAGCACCTTTGGGACAGTAGTGTGGGTTGTTTGGTTAGTTTACTGCTCAGTGCATTATAGTCTTAATTTATATTATATAATATAATTTAATGAGTTAATCACTAACCAGATTAAATATGCTGTGTGAATGCAGTCGTAAATGGATTAATTCACTAACCAGGTTAAATGCGTGAATCCTACCATTTTGTTTTTATGAGAGGGACAGAACATTATCCTCTGCTACCTTATTCACACTATGCATAATTTACAGGGATTTCAGAGAGTTTTAAAGCAGGGGTCTCTAACCTTGGCAACTTTAAGCCTGGCTGGGGAATTCTGGGAGTTGGAGTCCGCCAGGCTTAAAGTTGCCAAAGTTGGAGACCCCTGTTTTAAAGGACTTCCAAGATTCTAGAACGTTAACGTTGTAATGTCTGCCTGCATTCTATGAAGCTTTTGTAGTACAGATGGCATTCATTTGGCTTACTCTCTCCTGTTAATTTCTTTTGGGGGGTGTGATATTTGTATTTTTATTATTTGGTATTTTAAAGTTGTGATGCCTCCATGCTGCTTCGAGAAACCTCTGATCAGACAGCAGTGCAAATATGGCAAACACATAAGAGAACAGATTGCAGGGTGATACAATACCGAAAGAGGGGTTATTTTTGGTGCTGGTGAAGTGCAAGGACAGCATAGTGCACCACGAGTATTTTTTTTTCTTTTTTTCTTTCTTTTTTAGAACCAGAGGGATGATTTCCTTTGCTAGTGCCAGAAGCAGGAAAGCCCCAGAATGCACAAAAAAGAAAGAGAGGAAAAAAAAGAGAGAAAAAAATTCCCCAAACCTTCAGAGTAGCAATAGCAATAGCCCTTAGACTTATATACCGCTTCATAGTGCTTTACAGCCCTCTCTAAGCGGTTCACAGAGTCAGCATAATTGCCCCCAACAATCTGGGTCCTCATTTTACCCACCTCGGAAGGATGGAAGGCTGAGTCAACCTTGAGCCGGTGAGATTTGAACCGCTGAACTGCAGCTAGCAGTCAGCAGAAGTAGCCTGCAGTACTGCACTCTAACCACTGCGCCACCTCGGCTCTTATAGTACTTTTGCAGTAAAGGTTTCCCCTGTCCAGTCATGTCCGACTCTAGGGGGCAATGCTCATCTCCATTTCTTAGCTGAGGGAACCAGCATTGTCCGAAGATATTTCCCTGGTCATAGCAATAGCAATAGCACTTAGACTTATATACTGCTTCACAGTGCACTTAGACTTATATACCGCTTTACAGCCCTCTCTAAGCGGTTTACAGAGTCAGCATATTGCCCCCAACACTCTGGGTCCTCGTGTTACCGACCTCGGAAGGCTGGAAGGCTGAGTCAACCGTGAGCCTGGTGAGATTCGATCTGCTAAATTGCAGACAGCCGGCAGTCAGCAGAAGTAGCCTGCAGTACTGCACTCTAACCACTGCGCCACCGTGGCTTCTATGGCCAGCATGTGGCCAGCCTCCCATGTGGCCAGCATGACTATACACTGAGGCACACGGAACACTGTTATCTTCCTACTGAAGTGGTACCTATTTATCTACTCACATTTGCATGCTTTAGAACTGCTAGGTAGGCAGGAGCTGAGGTGAGTAACGGAAGCTCACCCCGTTGCATGATGCTCAGGTGTTGAACCCAGGTTTTCCAGCTAAGAAGCAGAAAGCCCAATAGTCTGGATCAGGGATCTTCAACTCCTGGCAAATCTGGCTGGGGAATTCTGGGAGTTGAAGTCCGCCAGGCTTAAAGTTGCCAAGGTTGGAGACCCCTGGTCTGGATAACTCTTCACTGAAGGCTATACAGGTAGTCCTTGACTTACAACCACATTGAGACCAGAATTTCCACTGCTAAGCAAGGTAGTTGTTAAGCGAGTTGTGCCCCATTTTATGACCTTTTACGACCTTGCCATGATTGTTAAGTGAATCACTGCAGTTGTGAAATGAATCTAATGGTCGTTAAGTGAATCTGGACTCCTCAACTTGGTTGAAAGTTGGCTAGGAAGTTCCCAAATGATGTTCACATGACCCTAGAATGCTGCAACCATCCTAAATATGTGCTCCTTGCCAAACATTCCAATTTTGTACATGCGACCTTGGGGATGGATGACGGTCATAAGTGTGAGGATAAGTCACTTTTTTCAATGTGATTGTAACTTCAAATAGTCACTAAACAAATGGCTGTAAGTCAAGGACTACCTGTATGATGGTCTCCTTCCTTTTTCTCTCTCTCTCTCTGTCTTTGCTCGAAAATAAGGGAACTGACAAAGTCACCTAATAAACAAGGGGATAATACAATTTCCCCCATTTTATTGTTGTTTGTGATCTGTGCTGGCCAACATGCCTTGTATATGAGGAAGGAGAATGGACTGTTCGTCTGCTGTTTATCTCTTCAATGCCTCCCTGTGATGGCTCTTTTCTGAGAATTAGATAATTTAGGACTTGCGCTCTCTCAAAATAATTCTTTTGGGTATCCCCCATGATGTACATGGAGCACACATAGCATCTGTCTGTAGCTCATTAATCCAAATGGTCATTTCCCAAAGTCATTCTGCAGCTATAGAGGCATCTAAGAGAAGATGTAGCTGCTTTAAAGTGTTGCTGACTGAGGCTATGTGAGTATCTCCATGTGTTCTGTAATGCCTTTGTTCCATGTGCTCTGAAGTACTGCACATCTATAGATGATAGATAGATAGATAGATAGATAGATAGATAGATAGATAGATAGATAGATAGATAGATAGATAGATAGATAGATAGATAGATAGATGAGAGAGAGAGAGAGAGAGCGAGCATTCAGACAACATGCTTAACTGGGTCACTCAATTAATTCAATGGATTAATGGATCTACAATAAATTAATTGAATTTGCTGGGTTCATGCAACATGTTGAGCTTAATGTGTGGTGCAGTTGTGACCTTTGCTGGCCAACATGCCTTGTGTATGAGGAGGGAGAATGGACCGCTCATCTGTTGGCTATCACTTCAATGCCTCCCTTTGATGGCTCTTTTCAGAGAAATAGGTAATTTGGAATTTGGTTGACTGTGTTTAAATGTGTCACATTCATAACTAACCAATTCCTCCCTCGCCTCATATTTGCACATGTAAATATAGGGGACCTAGATATTAATTTGGGATAGACGTTTCATAGCACACAATGTCAATTCAATCCTATATGAATTTTTTTCCCCTCCTAGTGAATGAAAGCAAAATGCACACACTCATGGCAAGAAGTCATCTTGGACAGGTTTTCATCTTGAATTTATTTTCGAAATGAAAACATTGCAAATTGCCTGTCTTTGGCACTGCAAAAGATGGTATTGTAAAAAAAAAAAGAGAGCAAAATAGGCAGTCAAATTATATCCAATTGCAGGTCTTATTTCTGGCTATATCAAAAGTGATTGCAATTAATGCTGAATGTGAAATACCGGGAAATCCCCACCTCTGTTTTGATTGTTCAAGATGCAATAGAATGCCAGTCTAAGTGCAGGACTGTATAACTGTGTTTTCAACTGCAGGGAAAGCGTATATTTTCCCCACTGTGTGTTTATGAGCACAGCTCAATTTCTAAGCTTTAAAAATAGAATCCATCAAGCTCTATTTCTGCAACCGGGCTGAAGTGAGAGGCAAAAGGAAGAGGGAAATGAGTCTATTTTCCCAAGAGTGAAGAGCTCTTGGGTAGCTTTAGTCCAGGTGGTAGAAGGGTGCTTTCCTACCTTCCATTGAGGCATAGCAATATATATCTGTCTGCAAAAAGCAAAGCCAAAAGATAAATCAGAAAAGAGAAGAAGCTGTTTTGAGTGGCTATTAAGAAATTAAGTCATAGAACACGAGGATCAACAAAATGGAAAGAGATTGTATTGTGTCCTAATGTGCTGAAGAGAGAACAAACGATGGCTATTTGGGGATCAGCGACTTTGGGATTGTTATCTTGGGAGTTGGGCGGCATACAAATTTAATAAATTCAAATTCAATTCAATCTATAAAAAGCAGAATAGTTACCAATAAATAAATATGCTCAGAAACCTGGGGGCGATTATAGCACAAATTGGCCTTATTCACACAACTTGGATATTGTATTAATCCATGATCTGGGTAGTCCCATAATATATGGAACCATACAGTACAGGGGTGGGTTCCACTTACCTTCCACCTCTTGTGCTCCCCTACCCCTCTGCACACACACACACACACACACACACACACACACACACACACACACACATACACACACACACCAGGGGTGGGTTCCACTTACCTTCCCCACCGGTTCGCATCGCGATGTTTTGCGTGCGTGCAAAACGTCGCGATGCGAACCGGTGGGGAAGGTAAGTGGAACCCACCCCTGGTACACATGCAATATATCTCTGTCTCTTTTGTATCATTGACCCTCCACTGACATCCCATCTCTGCCCTAATTAAGTGCAAGTCTCGGGTGCCATATGGTTATTCACCCCTGGACTAAATTTAAAGAAGAACTGCTTGACAATATGAGTCATATAAAAGGGAAATATGCTGTCCCTGAAGAAGGGGAAATCTCCTTAGAGAACAGTGGTTGCTTATTAAAAATGCTGTAGAAATGGACTTGAGGAAATGGACTTGAGGCTATATCTGTGTTTCTTAACAAATGGGGAGTCCCTGGTGGCCTCTGAGCTTGGTTCAGGGGTGAAATTCAGCGGGTTCTGACAAGTTCTTGAGAACCGGTAGCGGAAATTTTGAGTAGTTCGGAGAACCGGCAAATACCACCTCTGGCTGGCCCCAGAGTGGGGTGGGAATGGAGATTTTGCAATATCCTTCCCGCAGGAGTGGGGAGGGAATGGGGATTTTGCAGTATCCTTCCCCCAGGAGTGGGGTGGGAATGGAGATTTTGCAGTATCTTTCCCCCAGGAGTGGGGAGGGAATAGGGATTTTGCAGTATCAGGAGTGGGGAGCGAATGGAGATTTTTCAATATCCTTCCCCTAGGATTGAGGAGGGAATGGGGATTCTGCAGTATCCTTCCCCCAGGAGTGGGGAGGGAATGGGGATTTTGCAGTATCCTTCCCCCAGGAGTGGGGAGGGAATGGGGATTTTGCAGTATCCTTCCCCCAGGAGTGGGGAGGGAATGGGGATTTTGCAGTATCCTTCCCCCAGGAGTGGGGAGGGAATGGAGATTTTGCAGTATCCTTCCCCCAGGAGTGGGGAGGGAATGGAGATTTTGCAGTGTCCTTCCCCTGCCATGCCCACCAACCCACGCCCACAGAACCAGTAGGGAAAAATTTTGAATTTCACCCCTGGCTTGGTTGCTTTCTTGCAGATGTTTTGTTATCCAACTAGTAACATTATCACCTCGAAGGGAATGAGGTAAACCTGGAAACAGTAAACAACAGTCTAATCAAGAAACTATCAAGACCATTCTCACTAACACTGATAGGACAAGTCACTTGCATATAAACAGAGAGCCTCATTCAATGAGCACCAAGAATGCCACAGCCCAACCCTGAGCTATTTATTTTTTTATTTAATAAAATTTGTATGCCGCCCAACTCCCGAAGGACTCTTTTCATTAGCTACAAATATTCTCTTCTTCAAATACGGTGGGGATCCCCCCAAGACCCTCTCATGGGTCCTTGGAATCAAAATTATTTGCCAGACATTGAACATACAGTACATACAGTATACAGCCGAGGTGGCGCAGTGGTTAGAGTGCAGTACTGCAGGCTACTTCAGCTGACTGCTAGCTGCAGTTCAGCGGTTCAAATCTCACCAGGCTCAAGGTTGACTCAGCCTTCCATCCTTCTGAGGTGGGTAAAATGAGGACCCAGATTGTTGGGGGCAATATGCTGACTCTGTGAACTGCTTAGAGAGGGCTGTAAAGCACTGTAAAACGGTATATAAGTCTAAGTGCTATTGCTATTGCTATATATTTGCAAAAACTATAAACAATGACATTTTTCTAATTTTAAAAAAATGTTAACAAATACAGGATTTGCTCATGAAAATATTTCATTTATGTTAACTTCTAAAGGATTTGACAATGTTATTTTTACATCATTCAATAAATAAATATTCTGTGAATGCATGCATTTTAATTTTTATACACTAAATATTGATAAATATACAAAAAAACAATGTTATGGGGTTCTTCATTTATAAAGGTTGGGAAGGGGTCCCAAGAGCAAAGAGTTTAAGACAGTTTAAGGATTTTGGGGGATCCTTTGAATGTTACAGTTCTATGTCTGGCAATTAATACATTAGCTTTTCAGTAGAATTTGGTATTTTCCATCTGGTTTATTGTTGATTTGCTTCTCTCTCCAGTCTATTGCTCCTGTGTTCCTGTTTCTTAGAACTTTTAGAATTAATTTCAGAAGTGGTTTGCTTCAGCTTTCCATTTTATCTCAGCTTGCCATTCCTTCAGCATTTTTCCATGCAATTTTTCTTGTTATGCGTGTTGAGCATTGATAAAACGCTGTGGAAAGAAAGCATTTTGATGCAGCCATGAATATGATAATGTCAAGATTCCTTTGGTAGAGTGTTTGTCAAGTATTGATAAATTATTACTGGGAAAAAGGCATTCTGAAGATGATATGAACACAATAACCTCAATATTATTTTAGTATGGTTTCCCCGCCCCCCACCCCAAGTATAGATCTGCAGTTCTGCACATTAGGAAAAACATTTTCCCCAAATTATCTTGATGCAATGATACAGAGCATCACATCAAAATCTTTTTTGCAGTGGGAAAGCAATATTTTAATATTACATATGTGCATAGATAATATTAAGAAGGGGAAAAGAAAATATTGTTGAGGTTTTATGCTTGTTTGTGCTTCTTCTTGGTCTTCTATCTGCACACTAGTTGTTGCTCTGCTGGCTGTGGCTCCATTCATGTCAACTGATGGACTGCTACTGAAAACAAAAACAGATGGGATTACAACAACTGCAAGACCCCTTTTATGATGCATAGGGTAAAAAAATAATGGTATGTAACCCACAGTCCATGTTCACGATCAACCTTGCTGATGGACATTGCAACATTCAAAGATACTAAACAATCATCATATCCTGGGAGCCTTGTTATGAGTCTTGATGTATAAGATGCTTCTAGAGCTGGCAACTGAGACAGCTTATTCAACCATAAGTAGATAAGTTAGGGCTTCAAGTCTAGGAAGGAAGTTAGGTGTGGAAAACATTGACATTATTCTCATTCTTGCAGAAGGTTACTTCTCAATTGTGTGGATATGCACTGGAGATTTTTGATGGAAGCTAACAGTCACCTAAAGCTTGGATTCCTTTCCAAAAATCTCAGCAATAAAAAATTGAGTGTTGGACGACTG
Source organism: Thermophis baileyi (assembly GCA_003457575.1). Classification (NCBI taxonomy): domain Eukaryota; kingdom Metazoa; phylum Chordata; class Lepidosauria; order Squamata; family Dipsadidae; genus Thermophis; species Thermophis baileyi. The sequence continues at coordinate 1,480,925 of QLTV01004426.1, read as the reverse complement.
AATTATATACATACATACATCAATTCAACTCCGTGACCCTTCGTAAACTGTGAAATAATTCCACTGGGAGCTTCTTTCCAGGAAACTTTCTTTGGGTAGTGTCCCCCCACCCCACACACCTCTTTCTGTGTCTTGGCTTTTAGTAGCTAGCTGACCTTGGTTGATCTAGGCATGGTTGGGTTTCATTACTGCTTTATGGGAGACCACTAAGAAATTTCAGGGCAGTACGCTAAATTGGGAAGTCAAGGAGACACCTCAGAAGAAGGTATGGTGATCTGGTTTCATGTTGCTGCAACAAGGGATAAATAAGGAATTATTTATTATGGTTCATTGCACGGTCAGTCAGATGTTCAGATTGGATTTGGCACTTTTATCCACCTATACCCGTGATGGCGCAACCTATGGCATATCTGAGGGCACGCAAGGCGTTGCCCTATGTCAGCTCCAGTGCGCATGTATGCGCTGGCCAGCTGATTTTTGGCCTTGGGGAAGGTCATTTTCGCCCTCCCCAGGCTTCAGGAGGCTTCCCTGAAGCCTGGGGAGTGTGAAAAATGGCCCAACGGTCCTACCGGAAGTTCGGAAATGGACTTCTGGTTTGCCCGTTGGGCCGTTTTTCGCACTCCTGAAGCCTCCGGAGGGCGAAAAACGGCCCAACGGGCAAACCGGAAGTCCGTTTTCTGAACTTCCGGTTTGCCCCTTGGGCCGTTTTTCGCACTCTGGAGGCTTCAGGGTGAAAAACAGCCCAACGGGGGGCGCATGCATGGGTATGCACGCATGCGCAGTGCGGTGCGCGTGGGGGGTTGTGTGCTGGCACGCGCGTGCGCTAGCGCACACGCACACTCTCATTTTTGGCACACAAGAAGAAAAAGGTTCGCCATCACTGACCTATACAGTCCTTCCCAAGGATCTGGAATAGGCAGATGTGGATGTTTTATGGTGTTAGTGGTATCATCACAGCATATAAGCTGTTCCAAGCAAAGTTGCCTTTTGCAATGAATATTTATTATATGTATTGTAACATTTATTAATTGTAAATAATAAATATGAAAAAGTGGGATAAAACTCTTTTTTAAAAAGAGACTGTTTATGAAACCACCAGGAGTTCACTTTGGGCTGAAATTTTATCTTTTACTTATGACTCTCCTAAAAGAAAGACATCCAGCTGGCACAGTTTCTGTCTACGAAGGAGACGCGTAAAGCTGTCCCTGTTGAATGTTTGCCTATTATTCAGTGCTTTTAATTTGTGATCATTAATTATTCCCTTTTATGATTGCAGTTGAAAAGATAAGATAACATTTTACAATCTTCCACTGTAAAATTAGTTAATGGTTTATTTTATTTTATTTAACCTGTCCAATAACCCATGTCCTCTACAAAGAATTCTTTCCCATTTTCTCTGCTGTACACAATTCTCTGTCTACTGATTAGAGATCATATTCTCATCTTGGAACTAGGACCTGTGAATGAACTATAAAAATCATGAGATACCTTGATCAAATTGTCTGGGTAAGCTACATATTCAAATTATTTTATTTTATTATTTTCTGCTCCAAAGGGACTCTGGGCGGCTCACTAAAACACACTAAAAAAAAACACACCATAATAAAAACAGACATAAGGGCTCGGAGTCCTGGTGATGCAGTGGTTAGAAAGCAGTATTGCAGGCTAACTCTGCCCATAATCTGGAGTTCAATCCTGACCGGCTCAAAGTTGACTCAGCCTTCCATCCTTCCAAGGTCAGTAAAATGAGGACCCAGATTGTTGGGGGCAATAGGCTGACTCTGTAAAATGCTCGGAGAGTGCTGTAAAGCACTATGGAGCAGTATATAAGTCTAAGTGCTGTTGCTATTGCTGTAAAACAAAAACCAACCTAGAAAAGAAGAAAAAGACCAAGATGGCAAACCCAACCACAACCCAAACATATTACAACATCCAAGCACCCTAGTCCAAGGCCTGGATGGCTTTCTGGAACATCAGGATGGGAGCTGTCTGGATCTCAGGAAAAACTAATTCTAGGAAATAGGCATTATGGTAGAGACAGATACTTCTGACTCCTGATAAATAACATTGTTTGATTGAAGGAACCCGCAACACGCCAATCCTGTCATCTCAAATTGGTTGTGCAGACATCATAGAATAGAACAGAACAGAACAGAACAGAATAGAACAGAACAGAACAGAACAGAACAGAATAGAATAGAATAGAATATAATTTTTTATTGGCCAAGTGTGATTGGACACACAAGGAATTTGTCTTGGTGCATATGCTCTCAGTGTACATAAAAGAAAAGATAAGTTCATCAAGAATCATAAGGTACAACACTTAATGATAGTCCGGGTACAAA
>QLTV01004426.1:1466872-1478285 GCA_003457575.1 Thermophis baileyi | reverse complement strand
CAGTTATAGAGGTGCAGATGACAGACTCAATAATTCCTCTGTATTGTGGGAAATATAGGTCATTTCTCAAAGAACCAGGCCCTTTGCCATATAGGGCTTTGTACCTTAACCATTTTTAAAGTCTCTGGAAGTGTTTTCAGAGATGGAGGGTTTCAAAGTGATCTGGTATCAAACTAAAGATGAAATTCAGAAGCTGTTCTACCTGGGTTGAAAAGACAGAGTTCATGGTATGACGCAGAGTGGCAGAAATGTTAAAAGCTGTGCTTCTTCACTTTAAACCACCAAGCCCTTTTCTTTCTTTTTCCACCTTGCAGCAAAGCTCAGTTCCCAAGACACTGCAAACAATGAGAGGTCGATAATTTGCTCTTAGAATGCCAGTTTCCCCTCTTCCTTTTTATCAGAAGATCTGCAGAAATCAATTTACCAATCCGTTGCCCAACATTCTTGGGGTGTTTGTCCTCCTGGCCACTTTTTGCAGAGGTGATTTTAACCCCTCGCTCCTTTTTTTCTCAGAATCTTTTGGAGCACAAAATTCTGGAAACAGGAAGTAAATTAATCAAGGTTAATTGTAGTGAAATTGGTACAGGAAACCTGTTAGTAGAAGGTTACAATATACAGCAGAGGTAGACAAACGACATACAATTAGACATTTTTGTGGCTGCAGCCTTCTTCTTTGCTACCTGCCTAACTCTCTTCTCCGTCTACATTTTATTTTTAATATTTTTTAAAAAAATATAAAGCAAAATTAAACCGGAAGCTGGCATGCTGCAGAGTGCCAGACTCTGGCATCATCTGTGTTTCCAGGTATGCCCTAGCTCTATTTAGGCTTTATATTTAGGAGTGGGTCAAGCTGGGGTTTAGCTTGGAGTTGTTGCACAGTTACAAATAGCATAAACATGGCCTCCCCCCAAATCCATGAAGCCTTATCTGGTTGTTCCCAGAGGAAGTCAAAGCATCTAGTGAGATTCTTGTAACATAGGTGATCAACAATAAAGTTACAGGCTGAGGTTATTCTTCAGTGGTTCTGGTTGGTCGTGCCAGACAGTAAGTATTTGTAGAAATTAAAGTGCCCTGTGCCTTGTTTGAAAGTGGGCGTATCAGGGGTGGGTTCCTCCCGGTTCGTACTGGGTCGCCCGAACCGGTAGCGAGGTGCTGGTGACGTCATGATGGCGTCGTGGACCTGCCTTGGTCAGTGCCGGTCCGTGGGCGCCGCCATTTTTTTCCGGGAATTTTTGGCGGCTTTTTTACGTTTTGGGCTGTTTGTGCTCTGCTGCTGCTTTGGAAAGGGCCCTCCCACCCGCCCCCGGGTTAAGGCTGTGCTTTATTCTTCGCCCGAAGCACAGCTGATCAGCTCCTCAGCTGTGTTTCAGGCAGATTATAGTGACTGAGCATGCGCGGACACAGAATTGCACCGGGGGAGCGCGCGCACGCGTAACCCTAAGCCACGCCCACAGAGTGGTAGCGGAAATTTTCGGAACCCACCCCTGGGGCGTATCTACCAACTTAAAAGCCCCAGAGGGGTTGGGCTGATAGAGAACAGATTGAAGGGGCTGTTTAAAAAGGCTGGTAGGAAGCAATCTTTGTTTCCCTTCAGCAAAACAGATATTTTGTGGTTGGCCTTGCTTTAACGCAAGTATGGGTAGTCCTTAACTTATGACCATAATTGAGCCCGGAATTATGGTCATACGTCATGGCAGTCTTAAGCAGGTCATGATGTGACCACACCCAATTTTATGACCTTTTTTGTTGTGGTTGTTAAGTAAACCCATTATACTCAATGGGTGGGGTTTTTTTGCAAGAAACTGGAAGTAAACGCTGGTTTCCATCAAAAAATGCTGAAAATTGTGGTCATGTGACTGCAGGACATTGCAAATGGCCATAAATGTGGGCCAGTTGCCAAGTCCCGAAAATGTAATTACATGACCATTGGTGGTGGGGGAACAGCTGTCAAAGCTTCAGAACTGGGTCATAAATAGCTCTGGGGAAGTCTGTTGTAACTCCTAATCCAGTTGTAAGTTGAGGACTACCTGTATTTTATCTTTTGGCAAGACTTTCTCTCTCTAGAGAATTTTTGTGTCAGTGTCTTTATCAATTCAGAAAGCTCCAAATACTGTATGCTCATTAGGCTGCCAATTTGCCTACTTCCGATTTAAAGGCAGGTTTTTATTTATCATTCTCTCACTAGTCCACATGATGGAAAGTGGCTTTCTATAGGCAAGCAGACTTTGTTTTTCCTTGAAGGCGTTTCGCCTCTCATCCAAGAAGCTTCTACAGTTCTGACTTCAGTCAGAACTGAAAAAGTTTCTTGGATGAGAAGCGAAACGCCTTCAAGGAAAAACAAAGTCCATTGCCTTTTGAAAAAAGCATCTTTGGGACAACCATGACCTGACTGACTGAGAATCTCCATAGACATTTGGCTTTCTATAGGTTCATATGGACAATGATTCCCCGCCCCACTGTTGCCTCATCTTCAGCATGGATTGATCACCTTCCTTTCGAATGCTCAGAACCAGGGGTGGGTTTCTCCCGGTTCGGACCGGTTCGCCTGAAACGGGAGTGGTCCGCTGGTGACATCACGATGATGTCACCGAACCAGATCGGTCGGTGCCGGTCCGTGGGCGCCGCCATCTTTTATTTGAATTTTTTTTGAATTTTTTCCCCGAAATTTTTTTATTTTTTCTTCTGCGCATGTGCAGAAGCCGAGTTTCCGGCACTGTGCATGTTGTCGCCATCTTGTTTTTGGCTTTTTTTTTAAAAAAAAATTCGGGTTTTTTGCACTGCGCATGCGCGCGCGCCCACGAGGCGCGGCCACACGGCGCAAGATGAAGGAACCGGCAGCGAGGTAAGTTGGAACACACCCCTGCTCAGATGCATAATCTCCTCTCCATATTCTATATTACTAACATGCTACCATTTTCTGGCTAAATTTATTACATAGCTTAATAAAAGGCTGATCAGTGCATTTATTTCCAATAAGGTTCTTTGCTGAAGAGCCCCAATTGCTCAGTTGAATCCAGGTCAACGCACGGCACTTTTTAAGTGGTATTCACTTACTTTCCCTACCGGTTCGCAAATGTGAGTGCGCACACATGCGCACGACCTTCCACGCATGCGCTTTGCTCGCGTGCGGGGCTTGCACACATGCACACGGCTTCAAAATGTGCCTAAATAGGATGGCATAGCGCCGGGGCGGGTGGCCACTCAGGTCGCTACTACCGGTTCGCCTGAACCGGTCCGAACCGGCTGAATAGCACTATAGCACTTAGACTTACGGTATATACCGCTTCATAGTGCTTTACAGCCCTCTCTAAGCGGTTCACAGAGTCAGCATATTGCCCCCAACAATCTGGGTCCTCATTTTACCCACCTTGGAAGGATGGAAGGCTGAGTCAACCTTGAGCCTGGTGAGATTCGATCTGCCAAACTGCTGGCAGCCGGTGATCAGCAGAAGTAGCCTGCAGTACTGCACTCTAACCACTGCGCCACCACGGCTCATACCACCTCTGGTTATCTGCCTGTCCTTTGATGTCTCAGAAAGGGACCTTAGCAGGAACTATGGAAGTGCACATTAATTTGTCTTTGTTAATATTTAGGCTGATATTCCTAATTCCAAGTCTTTATTCCATCCAAGGAAAGTATTTCGGTTTCCCTTCAAATGAATCTATTCAGGAGAATATGTAATCTCCCCCCATCCCCACCCCAATTGCTCTTCAGCCCAATACTGAAAGAATCCAGAATCCTCTGCTTTGATCTTTGAAAATTGCATTCATTGCCTATTAACTGTGTTTCCCATTCAGTGAATGCTAGTGCTGTGCCCAGCCATTCTCCCAGTGCCTGCTTTGTTAATCAGCGACAAAGAAAGAGAACAAAATGAGATTGGCGGGCGCATGGATGTTAATGAAAGCAAGTGGTGGGTTATCAAGTCTCTTGGATTCCACCTCAGCCTACTGCCGTAGGAGCCACTTGCTTTTCAGCCTGTTCGTGTCATCCTCCTGTTTTGCGAGTTAAAAGAAATTTGCAGCTGGTAAGCTAGATGACTCTTTGCAAAAGACGTGGAGCTGGCAGATGGCTTATCACTCCCCACGAGGAAATGAGCAGTCTGCCTAGCAAGAATCGGCCCTAGCATTAGATGAAGGAGGTAGCTGTCTTAAGCAGCTGATGTCTTTTGAATGCCATGTGTTGGGAGGTTGAAGCATTCCGTGTGTGTATTCCCCAGAGCAGGAATCTGACTTGAGCAATGATTAGAGAAGCAGTTTTCATATTTATTAACAGAAGGGAGATTTATTTACAAGAAATACATGATAGGGGTTAGCAAAGCCTGGCACCTCACTAGCTACATCCTACGAGAGGAATGCCTAAGAGCCTGTGCTTTGTACATGTGTGCCCAGAAAAAAAAAGCAGAAAGAAGCAACTTGAGGTTAGACAAAAAGCTGGTAGAGTAATAGACAAAGAGGGGATACAGAATCAGTCCTTCCAAATCTCTGTTTATGATGTTACCCAGTTTGGTAGTGAAACATCTGCAAGAAACCCACCAAGCTCAGAAAGCACCAAGGACCCCCCAGCATCTATGCTATTGAATTAGCACTTCCAAAACTGTATGGGTGCAATTAACAGTTATTCCATATTTTACTGTTGCTGTTTTACTTCCAGGAATTGACAGAGATATATGTGAGATTTCTCTGTTTTAGGTTGCAAAAGAATTTGAGAACTGGGGATTATTGCTATTAAGAGGAGTGGCAATAAAGCACATTATGTTTTGGGCTATCCTGCCTCTCAGAAGCAGTTTTGAATGAGAACAAGTGTTTCCAAGAATGGACTGCGACTGTAAAGGATCTCCAAGGATGAGATCTGCACACCTTTTAACATTTTACCAACCAAACTGGGGACAGGAGCAAAGGTGTCCATAGGGCATGGTCAGCGGTGAAATCTACTTACCTTCCCTACTGGTTCGGAAGTGCTCGCGCACGTGCGTGCTTTTTTACCCGCTCTGCTTGTGCGTGCGCTTTTCACCCGTGCTCTGCTCGTGTGCAGGATTTTTCACCTTCTGCGCATGTGCAGAACGCTTTTCGCATGTGCAGAGGGTAAAAAAAAACACAAAATGGTGACGTCCGGGCGGGTGGGCGGAGCCTCGTGCTGCTGTCGCTACCAGTTCTCCGAACCACCAGCAGGCGGCGCTACCGGTACGCCCGGACCGAGCCGGGAGCATTTCACCCCTGGGCATGGTTAAAAAAAGTCAAGCAGGCAGCTAAGATGGTATGATTAAACTCTACCTATGTTTTTATGTGCCCATATGGTATATATGAAAAACAGGCAGATCACACTGTTGTGGCTACAGGCTTGACATTTTAGAGTTTACCTCATGGGCATTCCTGGACAGATGTACAACTGTATTGTATAAAAGATCATGATACAAGCTGCCTTCTCGTGGCTGAAGATTTGTTATTACCTGCTGTGTGTTCATTTAATCCAGGAGCCTTTACTAATTCTATCAGATGACAGCTTTATGCTGGTCTATGACAGTAATAAAGATTTAATTTGGTTTGATTCGATTTGATCTGAAATGACAGCTTTCAGATTTGTCAGCCAGCTATTAACCCACACGTCTGGGAATTATGGGAGCTGCAGTACTGCATTTGGAGAGACACCAGATTTGAAGAGACTGATTTAGTCTGTCATATTCTGTTCTCTGGGGAGCTGATGGTTCTTTTAATATAAGGTTTTCTCTTCAGAAAAAATTTCCACAGCAGCTAAAGGTTAAGAAATGGCACAAAGAATAAGTTGCCTCAGTGTACATGTATGTATGTGTACATGAGAGCTAGAGATGTGATATTTCCATGTCCTACCAGGAGATGCATTTTCAAGACATGATTGGGACATGAGAAATGATAGCTTTTTTTTGTTTTTGTTTCATGCTAGCAACTCTCCAACAAAAATGGTAAAGAGACAAAACAAAATGGCACACTCAAGTTTATTCAACATGATATCCTGGGTTTGCACAATACAGAGAAGCATTGATTAATCACAGAGGGTGAATCTGCACCAGTTGTTAAATTCCAATCTGCTTGGCTAGTTAGCAGTTCACTATGTCATGCAATCCTAGCCAATTGGTCAAGTGATTTGTGATTAACAAGGAGTTCTCCCTTGCTATAAGCCACTGGTACCCATAGACCCTGGATTGACTCCGCCCACCCTTCCTGGTTATGGGGTCCTCATGGACAGGAAGGAGTATAAGGGAGCTTTGTGTTCCAGTTGCTCCTTGTTTAAAGTGAATGCTATGTGTGATGTACTATTAGCCTCCTTCTTTTGGTTTTGGCTTATCATCCTAGAATGCCATCTGTAGGCCAGTCGTAGCAGTGATCTCCCAGGGAAAAGAGGAAGTCATGGTAAGTCCATATGGAGTTGATCCTGTTCCTGAGATCAACTCCATATGGACTTTTGTCTTCTTAGAGACAACACAACACAGCGCAACAGGCATAGGAACTGGTACATTGTTGGTTCTTCCCTAAGGAGAAACTGGAATTCAATGGTTCTAAAGTTGTTTATGACTGTTGGTTATGCGATATTGTGTTGTTGGGTCTAGAAAAAGTGACTGTTTCATTTTTTAAAAAATGGAAAATCTCTCCCCTCCACCCCATCTTAAACAATTAACTCTAAGAGGCTAACAAGCAATACATAAAAAAACTCAGACAGCTCAATGAGTTTTGGATGTGTTCAGAGGACAAGACAGCACTGGCAAATCACTTATGCTTGTTGACTAGAAAACTACATGGGTGCCCATTGTCATCCGGAGTTGACCTTAATTTGATGCAGTTTTATTTTTCAACTTTAAAGCAAATCTTAGCTATCAACACACAATCCTCCAGGGTGAGACTTCCCTTGTTCCCCACTATCGGGGGAGACAAAAACTTGGATTCCATTGGCCTACTGGTCATATCATTGGCCAATCTTCAGATGATGACCCTCAACAGTTTTGAATCATGTATGGAAGATGAAAGCAGGGGGGACATCAGCTCAAACTTGATCCATCCCATGCAACATCCCTGCTGTTATAGAAGTCTGAAAATCTGGAGTTGGCCAGGGCCAGTAGCTGGAACTGTTATTTTCTAATATACTGTAGACCTAAATCCAGATTAGAAAGGATCTGCTGTAGATTGAGAAGATTTTGGCCTGTGTTCTGTTGAACTTCCCATCTATCAATGTTTCAGACAACTTGTCTGTACACACTCTGCAACATTAACAGGAAAAGGGCCGGGTGACATAAAAATAATTGAAGTAAAGGAAAGACCTTCCAGATTGCGAGGTCAAGCGGCATGTGGCTCTCCAATTCTCTCAAGAGATCACTTTTTCTTCCAAATGTCACTGCTCAGCTCGCCATCCGATTCCAGCAGACCTTGAAACAGATGAAAGGAATTTGGAAAAAAAAATGCCATCTCCAATTGCCAAATGTTGTTGTTGGAATGCTTACATGCATACATTTTAGTGTCTCATTTTGGAACTAGAGATAAACAGCATTTAAGAGTGGTAGTGGAAATGCTGGAATCATTAGCGTACATGCTAATTCCTTTACTATCAGTGTCAATCTCAGTTTGTGCTAGTTATGTGGGTGTTTAAAGCAATGAAAGAAAAAAAAATTGTTGAAAGAAGAACCAAAAAATAATCTGTGGGCAGTTAACATGATCTGTCCATCCTATATGATTTCTCCCCCTTTGAAAATAATGCAGTTCTCTGGATCTACAGGTTGAAATGCAGAATAATGATACCAAGGTAACTCAAATTTGTTCCTGACCGCAGTTAATTGGTTAGATTAGTAAGGGTAATTTTGATTCCTGCTGAACAGTGATATATCTTGAACCCATTCTTCCCATTTCTTATTGTGGAAAAGTGGATATACAGTATCTCATTTGATGTTATATCCTGATTTTTTTTGCCATTCAGGCATATATTATATCAGAACTTGTAGGTGCTCCAACACTGGAGATTTTAAAGAAGAGATTGGACAACCATGTGTCTGAAATAGTATAGGATTTCCTGCCAGAGCAGCAGGATTAGAAGACCTCCAAGGTCCCTTCTAACTCTGTTATTCTATTATATTGTTGCTGTTATCATTTTGTTATCATGTTGCTATGATTTTATTAAGTCGATATCATGATACAGTTGTAGGACTCTTGATGGCTCATGAAATAAGGATTATACAATAGCAATATGAAAACACGAGAACATAAAATACCATATTTTTCGGACTATAAGACGCACCGGTGTATAAGACGCACCAAGATTTCGAAGAGGTAAGTAAGAAAAAAAAGTATTTGTCCTTCCCGGCTCCCAGGAGCACTCTGCAGGCCTCCCAAACCCTCTGTGCACCCCGTTTTTCGCAAATTTTTTTATCCCAAGTAAGACTGCTATTTGTTTTATTTTATTTTATTTATTTGTTTTTATCTTATGCTGCCCTTCTTCCCAAAGACACCCAGTGGACTGTACAAATAAATGCCAAAATTAATCTTCAATTGAAAGAATTACCGTATTTTTCAGAGTATAAGATGCACTCCCCCCCCAAAAGAGGGTGGAAATGTTGGTGCATCTTATACATCGAATACAGCCATTTTTGGCCTCCCGAAGCCCCGCCCCATTCAAAAACGGGTGCACAGAGGGTTTGGGAGGTCTGCAGAGTGCTCCTGGGGGCTGGGGAAGGGCAAAAACGCCCCCGTTTTTGCGAAAAACGGCCCATTTTTTTGCAAAAACAGGGTGTGCAGAGGGTTTAGGAGGTCTGCAGAGTGCTCCTGGGGGCTGGGGGAGGGCAAAAACTTTTTTTCTTACTTACCTCTTTGAAATCTTGGTGCGTCTTATACACCGGTGCGTCTTATAGTCCGAAAAATACGGTAAATAAAAGAACAATAAAGCCCCCACTCCTCCTCCTCAAACAAGATCATAACATACAAAAATCATCTTGAAAAGTTCATCTTGAAAAGATGGTCTAGAGTAGCGTTTCTCAACCTCAGCAACTTTAAGGATGCTGGCTGGGGAATTCTGAGAGTTGAAGTCCACATAGCTTAAAGTAGCTGAGGTTGAGAAACATTGCTCTTAGAGCAGCGGCCCACAACATTTGTGGCTTGGTGGCCCGGCGGGGGAGGGTAGAGAGAGGGGAACTAGGCTGTGCGAGCGGCGGGCTGGCATGCACATCAGTGGTAGGTTGCTGCCAGTTCGGACCAGTTCTCCCGTACCAGTGGTGGAAATTTGCATCCGCTCGCCGAACCGGCAGCGATGGCCGGCTGTCCACGCCCCCAAACTGGTTCTCCAGTCGCCGCAGCTGGCAAAAGAACCCTCTGCGCATGCGCAGAGGCTTCTGTGCATGCTCAGAGGGTCATTTCTGCGATGTGACATAGGCGCGCGCGCTCGCTTCGCTCCCGCCCGGGCGCAAAATGCACACTTCCGTCGTGATGCGAACCGGTAGGGGAGGTAAGTGGAACCCACCCCTGATGCACATGCATGCACACGCACCCCTTGTGAGAATGGCAGGCCTGTGTGCACGAGTGGCAGTCCAGCACACATGTAATTGCCTACCGACCTGCCCCTTGTGCAAATTAAGCTGCGTGTGCATGCATGCATGTGCTCCAGCCAGCCACTTGCATGGCCCAATTCCAAGTAGGCCATGGCCAGGTAATGGGACATGACCCAGAGGCTGGGGACCCCTGCTCTAGAGAAAACTATCCTGTCCTGGAGCATTGTTACCCTCATTGGCCTGGGTGAAACACATATATTTCAACCATCACAGAAAGCAAGAAAGAGTAGTCCTTTCCTTATAAAAGAGTTCCATAACTGGGGTGCTGCCCCTGAAAAATTATTTTCTTCTGTCTACTGAGACAACTGCTTCAGAGGTGGGTTTCAGCAGGTTCTGACCAGTTCTGGAGAACCGGTAGTGGAAATTTTGAGTAGTTTGGAGAACCGGTAAATACCACCTCTGACTGGCCCCGCCCCCATCTATTCTCTGCCTCCTGAGTCCCAGCTGATCGGGAGGAAATGGGGATTTTGCAGTAACCTTCCCCTGGAGTGGGGAGGGAATGGAGATTTTACAGTATCCTTCCCCTGCCACGCCCACCAAGCCATGCCACGCCCACCAAGCCACGCCCACAGAACCGGTAGTAAAAAAATTTGAAACCCACCACTGAACTGCTTCATTGGGCAAGACTCCAAAATCAAATAGTGGAAGATAAAAGAGCCAAAGAACATTGTAACTTGAAAATTTCCATCCAGGAAAAATGTTGCACCCCGATCTTTATCAACATTGCTGGTGTTCATTCATAAATTTGTTCCATCCTGTTTTTAAATCAAATTAAAAAATAAGATTAAAGCTTGTACTAGCTTCTATGGGGAACTACATAATTTTTGTTTGAATGTGTCTGCCTGTGTATTTACATGCCAACTGCATTATGAAATTCAGGGAAGCGTAAAAAAATAATGACATTTTGATTTGACTAATGGTTGGGAATGGTACATTTGTTTTAATGTAAAAAGTAGATGAACTTTAAGTGTTCTGGCCTATATCTTTTCATTGTACTTTTCCTCTTTTTAAAAGCTATTTCTGTATTTGACGGGGCCTTGGTGATCTCTGAGCTTAGTTGTTTTCTTGCAGACGTTTCATTACCCCACTAGGTAACATCATCAGTGCTCTGATAGCACTGATGAGATGTCTGCAAGAAAACAGCCAAGTTCAGAAGACCACCAAGGACCCCTCATTTCAACCCTGAGATACAAATATTCTCCTTTATTGGTATGTGTGTGCTTGTTTGATTTATGAGCCATCCAAATTCATCTCAACTTTGGGTGGCTACCAAATACAGTATAAGAAAAACTTGACACAACTGAGTCAGAGCAGGTCTTTTGCCATGTAGTTCCACCTTCTATTCAGGGGAAAGAATCCAAAGCTGTTGTAAAGCCAAACTCAGATAGCTGACTAGCATCTTTGAAGCTTTGTCCCCATGCCCATTTACTCAGTGGTAAATTCTCTAACATTAACCTCTCAAGATGAGGGCTCATGGTCTAAGGCAGTGTTTCTCAACCTCAACAACTAAGATGTCAATCAAGCAACCAATCGCAATCAATCAATCAATCAATCAATCGGAATAGAGCTGGAAGGGACCTCGGAAGTGTTCTGGTCTAGCCCCCTGCTCAAGCAGGAGACCCTATACCATTTCAGACAAGTGACTGTCCAGTCTCTTCTTAAAAACCTCCAGGGACGAAGCACCAGGGGTGAAATCCAGCAGGTTCTGACAGGTTCTGGAGAACCGGCAGCAGAAATTTTGAGTAGTTCAGAGAACCGGCAAATACCACCTCTGGCTGGCCCCAGAGTGGGGTGGGAATGGAGATTTTGCAATATCCTTCCCCCAGGAGTGGGGAGGGAATGGGGATTTTGCAGTAT